>OY754332.1:151833812-152433812 GCA_963573305.1 Pyrrhosoma nymphula
AAGAAAGATTGCTTCATGATATCCGTTTTCCTCTTTCTACATTTAATTTTGTACTTGTGGTCATTTCTTCCTATGTAGCAGGGTGAGTCTAGCACTTGATTTATTTCCTCCCAAGCCCGTTCTTTTGTAATTGCTTTGTATATCCCGCATAACCTGTTTATGTTCCTCCTTAATTTCAAAGGTTTACAACCCAGATACCCCTGCATGGCTGTGACACTGTCACACCTTTTGTGCCTGCCTAAAACATACCTGGCTGCCTTCCTTTGTACTTTCTCCAGCTTGAAAATACAGTCAAACCTCTTTAGAACGAACTTCTATAGACGACAAGTTCTCTATACAACGAAAAAAAGTTACGGTCCCGATTTTATTCCGATAAGTTGTTTGTATTTTCATCCTCTGTACAACGAACCTCTGTACAGCGAAAACGCTCTCTATAACGAAATAAATTTTTGGCCTCGGGTCAATTTTTTACCTCTTTAGAACGAAATAATGAAGTTTGTGATTTCCTATCCTCCATTTCATTAATATCATTTGCGCTCGAATTAGATGCTTTAAATTTTTATAAAAGGGAGTACAGTAGAACCTCGGATATACGACCCTCTTATATACGACGACCTCATTTATACACCGTTTTGTTTTTGGTCCGGTAAATAACCCCATGAGACCCCATGTATTTCCAACCTCCCTTATGAAACTTTTCATTTATACGACGAACTCCGTTATAAACAGTTTTTTTTCGATCCGATGGTAGGAAATTCCTCACTTATACGACTTATCAGCGAGTTAACTCACCTATGGAGCTTCATAAATTCTGACTTTGAGGGACTGTTGTGAGTTTATCGTGAGAGTAAGGAAAATGCGAAAGGTATCAATCTTTAGGCAATTTTAATGGTAGCAAAAGGAATTCATCGGAATGGAAAAATAACCGACCGTTTGGAAGCAACGGACGGAAAACCAGAGTCCTGCGCAACCACTGGACGAAAAATCGGCCATTTTTAATTTTTTAGGTGGTTTTTGAAAAATAAATCGCGTTTTCGCGACGGAAAACCACAGGCCTGCGCGACCACTGGACGAAAAATCGGCCATTTTTAATTTTTTTAGGTGGTTTTTGAAAAAAATCGCGTTTTTGCGACGGAAAACCACAGGCCTGCGCCGGCGCCGGACGAAAAATCCGCCATTTTAAATTTTTTTCGGTGGTTTTAGGATAAGAAGTCCGGGTTTTCGCTACTTATTCCTGAAGTGCATGTCATTGCGCATACGCGTGTCAACTTTTAATGTCATATCTCCATTAGTAGAGATGAATGAGAACTGTTTCATTCCATGAGGGAATGAAACAGTTGAGAATCTTACGAAAGGAGCCATTTTGCCAGAAAACTGATGGTTAGAAAAAAAACGGAAAGCAAGAAGTTGTAGACCTCATGAAGGGATGAAAATCTCTGCTAGTCAAAATTGAGGTCGAACTCTTAGTTTAGGAGCTAGAGTCGAAAAACCACAAAAAACGGGAAATATTTCGCCTAATTTCGAGTTTGAGGCCCTCTAGTGAGGAAACTATGAGGCGTAGAAAGACCAAAAGGCGGATTTTTGGGAAAACCACAGGCGCAGGCCTGTGGTTTTCCGTCGCGAAAACGCGATTTTTTTTTCAAAAAACCACCGAAAAAAAAATTAAAAATGGCCGATTTTCGCCCAGCGGTCGTGCAGGCCCCTGGTTTTCCGTCCGTTGCTTTCAAACGGTCGGTTCTTTTTCCATTCTGACGAATTCCATTTGCTACCATTAAAGGCTGGTGGGTGGCATCTTGTAGGAAATTAAATTATCTGCTCTGAATGTTTTGTCAGATTCCAGATCGGACGCACCGTTAAAAAACTACGGCACGGGAACCCGAGGTCGCTTTTTCGAAAAGTCAAAAATCCACTATTTAAAATCATTTTTTGGGGGTTTGCACTCTTTAGATGACGAAAACTCAGAGTAAATTTATTATTTATTATTTAAAAATAGCTGAATGAATACGATATGTATATAACTTCTAATACCAATTGCTTTCTGATATTTAATAGAATCTCTAAAATATTTTCAGTTAGATCTGTTCATGTCTAGTGATATTCTATCTTAGAAGAAAACTGTTTGGTAAAGGAAAAAATTACCTATTAATCACACTAGATGTTTTAATAAGCAATACTCCTGCATTAGTTGGTGCTTGTTTGTAGAACATGAACAGCCAATAAACATCGATACAAAATGTGCCAAGCATTAATTGGAACTAATTGTAAGCCCTGCTGGTAAAGTGCCAAGAATGCTGACTATTAGACCAAGAAATTTAACTATGGTAATATATCTTACCAAATTTCAAGAATGCAAATGCACATTGTTTCTTTCTTGGTAACATGAACATGCTTACATTTGTAGAGTTATTTGTAAGTATGATAAATTATTAGGTTTCCTTTGTCTGTATCCAAACATGTAATTGCAACCATAAAACAAAGCAGACCAAATTAGACAGTTGCAGGGTGTCCGGCGACCTGGAAAACCTTGAAAACCGGGAAAACTCAGGGAAATATTTTGTTCTGGAAAAATCTGGGAATTTTTGTATATTTCCGAAAAACCCTGGAAAATGCATGGCAGCCTATTTCCATTAAGGCAGAGAGAGAGGTTTAACCTGCGCCTTTGCATGCATTATGCTCGGCTCAGCGTTGCCTTGCGCTCCCTGTTCATTGAATACTCTTTTCATAGCTGTGCGCCCGCTCTCAGCTTGTGCTTCGTCACCCCACCCCACTCTCCCTATGCGCAGTCTAAGGGGCCGATTGCATAACAAGGCAAATTCCACACGGAATAATTCCCATGTCAAATGGCCGCTACGAATGGAATCGGAATTGATGCCAAAATCTGTCACCGGAAACAGAATTTCACGAGGAAATCAAGATTCTGTTCAAAGAGCCGTACGAATGGAATTCTTGGTGTGGCCAAATTTACGAGAAATATAAACGTCTGAGCATGCGCATTGTCATTTCCCGCATTATGCGAAAACCATTCGGCCGGCAACCTAAATGGATAATTGGGTATTGTTATATATGTAATTGATAATCCTTTCCACATAATCTCCACCCTCCTCGTTTTAATGTTTGCAGAAATGTTTTTGAAGGAGCGGAAATACATTTTGCGGTCACTGCGTATGGAAATCACGGCCCTCGGGTTCGTAGTCGACAGGGCCACTGTGCAGGGGCAATCCAACCTAATTAAAATTCGTGAATTGTCCAACAAATACAATTTTGTTTTACATGATTGAATGCTTTTGGGCGTTAGATCCGTACCTATCACAAAGCAATTAATTCAGTTTCCAAAATGTTCATGTAAAGTACAGTGAAGCCTTTTGGGAGAAGAGGAAAGGTACCAAGGCCTCAAGAGGAAAAGTATAAGAAAGAGATACATACTGCAAAAGTTTCAAGAGCTGCAAACCAAAATAACGTAATTTCTTGAAAAGGCGAGAAATTTGTTGCTGAAATTGAATCGGAAATGCACTCACTGAAAAATGTCTCACCAGTTTCTTTTTATACATGTTCTTTATCAAACTAGTCTGAATCTACTTTATTGTGTTCAAATTGCACCTGACTCAGAATTTTGTTGTCAGTTAACCGTTTTTGTTTATTTGTTGGTTGAAATAAAACCCGTAATACTCCACATTCCTTGTATACTCTTACGTTTTTAACTCAAAGTAGGGACCGAAATTTCTCGTTTTTTCATGTTGGCAAAATTATGCCGATTTTATTAGAAATTCATTAAAAATATGTTAGAAACAAAGTGCAGCAAGACCCTAGAAAATGAAAAAAAAATTGCCTGGAAAACTCAGGGAAAAAAGAAATTGAGATTCACCGGACACCCTGCAGTTGAAGAGTTTCTTCTTCCCTAACTATGAAACCTCTGTCATATCAAAATTTTACATTTTTAAAGTAAATTTGACAAAATTTACCATATTTATGTGGGTAACATATCTTATTTAAGTGAATTCATAAATAGATATCAGTCCTTTAATTGCGAAAGAGCTTTTTAGTGCATTAAAATGGGTCATAACTTCTGTACTAGGGAAATCTCTGTATAACAAAAACCTCTATACAACAACATTTTTTCTTGGTCCCTAGCATTTCGTTCTAAAGAGGTTTGACTGTATCTGTTTTTGTATGAGGATCCCACTCTACAGTTGCATATTCTAATACCGGACGAACCATAATCCTGTAGGCCATTTCTTTGGTTTCTTTATTACTCTCCTTAATATTTCTCACCACCCAGAGCAGAGATTTAAAAGCTTTTCTCACAACCTTATCGATGTGTATTCCCCAATCGAGTTTTAACGTAACATTAACACCCAGGTATTTACAATAGTTACAATTGTCAATATTTTCTCCGAGCAGAATATATGACCCATTTTCTTTATTTTTCCATCTCGTGAATGTTATTTATTTACATTTATTCATGTTTACTTCCATTATATTTACTGTTATCCATGAGGACAATTTGTCTAGATCATTTTGAAGGGCACACTGGTCCTCCTTGTTATTTATCTTTCTATATATAATACAGTCATCTGTAAAAAGACAAATTTTGGAGTCAACTTCTATATGTATGCCATTTATGTAAATTAAAAACAATAACGGACCCAAAACGCTTCCTTGGGGAACTCCAGATGTAACTTCAGTATCACCAGAGAATTCTTTACCGACTCTTACTCTCTGCAACCTTCCTTTAAAAAATTCTCTAATCCATATATTTACCCTGCCATCTATTTATAACCTCTCTATTTTTTCTATCAAATTAACGTGTGGTACCGTGTCAAAAGCTTTTTTGAAATCAATTATCACCACATGAATTTCACTACCTTGGTCAAGGACTTCAGCAATATCTTGGCATAATCCTAGCAATTGGGATTCACAAGAAAAGCCTTTCCTGAATCCATGTTGGTATTTGAATAGCCAGTTAGTTTTGTCCCAGAACTCGCGCAAGTACCAAGCAATGGATTTTTTAATTAATTTACACACTACAGAAGTTAGGCTTACAAGTCTATAGTTTTCTACTCTAGTGTTATCTCCTCCCTTGAAGATGGGTATGATGGTTACCAATTTCCAGTCGAAAGGCAAGCTTCCATTATTTAAAGTCACGAGGAAAAGTCTTTTTATGTAAGGAACTATTGCTTCATCACCTAGTTTTAATGCATCTATGGATACATTATCAGGTCCCGCTGATTTATTTCTCCGCTGTTTGCATGTTCATTTTAATATCTCACTATCTGACACACTAATATGGTCAAAATTGTACTCTCCACTGCCAGATAATAACATGCTATCATTGTAATCATTATTGGTAGTTAAAACGAACTTATTTTTTTCAGCCTTTTCCTTATAGCTGCTGGCGTACCATTTATTTAGCTCGTCCGCCTTGACCTTGTTATCTAAAATAACTTTTCCATCTTCCCTAACAAGCATTGATATGTCATTATTATTGTCCCTTTTCTTCCTTATATATTTATAGAATTTATTATTATTTTTCTGGTCAAGTATACTCAATAGGTAGCTTTCCCAGGCCTCCCGTCTTTCAGTGTTTAATCTACTAGTTAGGGTTTTATGTTTTACCAGATATCTGAGACTTTAATTTCTTAGTTTATTCTTATGCCTCACTTTCCTCTTAATTCTTCTTATTTTTGCGTTATAATACTCAGGATTGCCGTTGTGTTTAAGTGTTTTCCTCGGAACAAATCTTTCTATTCCCGCGGACAAAATATTCTTAAAACAGTCCCAAATTTCATCTGGAGTAGCACCTTGCCCTGCCCATTTGGGAAAGTTTTCTCTTAGCATATTTTTAAACCCAACCACGTTCCCTTTTATATAATTCCAGCAAAATTTATCCTTTTTTTATGAGATATTCGCGATGACCATTCTAGTTCAATTGACACTGCAGAGTGATCACTTAACCCAGATTATATCTCAAAGGTATGGTCACCCTTAAATGGCCTTAGAAGGAAGACATCCAGTATGTTATTACCTCTCGTTGGTCCATTCACGAGCTGCTCGAAACCCTCTTCAAGAATTAACCTATTTACAAGAATTTGAACCTTACCACTACATTTAACATTTCCATTGCACTGTGCTCCTGGCAGATTAAGATCTCCTGCTATGAGGGTTCGTCTACTAACAACTAAGTAAGGGATTATGACATAATGACGTGCATTTGAGGGAAGGTTAAGTGGGAATACATGTACAGGCAGATCCTGAAAGGAAGGTGGGGAAGAATGAGGGAGAATAAGAAAAGCATTGCAGTCCAGTTTTGGGAGTGAAAGGAGAAGAACACAAGCAGGGACTGCAAAACATAAGGAGGGTGAGGAAGGTATTATGGAAGAGGACAAATAAATGCATATTATTGGAAAAATAGGAATAGATCGGCGTGATGAGAGACTCATACAAAACTTACACATGGCCCAGAGGGCACAGGTGATGGTAGCTGACAGTGAACCAGGGAGGGCAGTTATAGGTCATCGGGTAAGTCAAGGGTGCCCATTGTCACCATTGCATTTTAACATTGATGCTGAGGAAATGGTAAGTGAAGCATGGGAAGAGTTAGACATGGGATTCAAAGTAGGAGGCCACCTGATAAAGTCAGATTTGCAGACGACCAAGTGTTGGTTAGTTGATCATAGAAGGGATTGCAAACTTTAGCATTAGAATTTTAGTGTGGAAAATACCGGATGCAGATTAATCATTAGAAAACATAAGTAATGAGATTCTCTAGGACAAAGAAAGTGAGGCTAGTCATAAAAGTAGGAGGGCACAAATTAGAACAAGTAGAAAAGTTTAATTACTTGGGTAGTACACTAGATGAAAATGGGCATAGTAGCAAAGACTTTAGGAAGGGAATAGCATTAGCAAGAGAAGCATTTAGCAATAGAATGGAGCTGATGATGGGTACCTTAAGTAAGGATGTAAAGAAGAGGCTGGTGAGGAGCTTGATATGGAGTGTGGCATTGCATGGGACAGAAATGTGGACTTTGAGAAACGAGGACGAAAATAGGCTGCAGGAATTTGAGATGTGGGTGTGAAGAAGGATGGAGAATTGGACAGAACGGAAATCAAATGAGGAAGTGTTTGTCATGGTTGGTGAGGAGAGGTGATGCGATTAGGGGGAGGTAGGGCAAGTGGATGGAAGCAGTGATATAGGGAAGGATATTGGGCAAGGGGGGAAGGGGAAGAAAGAAATAGGTTTTATGGACAGGATGAGCAAGGGTAGGATGTACGCTGAGATGAAGAAAGAAATTATAGAGGTAGATAGGGCCCTGCATGTATAACAAAATTTGGAGGATTTTCTCTGACATTCATTATAACCTACCTTTTACCAGCAGATTACTCTTATGATAATGTAAGAGATAAGAGTAGATTTTTTGCAAGAATAACTTGGATTTTCGAAGAGGATTCTCATGTTTGCATTAGCCATGGTTCTGGGTTGATAGCTATTAAATAACTTTATTTCTTTTTTGGAGCATTTGAGATAGGTCATATGTACCAAATAAACCCAAACAGAGAGGTGCGAATGTCACTATGTGGAAAGATAGAAACTCTTTGGGTATTTGCCTTTTCTATCCTCATGCAGTACCTGTCAGTGTTAGATTTTCAACCAAGACAGCTACCTAAGGAAAAGAGGACAAATAATGCTAACAATATTTCTTTTTCCAGATCCACGATAGGGTTTAGAAAGATCCAATGCAACTTACTTCCCTTGAATGATAACTACCTTATTCTCAAATGTATGCATACTATTGATTTACCGCATTTGCACAAATCTATGATGAAACCGATTCTAAGATTTCTCCCCTTCTATGGAAATCCACAATGGAAAAAAAGCATTAGATTTTGCTTCCGATTGGAAGAGGAAGCTTCCGATAGTAAGATGAAGAAGACACTTTTCTTTGGAAGCCCGGGAGGGAAAAAAAACATCATCTTAGATTCATGCAAATACGGTATTTGCAAATTTGCAAAATCTGTCTTCGTGTGCACACATATTTTTATTCAGTGCTTATATTTCACATACACTCTAAAAAGCAATTACAGTAAAACCCCCATACAACGAACACCCATACAGCCAACTTTTAAGGAAAACTCCCTATTTCATTGTCATTGGCCCGGTCCCGGACCCTTCCAATGGACAATGCACGCAAAAAACCTCCCGTAACGAACCTCTCTAACTACGAAAACTCCGTACATCGAAGTCTGCGCTTGGGCCCAAAACCTGAAAAGTTCCCCTCTAGAACGAATTATTGCGAAAAAAAACGTAGCATTCTTCATATACAGGTAATTTTTCCGTAGACATTTACGTAATGAGCAGGAAGTAGAACCGCAGCGGGGAGTACCACGTCTTAACCCTTGCGCTCCGGGCTTCGAAAATGTTCCCATCCGAGACTTACAGAGCAGAGGGCATGAAGGAAACTTGACGCTCTGGCTCCGTGAAGGATCGTTTACACGTTTCTTATGGTGGGAACAGTCAACTCCGACGGTTCCCACAATAAGAAAAGTGCAAGGGAAGCCAAAGCTCAGTTCCGCGTTACCTGAGCCGGGTGATAGTTGGGTGGATGAGTAATGCACCAAGAGGGGAGGGGGGAATATCAGTGCCAGCCGGCGAGCCGTAACCCAATACAGAAAGGTAATCTGAGATTTCTGAGGGCCTATTCTCTAACTCGAAGCATCGGAGTTTTCTGGCGGAAAGATGCTTCAATAAGCTACTTGCTACCATCGGTATTCTCTATCATGGAAGCTACCGGAGAAAGTGCAAGCAGAAGCTACCGGTAGCATAATAGGCTCCCACCCGTATTCTGTAAATGTCACGAAGCTACTTCCGTAGCCCCAATAAGCTCCCACGGTAACCTCACGAAGCGCGGCCTCCGAATACCCTGCTTAAATATTGGTCATTTTATAACGCTTATCTATCTATAATTATCCAACTCACGGGTATGTTTCTTACATTTACTAAATGCGGATTTCTTGCACTTTCACTGGGTTACTTTGTCATTTTCGCCATTTGCAGGTTTTTTCACAAAAAAGATATTAACTGGAGTGACGGAAAGCCATATTTACCTTCGGTAAGTAACGTGATTCCAGCCTATAATGGGATACTTATTGGGCCGTGGGTGCGTGTATCACCTTCGCATTTCTTTTGAAAGTTTCATCTTCGTATATTATTTAAATGATTTGAAGCAACTAGTAATTGACGAAAGCAAATAGCACGAATAATATTGAATCATATCATCGACATGAACCCTAATTCCCGAATATATTTACGAACAATCTTATTTCAGTTGATCAAAACAGCCAAGATGGACGTCGTGCTTACGTATTCACGAGATTATGTGAGCAAAAATAAAACATTTTAGCATTTTGCTCGCATGATTTTTAATGCGTGGAATTTTTCGCTAAACACGATGCACAAACATCTTCAGCGTCTAAAACGGCCTTTTCAGGTTTCACCAGTTTTATCCACGGAAAAACATTGAGACGAGTTTTCCCATTGGTTCTAAGAATGACGTCACCAGAAATGAAGTTTCCGCGGATTTGGTTTTAAAATGTTTACATACCCGCCTTTCGCCAAACCTCTCTCCACTTCCTATTACGTTCTTGAGAAAGCTCCCGCGAGTTAGAGAATACGGTTGGTAGCCAATTATGGTAGCTTATTCGAAGCAACTGCATCGGTAGCTTCGAGATAGAGAATAGCCCCCCTGATCTGATCTTGTCCGAGTATCTTTCTGCATTGGGTTACGGCTGGCTGGCACTGACTCGTATTCCCCCCTCCCTTCTTGGTGCATTACTCATCCACCCCACTCACTCATCCACCCCACCTCATTTGCGAAGGTTCAGGTGGTGAGGATGGAGCTCAATTTTCCCTTTTTAAATCGTATCAGATTACTTTTCCGTATTGGGTTAGATTCCCGGGACCCCGTGAATGGGAGGAGCTCCATGTTTTCCTCTAAAATGGTTTCAAATTACCATTCGGTATCGGATTTTATTTTGGGAGAGGCAGGTGGACGGTTATCGTAAGACTGTCCACCTGCCTGTAGACCGTGTTCATTCCCGTCGGCGATACATTTTTTCATGTTTATTTTCTTTGTTTTTCCTTCGTGGAATTCTATGTTAACATCTAATTTTTACTTTTCTATTCAAAGTTTATTTTTAACGAGTGGAAATATTTTTTTCCCGAATATCATAGGGCTTATTTTTTTTCTTTCCCGCGAAGTCAACGTAATTTCTTTGTTTCCCCATTCTTTCACCACGCAAACTTCATTTGCAAGACCGCCTGTTGATATCATAATTATACAATAGTCAAAATAATTGTTACATCATTATTTATAAGACCCACAATCAAAGATCACCGTTTTCTTGTTTTGTCGTGCATTGAAAAAAGGAGGGGAAAATGTGATCGGCTTGTCTACTAATTTCTGTATTTGAATCACCATTTCACGATCTAAAGACATACTAATAAATACATTGTAATAAGGCTCGTTGAGAAAGGCTCGTGTTATATATGGCGAGAGTGACCTCTTGCAGAAAATTTTCATTATTGTATAATTATGATATCAACCGGAGGTCTTGCAAATGAAGGAACAAATCAAGTTTGCGTGGTGAAAGAATGGGGAAACAAAAAAATTTCGCGGGAAAGAAAAAAAATGAGCCCTATGATATTCGTGAAAAAAAATATTTCCACTCGTTAAAAAAACTTTGAATATAAAATTAAAAATTAGATTTTAACATAGAATTCCACGAAGGAAAAACAAAGTAAATAAGCATGAAAAATTAGTCGCCGACGGGAATCGAACACGGTCCCTCCGCACCGCAGACCCATAGGCTGATCACTGGACCACACCACCCTTGATGCCGGAGGCTGATAAATAGTTTTTATAACATCTATAAATGTTTAAACGCCTATTTTGTTTTAGATTTAGTTTCCATTGGAAAATGCCGCGTAAATTATAAGAGAATATCGCTAGCGGCTTTGATAATGGCCGAAAATTCAAAGTTAGGCCCGCAACACCTCGCAATAGGAGAAAAAAAGCCCCAAATTTTTTTCTTCAACTTCGACGCATAAAAAGAGGGGTGCGCCTCTTACACGCGTTAACGGCATCGTCAATGCATTATCATCTGAGATTGCCATTGTGACCTCAATGCATTGCCGACTGCCACGTTTTTACTCGTGGTAACTAACTCGCCCCACCTAACTTCCATCGTCGTTTATCGATATCTAGTATATTCTGGTCACGAAAATAGATATTTATCGGTATTTCAATGGGATTCCAACAGTGCGTTTTATTTCGGAAGTCTAAATGGCAATATGTGCTCTTTCAAGCAAAATTGCTGCATAAAACTGCCATTTGATATTGACTTAAATTATTGCACTCTAAGAATAATATCGACTAGATACTCAGAAAAATTATGGAGCACTTTAAAATACGTAATCCTTTGACATTAATTTTGGCGCTCCTTTACTTTCAGACCGTAACTAAAGTAAGCGATGATTTTAGAGCAGAATCGACGAAAAAAACAATAATTTCAATTAGAAATACGCAGATTGAAAATAACGCGGTGATAGCCACGGTATTTGATGGTAAACAATAAAAATTGTTTATCATCACTTTTGGTGAATGGTGAATTGGTTTTAATGGTGAATAAAGCAATATTGAGATATTTACTCGACTTGCATCGTAAAGCACGCGGAAGATCAGATCATGAGATTAAAATTAGGGAACTAGACTGCAGAACGGATAGATTTAAGATGTCATTTTTCCCACGAACGATAAGGGACCATAATAGCTGCCATGAGACTTTTATCTAGGTTTGTCGTTAGGTAGTGTAGCTCTTAGTAGTGGTAGTACTCCTAATACTTGAATCCTTTTCTGTTACCTAGTACATACTAACAGCACGCCTAGCATGTTTTCTACATGGGTCTTGAGTCCCTGTCCTTCTGTGTAGTTGTAGAATGCATGTATATTGAGGTCACTCTCCATTTTGATGACATCTGTAGTGTAGTGTTGCATGCTTGTGAGGCTTCGCCTAATGACAAGCATTAGCGATTTATGCTGATGCATAATCAGTCGTAGTTACACTAACTTTAGGATATAGTGTAATTTATGTTGGTGATTACTCACCCCCTGCCACACACCCCTGAGGTGGCTTGCAGGGTATTTTGTAGATGTAGATGAATGTTGGTGATTACTCACCCCCTGCCACACACCCCTGAGGTGGCTTGCAGGGTATTTTGTAGATGTAGATGAACACTTGGATGCCCCTGTGGAGACGCAACCCGCACACCACCTCCATACATCGAAAACCCACTACATCGAAGTCATGATTTCGGACCCAACAAATTCGTTGCGTGGGGGTTTTACTGTACTTTGGAAGGTTGCATGACGTTCATCATAAGTGGGATAAAATTAGATAAGTAAGATTTTTAAAACAAATCAAATACCTCTCTTACTCCTTGAACATAATTTATCTTGCTTGTATATGACTTGGCTTGTTCTTCTTTGTGTGTCAGCAAATGTCCGAAGTGAAGTGTTTAATGCTTATACATGGACTTGGATTTCCTCATCCAGAACTCGTTCGCTATATCTTTTCCTGGGAGATTGAAATCCTTCTCGCTCTAGGGGCTTTTCTCTACATCATTTTAACCACTTAACGACCAGTTACGTAATATTACGTGCGTTAGTCACCATGAATGAAAGACCACCTCCGTAATATTACGTTCTCGTTCTTATTTTTTATATTATCAGCACTAATGAAGTAATTCTTGCATTGTGTTTCTGGCTTATTACTTCTTTGCCTTTATCTTTTCAATTATGTTAATTTTGTATAAACTTAGTGGTAAATCTTTTATATAATTTAGAAACCTAAGCCCTAGATCGCCGTGGATGTCACTTCGCTACATTGCGCCTGAACTTCTTTCAATATATGGAACTTCATTGAATGAAACACAATACGAATAGCCGTATAATATAAAACCTGAATCAATGTATTTCGTATATTTCTCTAGCTCGTTGGTATTCGATGTTTCGTTTCATTCGGTGGACTTTGTATACATTGCTACAAAGTATGCCTTTATATATACCAACGCGGCCTCTCCTGCTTTACGTCTGAGACCTACCCAAACATTCTCGTACGATTGACAGCCTTGCACACGTAAATCTCAAGATTGGGAACTCTCTCCTGCCTTTGTGATTGCCAGAGACATTTTTCTCAGTTTATTATTTATTTGCAACTTATCGTGGAGTATCTGCCGTGTGATATATCGAGTTCTTCTGAATTTTTGACGTACTTTGGCAATTGGTAAATATTATTCCTTACTGTCATCTATCAGTTATTATCACAAATTTTCGCAAGGATCTATGGATACAAATCAAATATCCCTTTCATAGGAAAAGAGTGAGAAGTTCAGATTCAGACAAAGACTACAAGTACGAGATTAGTGATTCTGATTCATCAACCAGTGACACCAGCTTAGAAGAAGATTCTAAAAGTGAGCACTTGGACTATGAACTTACTGATGTGAGGCAATGGTGTTCTGTAAGTGACGTTTGTCCTCCACTCGCTCCTCCTAGGTTTTCTTTCATCGGTTCTCCACCAGTGAATTTTTTTTTAGAAGATAGGTCTAATATTTTGAGTTACATCAAGTTGTTCCTGGACGATAACCTTTTCCAAGTTATTGTAGTAACAAGCAGGCAGAAAAATGTAAGCATCCTAATTGGTTGGTAATGTATTGGTCCAACAGAAAAATAACAGAAACATCATTTTTTGGCAAAACTATGAAAAGAAGTAGATTTTTGCTATTGAAAAAATGTATTCATTTCCTTGATTACTTGACTTTGACTTTGATCATCATTCGCACCCTAATCCGAAACTGCGTAAATATGGGCAATACTTGATTTGATGAACAAAACGTTCGAAGGGTTGTATGTTCCAGATCGCGATGTAACAGTTGATGAAAGCCTAATGATTTTCTAAGGTCGATTAGGATGGAAAGAATATATTCCCCTAAAATGGGGAAGGGTTGGAATAAAATCTTTCCTTCTATGTGAATCTAAATCAGGTTACATATGTTATTTTATTATTTACACAGAAAAAGGAACTAATTTCGATCCAGGGTTCAAAGACTCTTCCACATCTACACAAATAAAGATGATAAAGATGCATCTTTACTTGGGAAAAGGGAATTGTGTCACTACATATACATTTTATAATACCCAACAGCTTGCCAATATTCTTGTGAAACATAAAACGGACACATATGTACATCCACGAGTAAAGCGATGGGCATTAGGAGATGAAGAAACGATGAGTATGCCGACTAGTAAAAGGTTAACATTTCACGATGGGTGGGGTGGATCGGTTGGATCAACATTTTTCTGATTATCCTATCATTAGAAAACGTGGTAAAAGATACTACAACAAAATGTTTTTTCATGTAATTGATTATTCCCTGTGGAATTCATATATTCTTTATCAGAAATGTGGGGGAAGATTATCACACTTAGACTTCCGAATGCAAATGGTAGAATACATTTTTGAAGAACATGGCCGCGAAGTTTCCACAACTAAAGCCCCGAGATCAGCACCCGGCCCTTCTCGCACATATAAAAGACACTTTCCAGAATATGTTCCCGTTACAGCAAAGAAGAGTAATCCAGCTCATGTTAGTGTTTTGTTAGTCTCAGCTAATGTTATGTGCTCAAATAAAATATATTCGAAAGGCAAAAAAGTAATAAGAGAATCAGGATACCAATGTACAGAATGTGATGTTGGTTTGTGTGTTGCACCCTGCTTCCGGATTTATTATACCCAAAATGAATATTGATTTTTGCTCATATTTATTTGATTAGCTGGCTAATTACTATTTTTTTGTGTGATTTGTACACTCTTGTGTATGTATTTAACTACGCTCTGTTCTTTTTCAATTAAACGAATTGCAAGACATGCTAAAAGTCATTTGAAAAGAGTTATTCACCATCACCGTAATATTACGTAGCTGGTAACGTGCTGTTCTTCAACATTAATTTTTTCGCAAAATACAAATAATTTTAGCAAAATAAATATTGCAATGTGAGAAGCAAATGAAGGCACATTGATACATGCACGAAAAAAATTCGGCATTTTTGGTACGATTTTTGATTTTGAATAGTGGTCTATCGATAGCTGACTGTGACAATTCGCTAACAGTACCATAAAGGGCTATGGCTGTAAAGTCTCAGCTAAATGGTATCTCATGTACGAACTTTTAGATATTTTTCAATTCTAAGACAGCAGGTGGGGACTTAACAACAGGCAGGCAAGGTTGGTAGAGGCAAGGTAGCTGTACATTGATAATATACCATGTGAATACCATGAAAATGATTTTGACTCTATGAAAAATTAGACTGTGTTGGAATATCGATGTATTAAGAAGTGTCTCAAGAAGGAAGAGGCCACCAACTATTTTTGGGCATAGGTAGTGCCACGTAAGGTGTACCTAACAAACGTGACACCACGGTGGACACCATCACGGAAGATTGTGGTGGTGTGAAGAAAAAGTGAGGAGATTTTCCCCCCAAAGATAGGACAATGTTGAAGTAAATTATATGTTATCTAAGTGTACCATGTATGAAAGAAAAAGCCTGTAATTATCTGTTATCATTGAAGTCAAGAAAACAGTAAGAGAGACTTTTCAGCTAAATGGAAGGAAGGAAAAAGTTAATTTTAAATTTATCATTTTTTGTGGCCAATGTGGGTTCATCTTTATGTAACAACACATTAAATGCACACAATGATCATATGCAAACTTCTGCTCTCTTTGGCAGATATCTTAATGTTGTGTATTTTCAAATCCTATGTATTTAAAATTTTGGCAGACTGGTCATGTGTGTTACAACTAGAGATGGTTTGAAAATCACCTTCATTCTCATCTGAGGTCAATTACACCACGTGGTCAATTACGGTATTTTTTGAAAATTACCATAATTTTCCAGTATTTTTTAGTTTTAAGTATTAAACAAGAAATGTATGGTTAAATAAGAAAGCCAATAGCAATAAGAAGGGAATAACCATGTTTAAATGATACTTAATACAATATTAAACTATTAGAAAATTTTAAATTGTAAAAATAACTACGGCAGCAACACGCAATCTGGCTTTCTTTTGTCAAAGTATGAGAAATTTTCAAGAAGAATATTCTAAAGCTTTAATCTTATAATGTTATAATTTAAGTAAAATATTCCAAAAATGAGTTGTACATGCCTCAATTTATTATTAAACACGTAGGAAATGTAAAATTGGCTTAAAAGAACATGTTGGGAATTTATTTGTATGAAAAATTATCTCAAACATAGGTGAATTATATCTAGAAAAATACGGTAATTTACAAGGGACGCGGAAAATTACGAAAAATACCGTGGTAATTTGCGAAAATTACCAAGAGGTAATTTTCAGAGTGGCCCATCTCTAGTTATGCCATGGTGCGTGGCACACTCACTTCCTTTGCCACCCAACCCTGCATCATTCTTCTCCGTTGCTATGCAGCATCGCAAGAGCAAAAACCAGACCAAGATATTGCAGATTTTCAATAGTTTACCTATTTGATACCAAAGACACCACTGTCGATGCATGTGAACGACGACTGGTGAATGTTGAGGATTACCGAGGAAAGAGCGGGAGGTATGACACCCCATAAATGCAAAATTATGCAATCAAGGATGGTGAATATTAAAAATGTGCTCTTATTATTCTTTTGAAGTTCTTGCGATATTTCTCGGGTAGAAAATGAGAGTCGTTTTACAGTAGGCATCCAAGAAAATCAAAATAATTTTAAATCGCATGTATAGCACATTATAGGATTTAAACTTTAGAAATAGTCATATGTGTAAATCCAAGCCACTTTTCTGTTAGTTGGGGCTGCAAACAAAGTTCTTTTTACATCTACTGCTTTCTTATTCAATAAAGACATTAATGGGATTGTCACCGAGTAATACAAAACCATTGATTTACAGGTAAAATGTGGACAATGAATACAGCATGTCTTATAATAACATAGGTCTCAATCTGGTCCCTGAAACCCTTCTGTACAAACAAGCATCGGTGTACTGAGGTTGGCCTAACTCCCTCGAATGCCCAGCCAGCGACCGGAAACCAATATGAGCACGTGTGCAACATTATGCGTAAAATTAATTTCAAGTCGGGCGCATGCTGCTACTTAGTGTTGACCTTTCTTCAGGAATAGGATACAGAAAAGGGTAATGTGATATTACGATGTGTCGTAATGAAAATTACCTTTATTGCGAAAAGTATCAATGATAAACATTATAGCTTTGGCAACAACGATGCATATAATTTTGGTTTTATACTTAAATAAATAAAATGAATTATTAAAGCCGATATTTATTGCACTAGAATATTCAATCAACGCCCTTCATCAAGACCCTTCTCATTTGCAAAATAAGATCATTTCTATAAGAAGGGCATAAAATATCGGAAAGTTTTACCTACTTAATCATTGTTTTCTTGGCGTTGTCTCTAAAAACCTATAGCATGCGTGTCACCTGGTGCCATGCATTCCATAATTTTCTAATCACTGGACTATTCAACCTGCAGTCAGATTCAAGTAGATATTTCATGGAAAAATGAAATTGGTGTGGAAAAAAAAATTCATGGTGGTCACGAAAATCGTGAAAAGCAATTACGTTGATGTAAACTGCCACTTTTAGCTTAACTGACGCATAGAATCTTAAAAACCATGCCTCAGAATAATTTTCATGCCTCATTTTTATAATCCATGGACAGTTGGTAAAGTTAAATGTACCTAGGTACTGCAAAAGATAAATGCTTACAAGAGTGACAAAAATGATGTTTACGCCTTAAAATGTAACTATCATGTGATGCAAAGTAAAATACTCGCAAAATAGGTAGAAATTTGTCAATCAGAGTTAAGGAACATAAAAGATATTTTAAAAATTATGATTTAACATAAAATTTGCCCAGCACTTGTAAGAGAGTGAACATAAGAGTGAGTTCGGAGTGATAATCCGGAGATATTATTCATTTTCAGTGCAAAGGAAGAAAAGTTGATTTTCTAGAACAATTTGAAATTATAAATTTGGGATGCGCAAACCTGGTGAACCACTAGGCCTTAGAAAATCACTCTGCACCGACGTCAATATTACTAAACTAAATAATGCTGTTATGTCATTGTCTCCACTTTGCTGTCTTATCTACTCTCCCCCCCTCCCCCATTTCACCTTGGAAAACAAACCTCCTCCTCACCCCTCCGAGTCCTCTCTCCAATTCTGTTATGACATCTCAAAGCCACTGGTGGGTAAGGGGGTCCCCCCGACCTTGAAAAATACCTCCATCCCCTCCCAGTACTCCGAGTTGTTGTATATAAGAACTGCGAACCTTAGCAATTGCACCCTGGTAGTGACAATGGTTGTCGAAACCAAGGTCGACAATAAAAAAGTGTGGAATATACTACATAACAACAAATTCAATGAGTGACATAGCACCTGTCTAACCGAAGACCTTTATCCTAAGGAAAATGTCGCAGACTCTACCGAGGAAGGAGTCGAGACCGTGACTTACTTGATGGCAGGACAGTGCGTTCCCATCACGATCAACATGTCTGTCGGGGCCAATTCCATTTCTGAGGTTACCCAATTTAGGCAAGGGTAAGGTGTCTTCAAATTTTGAAAGCCCAAATTCCGGACGAATGTTAATCTCGCCGGACATGTCCTCACTCAGTGTGGACTGTGAAAATGAGGGCTAGGTTGGTAGGCCTCATCTCACTTCACTCAACCCCGACACATTTTCATATTCCATTTTTTCATTTCCTGTTTATATTTTCCAACTGCCCAGGTCTCATGAACCTCACGTCCCACGACGCGTCGTTCGAACTTCCGAAGATCCTTTTTTATCTCTCCTTTACTCTTGTGAGCCTTATCCCTTGTCTTTGTCAGCTGTTTTGCAGAGTTCGAGTGCTGTCGATCGCGAAGGCTTTGCCTAACCCGCTACCTGGCACAACACCAGCCCCAGTGAGCTGAGTTCCGTGATTCCGCGAGGATTCAATTATCTTTGATTGAAGTTCATCGCATCTGGAGAGACATGCATTTTGGAGGGTGTCCTTATTGCCTTTTCGACGGCTTTTTGAATGTGAGACCGTCATGTGGGCTTTTTGTCAGGGTCCTTACACCTCTCTCTCGTATGGGTGCTTTTATTCTGAAGCAATTATGACTCCTCTCGCCAATATAGCTCTCGAGGCCATTGGAACGTGCAAGCATTTCCATCGTGCCAATGTTGCAATCTACGTGGTTGGGCTAGGGATTACGGTGAAATTATGAGAGCAATAATAAATTATAGTTTTCATGCTGACCTTCACAGAACTTACTTCGTCATCAATCACATTTACCAGCATAAGAGGCAAGAAGCAGAGTAGGAAGCAACAGAAGATGATTGTCATCATTCTGGTCAGCCTTATGTCCTCCCTACGCTGACAATGCTGCTGGGAGCTTACAGTGGATCCATTTGCACTGGAAATAAAATCAGATATTCAATAAGCACGAGAAATCACTTGCCGAATGACAATCATGATTGTTTCATAATAAAAATTAATAAGTCACTTATTTGGACTTTACATCATTCATAGTATACAGTTTTGAGTTAGGAGTTCACAGTTCCTGGAGCTGTTGAAAGTATTTAACATTCAACAATTTATTTCTCACTAACTCAAACAGTGAGAAATAAATTGCTGATTATTTCCAAGAGATTGCCTCTAATCGCAAAGGCACTTTCGGGGGTTCGAATGTTTTGCGCCTCTCAGCGGTCTCTCTCACTTCAAGAAAGTGAGGATTACGAACCATGTCCAACTAACGTGTTCGAAATGTGGGGGTTGATGAAAAACTTTCAGCAATGAGACAAAACAAGTAACAAATCGAATGATGAGAAAATAGTATTGGTATTAACATCTACGTACAAACACATATGTATTATGAAATTATGAAGTATTGATGCCTTGAATTTTCACCTCACCCTAATGGAAACCATAAGAACACTAGTATCGTTTCATCCTCACTTCTGCACCTTAGCAGCAAATAAGTGTCACGTAATAACAGAAGAATGATGCACGGATTGTAAGAAGAACAGTTGGCACGGACATTAAATAAAGCGGCAGAGCGATGCGGATGACGAAAGAGTGAGCGAAAGCGATAAACGGCAAGGTTGCGCGTCCTCACCCGTGATTCTCAATATGTTGAAGAAGATATTAATTAATTGAAAGGCAAATCAGAAACAGTTATAAATATGCATAGAATAACCATATCAGCATGCTTTTTGCTGAATAAGCAGTAGCTTTGGCAGGAAGGAAAAGGAAACTGACGAGAATGCGTAACTGAAAGTAAAATTGGATGAAGGCGATACTTCGTAGAACTTCCGGACATTAAACATGGTAAATGAAACAAACTAGGCCTCCCCTTGAAAATGACGCATAGTCGTCGAAATCGATCGGGGAAAACATAAAGCTGTGTGGAATGTACAAAGTTTGTTTCATTTACCATGTTTAATGAAAGTAAAAGGCTGTGAAAAATTGCAGCTTAAAGATTAACTTAAAGAGGACCAACATTATGAATTGAAGAAATCATGACTTAAGCAACAAAAAAATGGAAAAAGTGGAATTATTTTGCTTCATGGGAAGAAGGATCAACAGTAATGGACGAAGCTATAACTATGCATAGGGTAGAGTAACCCTAGCCAAGAAGGCTGTCAGAGTAATAGTGTACTTACAGCTATCAGGACCAGCTTGGAAATAAGAGAGCACTTCATTTAAGCATTTATTTGAAGCTTTCTCCGACATAAGATCACTAAATACGTTTATTGCATAGTAAAATTATAACAATATGCATATTTTGATTAGTCATTAGTAGTGTACCCTCACCTGTAACTTTGCAAGTTCATCCTACTCCTGCGGACTTTCCAGTAGATGCAAGTGTATGATGTGATAATGACTACACAAGGCAAAAAGAAGCCAAAAACGAAGAGAAATTTTTTCGGCGAGTGACCATTCTTCTTGAGGATGGTGCAGGAGAAGGTGGGTGGATGGAGGCCGAATTGACCCCAATAGCCGGCCAACGGCGGCACCATCATGGAGTAGCTGAACAACCAAGCGAAAATCAGCATCAAAGTGATGTACTTCCTCGTGTAAAGTTTATCATAGGAGCTGTGGCAGGCAATCAGTATGTATCTGTAAAATATTGAACACGTTAAAGAAAGCCTTAGTTCACTGGAGATGCATACGAATTCACAAAAAAATGAACTAGATTCAATTCAATTGCTTAAGAATCCGTTCATATCAGCAATTTAAAATGTGCCAATGGTAAATAAATGAGTTTGGCTTGGCACACACACACTTGACAACAGAAGGGGCTGGTATGGAGTGGACGGAGGCCTTTAGATGACACCTACCCGCTCGCATATCATTATCTAAGTGAAAAAAAGGTTCCACTACCATTTCTTGCACCGGAGTTGCTTTGGCCAGGAAAAACCTGCAAGTTTTTCCAACAAAATAACTCCAACTAAATGAATTATTTCTTTTTATATTTCAACTATATGTGATTGAAAGGGTCCAGTCATCTTCCCCTCATTTCATGCAAATGTCTTAGCAATACCAAGTAGCTCATGGGCACGGCAGATGGATAATTACTGCGGCATTATCTTTCCATTGACTAATAGAATACTCCTCCATTGCATCGATATCAAAATACCACCGGATAGGTTTTGCCATTTCCAAAAAGGTTTTTAGTGGACATTTGGCAGATCATCCTTCCCGAGGAGTATCGAGTGATTTCGTATTTCTCTCCGACAGCTGTCAGCAATAATTAAGAATAAAATAAATTTTCCAAATATGACTTCATTTGTCTAGATTATACTCTTAGGTTAGAAATCAGCCAATTATTTGATCCCAACAATATTAGGGGAGTGATGCATGAGGATATCTTGAAGTTCAGGATAACATCCAGACTTTAAAGTCGAAACGAATCGGCTTGCCTTTCATCAGCTATTTACTGTAATGGTGCCTGTGGTGCGGAAGCATTGATTCATAAACACTAATTATAAGTTATAAACAGACTACAATGGGACAAATATAACAATATGGAACTCATAGATGCGTTTAGGATGGTTCTGCAGGATGGTTCATAAATCAGATATCAGAACAAATTTTCGTATGCTGCAAAACGCTTGCGTGGCGAAAGACTGTAAGGAAAAAAATACCACTCTGCAAAACTATATTTGAGAGTGTGGAATAGTCTAAAGGCAACATGAAAACTGAATAGATTAATTTGGTAAACATGAAATGAACAAATAAATGCAAAAAGCATTGGACCATCAGTTCAGCTGTTCAAAACTCTTAAGTGTGATTATCAGGAGAAGGAAACGGGCATTGAAAGAGTGGGAGAAGAGCAGTTCAGTTTCAGAAATTGAAGGACTACTGGTGCAATGGAAGAGGTGAGATCTATAGTGGACAGATATTCGGGACAATATCAAGAGTTTTTATTTGCTAAGCCTTTGATTACGTAGTTACATGCCTAAGAAAAAGAAATTTGATAGCGTATTATGAGGGAAACCTTTGGACTAGTTGAAAATAAATGGATTTGAGAGATGGGGAAGAAGAGCAATCTGCATTCGGTGCTGATAGTTATAAGATGCCGTGGAGGCAGGCGTCTCATCTCAGGCTTCACATCTCACTCACTCTACCAAATCCACCCAAACCCGCATTCTGCGTTTCCTTCTGAGTGGGGATATCACATTGACATCGATATATCGGAGTCATCTATGGTTTTCCGGCGATACGATCGAAACATCAAGTGCTTGAAAATGTGTATCAAACCGACTCAATGTTTTTAAAACGTCGATAACGGCTAGATATTTTTAACAATAAAAACTACAAGTCATTGTACATTTTTATGGAGGCTAATCTTAGGTCTATTGCGCGCACTCGTTTCTCCTAGATTATCATCTTGTTTTATTTGTTGAACTACAGGGAACAGGAAAGGGACTAAAAATAAGTGGAGGGCGCAAAATTAGATATATTATGGGATCGATTTATTACAATCCTCTAATAACTTTTATCATGATGAGTATTATGAAAATTGCCGAAAGGAAAAGGTTTTACTGGACCGAGAATGGAACTACAGACCTTTAGCTTGCCGGGGTATTGGACCACTACGCTACCAAAGATTCCTGATTCCAGAGCCAATATAGAGCAAGGGAGGAACTGTTGGTTGATGGATAAATGAAAACTAGGAAGGATAGAGTATGAATTCTTCGAGTTAACTCTATTCTGTAAAGTGAACAAGAGTTACTTAAAATAAATATAAATTAAAGTGATATTGAATGTTGCATTCTTGCTGGTACTTGATGCACTTTGCTTCCATGGAATGTGGTTGAAATTTTTCATGGATTATTTTTTTAGAATATGCAGCTATCAACAGGGGAAATTCGTTATCAATTTATTCATACGATAGGAGCCAATACATATCAGAGAATTTTATCCACTCTGAGGAAGTTCAGTTTCAGATTGGTGAGTACCTAAATATTCCCTCCCTAAGATTTTTTAGTGTAGAGCTCATTCTCAAGACTAGTTCAATTTAGTTCAACAGTAGAACTTTTAAAAATCCCAGCAAGGGATGATAGGTGAAAGTTTCATGGACTGATTCGGAGGATCTACAAGGACGATGATCGGAGGATGTGCTAAAAATAGTATTATTTCCATATCACATGTGCTAAAAATAGTATTATTTCCATATCACATAAAATAAATGATAGTCAAAAAAATAAAAAAAACATGGTTTTCTTACAAATGCACTAAAAAAATAGAAAAAATAATTTTTGAACTGTCACAGCTGGTCTACAACATTTGTGATTTTGATTTTTGTGAACAAAAAAAATATTTGTGATAGAAAAGACTACCATTACTGTATGGGTACCGTGGTAAAAAGTCTTTAGCATTCCAAGTTGTGCAGGACGAGGAATCTCTGGCAAGGGGAGCTTGCCTCAATCTCCACAGTAATTTGTTGAAAAGTATTTTGTGTCACATTTTTGATTAGGACTAGGGTGTTTCCGGTGAAGTCTTTTGCAACATAAGTGTTGGTTGCGCCCCCATAGTTTTACTATTCACTCACTCATTGATATTCAACCCGAAGGCTGGTTTGGATAGTTGAGGGTAGAGCTCATCCCGGACTAAGCCACAGATGCGTGTGAATTTCACACATTCAGGGTAGGGGGGGTCGGTTCCTTTCCCTGTTCGCCACCTCGCACTCCGAGGATTTTTGTTCGGGGATTCCCGGATTTGAACCCGGATTTAAACCGGCACTTCACCCGGATTTGTACCCGGGACCCTTCGTTCAGTAGCCAAGCGCTCTACCCTCTACTAGGCCACCACGCACCCCCTATTTTTACGCTCCCTCTGTTTTACTATTAGTCACAAATAATTACGTTCTGCCTGTTGTCGGCCAGTTGTGAATGCACAGAAAATGATTTTCTACTTTTTAGTACATTCAATAAAACCATGTTCTTATTTTATTTATTTATTTTAATTTATGGCTTTAAAAAAATATAACTGTTTCATGCTGAATATGGTGGAAGTTCTCAATATTCATAATGAATAACCAAGTGTTATACCAATAACACCAAGTGTTTTTTTTCATTATGAATACGGCTTTTAGCTAACAGTTCGCATCAATTTTTCATTCCATTATGGTCATTATTCTATGAATAAATAAATGAAAAATTTACAGTGAAATGTTTGATGAAAAAGAATGTATAGAAATTTTTGTGTTACATTTATGTATAAAATTTTGTGTTGATTTGTAAAAATCGAGAAAACATTGAATTGTCATCCAAAATACACACGTGGGAAAAGTTTCAAGAAAGTCGACTTGGTGGAACAAGGATGAAAACTGATGACAAGATTTGACCCAAGTAAACAGAGACGTGAAGTTTAAATAAAACCATGTAATAAAAAGAAGATAGCGTTGGAAATTGAATAATAGAGGAGCGAATGTTTAACTCCTCACATGAGGCATGCGGCAGCTTAGAGATAATAATAATAATTATTGCGACTTTGTTCAGGGCGAAATTCATCTACATCTACATATTACCCCGCAAGCCGCCTCAATAGGCGTGAGGTGGGGGGTGTTAGGACACCAGCCGTTTACATATAAAATGGACACGCTCTAATGAAATTACGCCTAGCATTTATTATAGTCCCTTATTGTTCGGGGGAAAAACGAATTCCCATACCTATCCGTTCGGCAAAATATCTCTCTTAATTTATCGTTTCTGTCGGACCTGGAAATATAGTGGGGTTCTAATATGATGTTCTCCGTGTCGCTCTGAAAGATATCTATTCTCAATTGTTCAAGTAATCTAAGCCTAGCGCGCAGCCTCCGAGTCTCTAGCGGCTCCCAACCTAATTCGTTTAACATCTGTGTAACGCTGTATGTACGCCCGTCCCCTATGAAAAAAATGTATAAACCTGTATAAAATTTTTATACATTCTTATACAATTTTATACAATTTTTATAAATTGTATACAGACATGTATAAAATGTATACAGACATGTATACATTTTCAATTGTATTCAGCCGTGGCTGTATAAAACTAAATACAGGCGGTATACAGTCTATACAATTTTTATAAATTGTATACAGACATGTATAAAATGTATACAGACATGTATAGATTTTCAATTGTATTCAGCCTTGGCTGTATAAAACTAAATACAGGCGGTATACAGTCTATTCAATCTGTATACAAATTTATGCAATTTTCATCAAGCCCATGGGCTTAGTATGGGCTGTGCATATTCAATTTAATACAATCTTTTTGAAGGCTGAGTTCATTTCACCTATTCCGCAGTTTTCTATTACAAATATTACTTCTGGGTTTCTTCTGGGCAAAGACAAATATATGAAGTTTATAGGTTGTATAAACTGTATGAATATATACAGTTAATGTGTACAATTTTATAAAATGTATAATGGTGTATAAAAGGTATACAATTGTATCCCTGGCGAAAATGTTCCGCTTCCTCTACCGGTCGCGAAGTTGACACGAAGCAGTGATTCCCTTAAGGAAGCGAATCAACATTTGGTCTACGGTTCTTAGATTGTTGAAGTAGCGTACATGAAACGCACGGAAGCGGTGCTCTCCGCTTTCTACCGCTTCGTGTACGGTTCTTTGTCTGTTGGAGTAGCGTGCACGAAACGTACAAAAGTGGTGCTTTCCACTCCTGCCGCTTCGTGTACGGTTCTTTGTCTGTTGAAATTACGTACACGAAACGTACGGAAGCGGTGCTTTCCGCTTCTTCGACTGTTGAAATAGCATACCTGAAACGGACGGAAGTGGTGCACTCCGCTTCTTTTACTGTTGAAATAGCGTGCCGAAACGGTGCTCTCCGCCTTCACTCCACATCAGGTTATTATTATTTTTCATGTTCTGTATATACATATCTATTTATGAAGCGGGGACGTACCCCGTGATATTACTCCACTTACTGTCTTCGTTCGCCTATATTACGCCATAATCAGTGTTGGTAAGTAATCGAGTAAAAGTAATCGGATTACTTGTAACGATTACTTTTGCAATAATTTGTACTTGTAACGATTACTTTTTACGAAATGTAATTTTTATTTGTAATTTACTCCTTACGATGAAAGAGGAATCGTTACTTTCGTTGTAATCGTTACTTGCTCGTAATCGACGATTACTTTACTCGCTCCCACGTAAAATTGAATTACTTTCAGGCAGCTTCGCTGGCCGGTATACAAGCTTGAACAGGGAAGTGTTCAAGGTCGCGTACGGCCGCCACCGCGCCTGCCAGGCCGCTCTCGTGTGTGTGAGAGCACTTAATGCTACATTGTTGTTTGAACGCGTACCGCGGCCGCTTGTGGGGTGGCCTTTACTGTTTAGTGTTCGAGTTGGAAACGCTGCTTCAGTGTTGCAACTTTCTAGTTTGGTGTGATCGGTGTTATGTCGTGTGTGGTGCATGTTGCCGTAGACGACGAGTAAACGAAGGTCCTTGCATCCGTTTAGTTCTGCGTATTTTACTTGTGGTTTGGGATGGATGACGATCGCATGCCAGTCAATTCGAAGGAATTTCCATTTCCTTATTTGGGGAGATATTTTGAGCTTGAAGGTGAACAGACGGATCAAAACATGTCCGTCAAGTGCAAGCTGTGTCCGAGGAAGAAGTACCTGAAGTCACCTTGGAGCACGACGTCCAATTTGAGGAAGCATATACAGGTGAGTAACCTACATTATTTAATTGCAATTTATGTGCTTGGAAAAAAGATGATAGATGGCTCGATCATGTGGGATGTACAGGGCTATTAGCGAAGATGAGGCATGGCAGGATACTGGGGAAAAAGTTAATGCTAAATTTCCGCTTTCTGTGCCTTTTGCTGACATTTGTTTTCACCCACAAGACAGACACGTGGCCAGGCGCTTGCCGTACGGGGCTTCAGCCACCTCCCCCCCCTCCCAAAATTTTTACACGTGCAGGCATTGAAACATATGCTGGGAAAGGCGAATAGTTGAGCTTCAATATGAGTTATAAAACATGGCAGTAAATGTAGTGGGAGCGGCTCCGGAGCGTTAGGAACCGAAAGCAGAAACCTACTTCCCTAGTAAATTTCTAGCCGAAATCTATTGCCTAAAATACCTCCTATAAAATGCTCAAATCTATAAAGAGATAATGCTTTATTTTAGAGAATCCATCCTGCGAAAGTCTTTAAAATGGAGCAGCTTCAGAGTCAGACACGGAAGCGGAAGGCTCACTGTGATGGCAGTGAGGACCAAGAAGGAAAGAAAAAGCAGGCAACTCTTTCGTTTGGTGTGGTGACTCCTGTTACACAATCTACTCTTGACAGGCTCGTGCTAGACTTTGTGTGTTACTCTATCCAGCCATTTTCGGTTGTAGAAGAAGAGTCATTCGTCAATCTGGTCAAGACATTGGCTCCCACTAAGGTAGTTATGTGCAGGAGAACCGTTGTTTTACGGTTACGAGAGAGGTTTGAGGATACGAAGAGAAAACTGGTGAAGGAGCTGGCTGAGGTTAGTGCTGTTGCCACCACTGCAGACTGCTGGACACACTTCCATAGATCGTATTTGGGTGTCACTGTTCACTGGATTTGAACAGAGAATTTGGAGAGGAAGACAGCTATGTTGGCAGTACAGAGGCTGGAGGGACATCATACATACGATGTCTTAGCTGCCGCCATTGAGAAAGTACACCAGTAGTTTGGCATCCACAACAAAGTGACGCTCTGTGTCACAGACAATGGCAGCAACTTTGTCAAAGCTTTCTCGTGAGTACGGTTGCATAAGAATGTTCTTATGCTATTGATGTATAATGCTTACATATATATAATACTGAGCGTATAAATAATATCTTCAGGACTTTTGGGGTGGAATTGAACGAAGTAAGAAATGAATCAGAGTCAGAAGAAGAGCTAATCTTTGTTGATGTAGGAACCATCCTAGATGAAGGGGAAGAGCTCCAGTACAACTTGCCTCCTCATCAGCGGTGTGCTGCGCACACACTCAATCTCGTGGCAGTGAAGGTAAATCTTATTCACCTGTGTCTTCTGGTTAAGGAGACAAACTTTCATGAATATGCCTGTGAAATTTGCTTCTAAACTATTTCATCATTTTTACATTTGAAAAGTCTTCTCGCTTGTGCATGTTACAGGACAGCCAGACTGCAGAAAGTGATGTCACCTTCAAGAAAGTAGCAAGATGTTCGTTTTACCGCTGCCAGGCTCTGTGGAACAAGCAGAAAAGCACTATTGCAGCTGATCAGATTAGAGAAAAGTTCAAAAGGTCACTTGTGACACCCAGTGCAACAAGGTGGAACAGCACGTTCGACAGTGTAAAGTGTCTGCTGTCGAAAGCTGTGGAGTTGATGCACTGGATAGACTGATGGATTTGATTGGTCTGCAACGCTTTCGACCAGCAGAGCTGTTATTTTTGAATGAATACGTTGGGGTGAGGAAACAGTCATGTGAAATGACTTTTTACTTTAATTCATTACTTAGAATCAGACCTGATATATTTTAAACATAAAAATACGTATGGTAAATATAAATACATTAGTAAAAATGTGTGTATTAATACTTTTTAAAACAATATAATTAAATCCAAGCTCCATTTCTTCATGAGACCATAAAAATAACCAGTCTGTGGTCTTTTGTGGACTCATACCTAAACATTGTGATAATCTCATTACAGGTGATGAAACCTGTTACTGTGGCTCTGAACACCCTGCAGGCGGAGAAGAACATGTACCTTGGGTATTTACTGCCAACTGTCAGCTGCCTACAGAGAGAGCTTCTAAAGAAAGCTAATGACACTAGCCTGAGCTTTTGCAGACCCATAGCCAAGGCATTAATTAATTAAGGCCAAGGCAAGGCAAGGTGTAGAAAAGAGGTTCAAAAGTACACTGGAAGAAAAAAACTTATGATTGCGGCAGGCCTTATTCCTTCACTTCAGTTCTCATTGCTTGTTGGGAATACGAAGAACGAAGCAGTAGCTGTATTTAAGGAAGTTGTTTTCAATTCCAGCCTACCAGTAACTGGTGAAACTTCCGTCGAGAACTTGAGTGCAGAGGCAGGCAGCGATGAGAAAGCGTTATTTTTCAATCTTCCCTCACAAGAGAATTAGGTGTCTGCAGCCATGGAGGAGACAATTTCCTATTTGTCTTGGGTTAATACCGATCTGTCATTGCCCTGCGGAAAAAGCCGAGTTAAAAAGAGGTAACTCTAGGATAATTTGAACTCGGATCAGCTCGTAGGTACGAGCTGTCACCTCGTTTGACATGGTTTTAACTCCCAAGCCCCACAAACATATTCAACACGCATGACAAGAATCCCGGTGAAAAAACGAAATACCAGGTTTCAACTCGTTCGATGTGGATTTCGTTTCAAGTGGTTTCAGCTTGTAGACAAGGTAACTTGTCTAAACTCGGTTCACCTCGTTAGAGGTGGATCTCGTATCAACTGGTTTTACCTCGTATCCCACGCTTCTCGTTTATACTTGATTCACCTCGTGCGATGTGGATCTCGTATCAAATGGTTTTACCTCGTATACCACGCTTCTCGTTTTTACTTGATTCACCTCGTCCGATGTGGATCTCGTATCAACTGGTTTTACCTAGTATCCCACGATTCTCGTTTTTACATGATTCACCTAGTCCGATGTGGATCTAGTATCAACTGGTTTTATCTCGTATCCCACGCTTCTCGTTTTTACTTTATTCACCTCGCCCAATGTGGATCTCGCATCAACTGGTTTTACCTCGTAACCCACGCTTCTCGTTTTTACTTGATTCACCTCGTCCGATGTATATTTCGTATCAACTGGTTTTACGTCGTATCCCACGCTTCTCTTTTAAACTTGATTCACCTCGTCCTATGTGGATCTCGTACCAACTGGTTTTACCTCGTATCCCACGCTTCTTGTTTTTACTAAATTAACCTCGTCCAATGTGGATCTCATATCAACTGGTTTTACCTAGTATCTTACGCTTCTCGTTTTTACTAGATTCACCTCGTCCGATGTGGATCTCGTATCAACTGGTTTAACCTCGTATCCCAAGCTTCTCGTTTATACTTGATTCAGCTCGTGCGATGTGGATCTCGTATCAACTGGTTTTATCTCGTGCACCACGCTTCTCGTTTTTACTTGATTAACCTCGTCCGATGTGGATCTCGTATCAACTGGTTTTACCTCGTATCCCACGCTTCTCGTTTTTACATGATTCACCGAGTCCGATGTGGATCTAGTATCAACTGGTTTTACCTCGTAACCCACGCTTCTCGTTTTTACTTGATTCACCTCGTCCGATGTGGATTTCGTATCAAATGGTTTTACGTCGTATCCCACGCTTCTCGCTTTAACTTGATTCACCTCGTCCTATGTGGATCTCGTACCAACTGGTTATACCTCGTATACCACGCTTCTCGTTTTTACTTTATTCACCTCGCCCAATGTGGATCTCGCATCAACTGGCTTTACCTCGTAACCCACGCTTCTCGTTTTTACTTGATTCACCTCGTCCGATGTGGATTTCGTATCAAATGGTTTTACGTCGTATCCCACGCTTCTCGTTTTAACTTGATTCACCTCGTCCTATGTGGATCTCGTACCAACTGGTTATACCTCGTATCCAACGCTTCTTGTTTTTACTAGATTCACCTCGTCCAATGTGGATCTCGTATCAACTGGTTTTACCTAGTATCTCACGCTTCCCGTTTTTACTAGATTCACCTCGTCCGATGTGGATCTCGTATCAACTGATTTTACCTCTTATCCCGCGCTTCTCGTTTTTACTAGATTAACCTCGTTCTATGTGGATATCGTATCAACTGGTTTTACCTCGTATCCCACGCTTCTCGTTTTAACTTGATTCACCTCGTCCGATGTGGAACTCGTATCAACTATTTTGACCTCGTATCCCACGCTTCCTGTTTTTACCAGATTCACCTCGTCTTATGTGGATCTCGTATCAAATGATTTAAACTACTATCCCACGCTTCTCGTTTATACTTGATTCACCTCGTCCGATGTGGATCTCGTATCAACTGGATTTACCTCGTATCCTACTCTTCTCGTTTTTACTTGATTTACCACGTTCGATAGGGATATAGTATCAACTAATTTTACCTCGTATCCCACGCTTCTCGTTTTAACGTGATTCAGCTCGTCCGATGTGGATATCGTCTATACTTGTTTTACCTCGTTTCCTACGCTTTTTGTTATTTACTAGATTCAGCTCGTCCGATGTGGATCTCGTATCAACTGTTTTATCTCGTATCCAACGCTTCTCGTTTTTACTAGATTCTACTCGTCCGATGTGGATCTTGTTACAACTGGTTTTACCTCGTATCCCATGATTCTTGTTTTTACTTAATTCACCTCGCCCGATTTGGATCTCGCATCAACTGGTTTTACCTCGTAACCCACGCTTCTCGTTTAAACTTGATTTAACTCATCCGATGTGGATTTCGTATCAAATGGTTTTACGTCGTATCCCACGCTTCTCGTTTTAACTTCATTCACCTCGTCCGATGTGGATTTCGTATCAAATGGTTTTACGTCGTATCCCACGCTTCTCGTTTTCACTTGATTCACCTCGTCCTATGTGGATCTCGTACCAACTGGTTATACCTCGTATCCCACGCTTCTCGTTTTTACTTTATTCACCTCGCCCAATGTGGATCTCGCATCAACTGGTTTTACCTCGTAACCCACGCTTCTCGTTTTTACTTGATTCACCTCGTCCAATTTGGATTTCGTATCAGATGGTTTTACGTCGTATCCCACGCTTCTCGTTTTAACTTGATTCACCTCGTCCTATGTGGATCTCGTACCAACTGGTTATACCTCGTATCCAACGCTTCTTGTTTTTACTAGATTCACCTCGTCCAATGTGGTTCTCGTATCCTCTGGTTTTACCTAGTATCTCACGCTTCTCGTTTTTACTAGATTCACCTCGTCCGATGTGGATCTCGTATCAACTGATTTTACCTCGTATCCCACGATTCTCGTTTTAACGTGATTCAGCTCGTCCGATGTGGATCTCGTCTATACTGGTTTTACCTCGTTTCCTACGCTTTCTGTTATTTACTAGATTCAGCTCGTCCGATGTGGATCTCGTATCATCTGGTTTTACCTAATATCCCACGCTTCTCGTTTATACTTGATTCACCTCGTCCTATGTGGATGTCGTATCAACTGTTTTATCTCGTATCCCACGCTTCTCGTTTTTACTTGATTCACCACGTCCGATGTGGATCTTGTATCAACTGGTTTTACCTCGTATCCCACGCTTCTCGTTTTTACTAGATTCACCTCGTTCTATGAGGATATTGTATCAACAGGTTTTACCTCGTATCCCACGATCCTCGTTTTTACTTGATTCGCCTCGTCCGATGTGGATCTCGTTACAACTGGTTTTTTCTCGTATCCCACGATTCTCGTTTTTACTTGATTCACCTCGTCCGATGTGGATCTCGTTACAACAGGTTTTACCTTGTATCCCACGATTCTTGTTTTTACTTTATTCACCTCGCCCGATTTGGATCTCGCATCAACTGGTTTTACCTCGTAACCCACGCTTCTCGTTTATACTTGATTTAACTCATCCGATGTGGATTTCGTATCAAATGGTTTTACGTCGTATCCCACGCTTCTCGTTTTAACTTCATTCACCTCGTCCTATGTGGATCTCGTACCGACTGGTTTTACCTCGTATCCCACGCTTCTTGTTTTTACTAGATTCACCTCGTCCGATGTGGATCTCGTATCAATTGATTTTACCTCGTATCTCACATTTTTCGTTTTTACAAGATTCACCTCGTTCTATGTGGATATCGTATCAACTGATTTTACCTCGTAAACCACGCTTCTCGTTTATACTTGACTCACCTCGTTCTATGTGGATCTCGTATCAAATGGTTTTACCTCGTATACCACGCTTCTCGTTTTTACATGATTCACCTCTTCCGATGTGGTTCTCGTATCAACTGGTTTTACCTCGAATCCCACGATTCTCGTTTTTACATGATTCACCTAGTCCGATGTGGATCTAGTATCAACTGGTTTTATCTCGTATCCCACGCTTCTCGTTTTTACTTTATTCACCTCGCCCAATGTGGATCTCGCATCAACTGGTTTTACCTCGTAACCCACGCTTCTCGTTTTTACTTGATTCACCTCGTCCGATGTGGATTTCGTATCAACTGGTTTTACGTCGTATCCCACGCTTCTCTTTCAAACTTGATTCACCTCGTCCTAAGTGGATCTTGTACCAACTAGTTTTACCTCGTATCCCACGCTTCTTGTTTTTACTAAATTCACCTCGTCCAATGTGGATCTCATATCAACTGGTTTTACCTAGTATCTTACGCTTCTAGTTTTTACTAGATTCACCTCGTCCGATGTGGACCTCGTATCAACTGGTTTAACCTCGTATCCCAAGCTTCTCGTTTATACTTTATTCACCTCGTGCGATGTGGATTTCGTATCAACTGGTTTTTTCCTCGTATACCACGCTTCTCGTTTTTACTTGATTCACCTTGTCCGATGTGGATCTCGTATTAACTTGTTTTGCCTCGTATCCCACGCTTCACGTTTTTACATGATTCACCGAGTCCGATGTGGATCTAGTATCAACTGGTTTTACCTCGTAACCCAAGCTTCTCGTTTTTACTTGATTCACCTCGTCCGATGTGGATTTCGTATCAAATGGTTTTACGTCGTATCCCACGCTTCTCGCTTTCACTTGATTCACCTCGTCCTATGTGGATCTCGTACCAACTTGTTATACTTCGTATCCCACGCTTCTCGTTTTTACTTTATTCACCTCGCCCAATGTGGATCTCGCATCAACTGGTTTTACCTCGTAACCCACGCTTCTCGTTTTTACTTGATTCACCTCGTCCGATTTGGATTTCGTATCAAATGGTTTTACGTCGTATCCCACGCTTCTCGTTTTAACTTGATTCACCTCGTCCTATGTGGATCTCGTACCAACTGGTTATACCTCGTATCCAACGCTTCTTGTTTTTACTAGATTCACCTCATCCAATGTGGTTCTCGTATCAACTGGTTTTACCTAGTATCTCACGCTTCTCGTTTTTACTAGATTCACCTCGTCCGATGTGGAACTCGTATCAACTGATTTTATCTCTTATTCCGCGCTTCTCGTTTTTACTAGATTCACCTCGTTCTATGTGGATATCGTATCAACTGGTTTTACCTCGTATCCCACGCTTCTCGTTTTAACGTGATTCAGCTCGTCCGATGTGGATCTCGTCTTTACTGGTTTTACCTCCTTTCCTACGCTTTCTGTTATTTACTAGATTCAGCTCGTCCGATGTGGATCTCGTATCAACTGGTTTTACCTAATATCCCACGCTTCCCGTTTATACTTGATTCACCTCGTCCTATGTGGATCTCGTATCAACTGTTTTATCTCGAATCCCACGCTTCTCGTTTTTACTTGATTCACCACGTCCGATGTGGATGTAGTATCAACTTGTTTTACTTCGTTTTCCACGCTTCTCGTTTTTACTTTATTCACCTCGCCCGAAGTGGATCTCGTATCAACTGGTTTTACCTCGTATCCCACGCTTCTCGTTTTTACTAGATTCACCTCGTTCTATGAGGATATTGTATCAACAGGTTTTACCACGTATCCCACGATCCTCGTTTTTACTTGATTCGCCTCGTCCGATGTGGATCTCGTTACAACTGCGTTTACCCCGTATCCCACGATTCTTGTTTTTACTTTATTCACCTCGCCCGATTTGGATCTCGCATCAACTGGTTTTACCTCGTAACCCACGCTTCTCGTTTTTACTTGATTCAACTCATCCAATGTGGATTTCGTATCAACTGGTTTTACGTCGTATCCCACGCTTCTCGTTTTAACTTCATTCACCTCGTCCTATGTGGATCTCGCACTGACTGGTTTTACCTCGTATCCCACGCTTCTTGTTTTTACTAGATTCACCTCGTCTAATGTAGATCTCGTATCAACTAGTTTTACCTAGTATCTCACGCTTCTCGTTTTTACTAGATTCACCTCGTCCGATGTGGATCTCGTATCAACTGATTTTACCTCGTATCTCAGACTTTTCGTTTTTACAAGATTCACCTCGTTCTATGTGGATATCGTATCAACTGGTTTTACCTCGTACACCACTATTCTCGTTTTAACTAAATTCACCTCGTCCGATGTGGAACATGTATCAACTGTTTTGACCTCGTATCCCACGCTTTTTGTTTTTACTAGATTCACCTCGTCTGATGTGAATCTCGTATCAACTGGTTTTACCTACTATCCCACGCTTCTCGTATAAACTTGATTCACCTCGTCCGATATGGATCTCGTATCAACAGGTTTTACCTCGTATCCCACGTTTTTCGTTTTCACTTGATTCACCTCATCCTAAGTGGATATAGTATCACTAATTTTACCTCTCATCCCACGCTTCTCATTTAAACTTGATTCACCTCGTCCGATGAGAATCTCGTATCAACTAGTTTTACCTCGTATCCCTAGCTTCTCGTTTTTACTTGATTCATCTCGTCAAATGTGGATCCCGTATCAACTGATTTAACTCGTATCCCACGCTTCCAGTTTTTACTTGAATCACCTAGTCCGATGTGGATCTAGTATCAACTGGTTTTACCTAGTATCCCACGCTTTTCGTTTTACTTGCTTCACCTCGTCAGATGTGGTAATCGTAACAACTTGTTTTACCTCGTATACCAAGCTTCTCGTTTTTACTTAATTCACCTAATCCGATGTGGATCTAGTAGCAACTGGTTTTACCTCGTATACCACGCTTCTCGTTTTTACTTGATTCACCTCGTCCGATGTGGATCTCGTATCAACTGGTTTTACCTCGTATCCCACGCTTCTCGTTTTTACATGATTCACCTAGTCCGATGTGGATCTAGTATCAACTGGTTTTACCTCGCATCCCACGCTTCTCGTTTTTACTTTATTCACCTCGCCCAATGTGGATCTCGCATCAACTGGTTTTACCTTGTAACCCACGCTTCTCGTTTTTACTTGATTCACCTCGTCCGATGTGGATTTCGTATCAAATGGTTTTACGTCGTATACCACGCTTCTCGTTTTTACTTGATTCACCTCGTCCGATGTGGATCTCGTATCAACTGGTTTTACCTCGTATCCCACGCTTCTCATTTTTACATGATTCACCTAGTCCGATGTGGATCTAGTATCAACTGGTTTTACCTCGTATCCCACGCTTCTCGTTTTTACTTTATTCACCTCGCCCAATGTGGATCTCGCATCAACTGGTTTTACCTTGTAACCCACGCTTCTCGTTTTTACTTGATTCACCTCGTCCGATGTGGATTTCGTATCAAATGGTTTTACGTCGTATCCCACGCTTCTTGTCTTAACTTGATTCACCTCGTCCTATGTGGATCTCGTACCAACTGGTTTTACCTCGTATCCCACGCTTCTTGTTTTTACTAGATTCACCTCGTTCTATGTGTATATCGTATCAACTGGTTTTACCTAGTATCTCACGCTTCTCGTTTTTACTAGATTCACCTCGCCCAATGTGGATCTCGCATCAACTGGTTTTACCTCGTAACCCACGCTTATCGTTTTTACTTGATTCACCTCGTCCGATTTGGATTTCGTATCAAATGGTTTTACGTCGTATCCCACGCTTCTCGTTTTAACTTGATTTACCTCGTCCTATGTGGATCTCGTACCAACTGGTTTTACCTCGTATCCCACGCTTCTTGTTTTTACTAGATTCACCTCGTCCCATGTGGTTCTCGTATCAACTGGTTTTACCTAGTATCTCACGCTTCTCCTTTTTACTAGATTCACCTCGTCCGATGTGGATCTCGTATCAACTGATTTTACCTCTTATCCCGCGCTTCTCGTTTTTACTAGATTCACCTCGTTCTATGTGGATATCGTATCAACTGCTTTTACCTCGTATCCCACGCTTCTCGTTTTAACATGATTCAGCTCGTCCGATGTGGATGTCGTCTATACTGGTTTTACCTCGTTTCCTACGCTTTCTGTTATTTACTAGATTCAGCTCGTCCGATGTGGATCTCGTATCAACTGGTTTTACCTAATATCCCACGCTTCTCGTTTATACTTGATTCATCTCGTCCGATGTGGATCCCGTATCAACTGATTTAACTCGTATCCCACGCTTCCAGTTTTTACTTGATTCACCTAGTCCGATGTGGATCTAGTATCAACTGGTTTTACCTAGTATCCCACGCTTTTCGTTTTACTTGCTTCACCTCGTCCGATGTGGTAATCGTAACAAATTGTTTTACCTCGTATCCCAAGCTTCTCGTTTTTACTTAATTCACCTCATCCGATGTGGATCTAGTAGCAACTGGTTTTACCTCGTATACCACGCTTCTCGTTTTTACTTGATTCACCTCGTCCGATGTGGATCTCGTATCAACTGGTTTTACCTCGTATCCCACGCTTCTCGTTTTTACATGATTCACCTAGTCCGATGTGGATCTAGTATCAACTGGTTTTACCTCGTATCCCACGCTTCTCGTTTTTACTTTATTCACCTCGCCTAATGTGGATCTCGCATCAACTGGTTTTACCTTGTAACCCACGCTTCTCGTTTTTACTTGATTCACCTCGTCCGATGTGGATTTCGTATCAAATGGTTTTACGTCGTATCCCACGCTTCTTGTCTTAACTTGATTCACCTCGTCCTATGTGGATCTCGTACCAACTGGTTTTACCTCGTATCCCACGCTTCTTGTTTTTACTAGATTCACCTCGTTTTATGTGTATATCGTATCAACTAATTTTACCTAGTATCTCACGCTTCTCGTTTTTACTAGATTCACCTCGTTGTATGTGGATCTCGTATCAACTGGTTTTACCTAGTATCTCACGCTTCTCGTTTTTACTAGATTCACCTCGTCCGATGTGGATCTCGTATCAACTGATTTTACCTCGTATCCCACGCTTCTCGTTTTAACTAGATTCACCTCGTTCTATGTGTATATCGTATCAACTGGTTATACCTCGTATCCCACGCTTCTCGTTTTAACTTGATTCTACTCGTCCGATGTGGAACTCGTTTCAACTATTTTGACCTCGTATCCCACGCTTCCTGTTTTTACCAGATTCACCTCGTCTGATGTGGATCTCGTATCAACTGATTTAAACTACTATCCCACGCTTCTCGTTTTAACATAATTCACCTCGTCCGATGTGGATCTCGTATCAACTGGTTTTACCTCGTATCCTACGCTTCTTTTTTTTACTTGATTTACCTCGTCCGATGTGGATCTAGTATCAACTAATTTTACCTCGTATCCCACGCTTCTCGTTTTAACTTGATTCACCTCGTCCGATGTGGATCTCGTATCAACTAGTTTTACCTCGTATCCCAAGCTTCTCGTTTTTACTTGATTCACCTCGTCCGATGTGGATCTCGTATCAACTCATTTAGCTCGTATCCCACGCTTCCAGTTTTTACTTGATTCACCTAGTCCGATGTGGATTTAGTATCAACTGGTTTTACCTAGTATTCTACGCTTTTCGTTTTTACTTGCTTCACCTCGTCCGATGTGGATATATTTTAACAACTTGTTTTACCTCGTATCCCAAGCTTCTCGTTTGACCTTAATTCACCTCGTCCGATGTGGATCTCGGATCAACTTGTTTTACCTCGTATCCCACGCTTCTCGTTTTAACTTAATTCACCTCGTCCGATGTGGATCTCGTATCAACTGGTTTTACCTCGTATCCCACGCTTTTTGGACCATCGCATTGAATAGTGATTTCTTTCATCGGTTCCTCAGTGAATGAAATGCCAAAATTCCATGCAGTATCGTCTGTAGTGTATACACTTTCGAAGTGGGAATTTAACGTGTTAGCTTTGTCAATATTTTCGGTGAAAAGTTTGCCATATTTATCAAATAACGAATCTACGGTTGAAGATTTTCCTTGAAGCTCTCTCGCATATGACCAAAAAGATTTCGGATTTTCTTCGAGTGATTCACCGAGTACTTTTTTCTTGAAATTTCGCAATGCAGTACGCATTGATTTCTTGGTTTTTGAGCGTTGCGCAGCGTAACTTTCTTTTGCTTCAAGTTCCTTCGATTTGTCACCTAACGTAATGGACTTTTTGAACAAGTTGTACAGTTTTTACTGGCTCTTAAGGTCCCTCCTAACATCGTTGTTATACCAGCGAGGTTCTTTACTGTCACATTTCAATTTTTGCGGAATATTTTCGTTGATTTCCTGTCGTAGAACTTCTAAGAAATATTTCCATGATTCATCAGCGCTTTTATCCTCTGTTTTAGCAACGAAGTCCGTGTACGACTCATTAAGCATCTCGCCAAATTTTATGAAGTTGCATTTATCAAATTAATAAATATTGCGTTTCGCTTTTACAGCAGACTCTACTTCAGTTTTTAAGGTTGCAAAAATTACTCTGCGATCACTTATGCCGTCAATAATATCGAGTTGTTTTATCAACTTAGGATGGCTTACTGCAAAAATGTCTAATGTTTTATTTCCTCTCGTAGGCTTGTCAACTACTGCGGAAAGTGAGTGATTATCAAGTGTGTTGAGCGTAGAGAAAAATTGAGGATGTGCAGCCCTCTCTTCCATTTAACACTCACAAGTTAAGACCCATGTCCTGAGTGGAAGAAAACCCAACCAAGCGGGGCTCGAACACGCAACCTTAGGATTGGTAGGCGAAAAGTTGATGGAGGTCTTAAGGAAAGAACACAACGGGTGGAGGACAAGGGACTCAACCTCGCGACGCCATAGTGTGAATGAGAAAGTTTGCAGATAAAAATTCTTTTAAAATGGTCGAAACGTGTTTGCCTATTTCGTTGATTCGAAGGAGCGTAAAGAGGAAAATAGTAGAGGGGAACTTAAGAGTAGATTGGACGTTTGTTCAAAAGAAACGTTGGCTCTAAAATCGCGAAGGCAGCGGATCCACGTGAGCCCCCAAGAAAGCCTCAAAATGGGTGGCTACTAGGGTGGAGTGAAAAAACTCAAAGTAGAATTTTTGGAAACCGGTGTTCGTCAGTATTGTATTAGACCTCGTAACTTTTAAGTAAAATTTTCTTTTTTTTAGAAATGGTCTTCAGTCTGCGCATTAGGCTTGAATTTTACCGTTTTTGATGAAATTTGTGAATTTTAAAAATTTTCCCATCGGTAAAAATTGACAAGTCACTCAGAAAATCAAGCTATGTTCTTACTGTTATAAAATACTTACTTTGAGGCTTTTCACTCCACTGTAGTGGGTACCGTGCACGATTTTGAGCAAATATACCGGTTCTCAGGGCATCGTGGCCCGCCATGGTGTTCTGAGAAATTTTAGTCCGGGTTTTCACATTCATTTATTCAGATTCAGTCCATACAGCGTATCTAATACATTTGAACAAAATCGCCGGGGGACACCTCTTAAATGTCCCACGTGATCCTCCAAGACCTCGATGGCCTCGGGCGCAGTGATGTTCCCTGGGAAAGCGAAATACTAATCGTAAATAGAAATCTGCGGTAGGGTCGTCAGAACCAGGGTCTATCCTCTTCTTACTGAGCACGACGAGTGCAGCCGTAAATTTCTTCTCATCCAGGTGGTCGCCCAAATGTGGAAGGAGAGTGCTTCATTTGGATATTTCGATAACATCTCTCCTCCAATTATTCTGGAAATAAAATACGCTAGTTTGTTGGGGATTACATCACAAGTATTGTTCCAAGTATCCTTTGAAGTATCTTCTCCCAGTGCGCAATGAACAAGAACTTTTTCCGCTCACGAAAAATGTCTGACTGCTTTCTCCGAGGAATCTTGAAACTCTAACGGAATCGCTATAGAGCGGTACCCTCGACATAATGTACCTACTGATGAGGCAATTGACATTTTACAATTTTAAGAGGCAAAATTCTGAATTTTTGAAACGTTCATCTTTTCCTTTCTAAGTCCATGGCGCGCAAAAATGAAAATAGTTCACAGCAAAGTCCTCAGGGACTCTGGGAAAATATATTCAGGGAGTAAGGGACGAGTTTTTCGTAGTAGCGTGGATAAGCATACGTCTCTTTCAGGGTTAAACAAGATATACCCTTTCCCATATGCAGAAAATAGCATTTGCACATTGTTTAAATAACATTATGAAAATTAAAAATATAAATAGCAAGCGAAACCAAATAAAGTAAAATTTGAGGCAAAAGGATGGAATAACTTACCTATTTATGGTGATGGCCACCATGTTCATGAGCGAAACAGCGACATTTCCGTAGAAAAAAAATGGAAAAAGCTTGCAAAGGGTATCTCCCAGAACCCAAGCCTCATTAATGTATCGAGATGCAGTGAGAGGAAGATTAGTGGCGCAGAAGAGTAGATCGGAGAAGCACAGGCTTATTACAAAAGCCGTCGTGGCATGGCTTCGCAATTTTGAACATCGAAGGAGAGCCAAGGCTGTAATCAGGTTACCTGTAGAAAAAAAAATGTTTTTGAAACTGAACATATACCATTGTAGACAACGAGCATAACATGTTTGTTGATGTGTTCTTTCGTAAAGTATAATTTATATTGATATTAAAAAGTCGTATCTTGTAGGTGTAAATTGCTCATAAAGCCACCCACTGTTCAAATAGCAAATTTATCATTCTTTATTCGGGGTACACGCTAGAAATTCTCATAAACGGAAAGATATACTGCTAACCTTCTGATGAAAAACAAAATGACAACCTGTGTATCGCAGATTTTAACGCATTGACTTTGTAAACGGATAGTGTCTAATGGCAAAGGTGATACAATAATTTTTGTCGCTTTTCGTCGCAGGATACAATCTTATGCCAAACTGAGTATACACGACACATGGAGACATTCGGAGTTCGCTACGAAGTGCATACGATGTGATATAAAACCCAGAGGTGTTGGGAAACATTGTAGCTGCTGCCGGATTGGTTTAGGGTTTTTGCTTCATTCATAATTGTTTCTGCACATTATAATTCTTCTCCTGCGTGATGTTGAAATATTAATGAATACATTAACCAATCTATATTCCTTATATACGCATTCACCTTCGTTATCCTTGATTGTTATTTCCAAGGGCTAAACAGAATTCACGTAGAACCGAATCTTTAAGAAATCAGAAGGTAATGGGTACATATTAATTCTAGTGGTGCCATGTAACAATCGGAACAAATGTCTTAAATTTCATCGACACATTCTCAAATATTTTTACACCAGATGCACTCTGCCCATTTGATCGGACACGATATGGAAATTGCAGCCTGTGGATTTTATACTTTAGAGGAATATATTCACTCTAGCTAGTATCCTCTGAAAACTAGCTTTCCATTTCCAAAACTATATCGGGGTTTTGAAATACTGTGTCCACGTGCTTACAACGTGCAGATTTTACCCCTAAAATTATCAGTGAAAATCAAATGCGCACCATACGTGTCAAATACTGCTCGGGGCTGCCCACTTTTCAAACGTGTGCCCGGCACCAGACAAGATCATGCGAAAAAAGATACAGACATGCTCCCCATTATAGTCTGTCGAGTATATTTCCAACCTCTCCTCATTGGGAAATTTGTTTCGTGATTTCCTTTGCATCAACTGTGATGGTTGTCGTACACGACGCGTAAATAAGGCATGTATTTCATCTCGGCACGTTTTTTCTTAATAGTGAGACAGTTTATTGCTGCTATGTCGATGTAACATTTAATGTAACGTGAGTCGGTTTTGTAGACTCTTTGTTTTTCTGAACCTGTTGCTAGGTGTTAACTTAAGGTATTAAAACGCTCAACTTTACGTTATTCCAAATTCACACTATTATTTTTGTATGGCGTGAATATGTTTTCGCCAATTCAGTTGCACATAGTAATTTCCCTCAAATTTGCTTCATTTACTGAAGTGACACTATTTTATAGACCTCGGAGGCTAAAATTGAAGTTATTCTCAAGACGTCTATCTCATTAGCTGACCTGGTCTTTAACCTGAAAAATACTACCAGTGGTCGAATATTCTACGGGCCACCCAATCTGATGCCTCTAAAATGTTGCAAACTCATTGACGGTCGAGGGGAGCCCGGCACAGTCCATACCCCGGCCGAAAATCCACAAATTCCCCATCTATTGGACTACCACAACCACCTTTTCAGGCAGCCAATCCTGCTTCAAATGCCCCATCCCCTGACAGCTCGTGGGATAATGCTGCAGATGAACGACCTGGTCGAACGAGTTGATACCAAATCCCTCCACGCTCCCCTTCCGAGCTTCATTCCATGAAGGAATTTATGATATCATCAGTGACTGAAGGCATCGTTGGTGCGGACATGGCCCTAGTTTGAAATAAGGGTGAACCACGGGCTAATTGATTTGTAATATCCGTTCAGCCTATTCATTCAGGGTGACCTATTCATACACATTCATACCCCCTGAGAACAGTGAAAAAAGCCAGTGTCCTTCTCACAAATTCCTCAGTAAAATTTCTCTGCTTTCATTCCTGTGAAAAAAAAACAATTTTTTTGTTTCAAGACAAAGAGAATATTAAGAGCCTGACCCTTAATTTTATAACCTCCAAGATTCTCCTCTTGGAGAGGAAAATTCATTCCAGCATAATGACGTTACTTCCCTGGCTCTATTGAGTCTGTATTTTATGTACGTCATTTCCAATTAGAATCGTTTTAATTTCTACTTTTATTCTATGCACTCAAGAGAAAACCTTAATCTTCGACAATTTTATAAGTAAATTCATATCGTAATTTTGCACAGCAATGATTGCCTTTCACAGAAACTTTGAAGTGTACAGAATTGATTTCAAATCACAGACACATATGGCCCTAAAATGTGTTGCCTCGATAACAGGGCATCCAAAGTAGTGCCCCAGGTAGAGTGATATTATGAAAGATGCACGGCATGCAATCGTCCATCGCATCCATCGCATCGGCGGCAGTGTTCACCGTCCGACAATGCTCACCTGTGACGCCAATGGCGATGAAGAGCACCGCGGCTGCAGAGGCGAAGAGTGTAGCGGGCCGAGGGTAGGGCGACACGAAGGTGCCGTTGAGGCCGCTCTCCTCCACAAGGTCCATGCCGCTCACCCCACCGCGAAGAGACCGCCTCTAACTCCCCAATGTCCAATTGGTCAGCAGGACGGAGTTCCCGGCAAAATTCCTGGAATTCCTGGAGGCAAGATTGAGGGAATGAACGCGTTCTTGTATCATCTCAAATCAATCCTCGAACTTATTTATGGTTTGGGGGTATTGAAGTGTTACGGAAGACGTTTCGGGAGTTAAGGGGTTTGTCTTCCAACGTTGCCTTGCGTAGGGGGCTGCGGGGGACCGAGATCATCTAACGTAAGATTTTAGCAGCATGTGCATTTGTATTGGTTTCACTTTATATATTACTGCTGGACGAAAAATCTTAGTTCGTAGCGCTGCAAACAGTGCGGAGTTTCTCTCCATAGCAGTTGTCCCACAGACGCTATATTTTATGTTCCTCATAGTGAGCGATAATAATATCCAGTAATAATAGCCGGCGTAGTTTCAGCGTATCTTGATTAAGCATACTCACACGCGGCCCCTTTAGTAAATGAGTGTCGTTGAAGAACAACGGCAAGAGAAAAAATAAAAGTTTCCTTACCTGCGGCGTCAAGTGTTGTCTATGAAAATAAGGACATCCCTACCGACAGATAAAAGTATTCAAATCAGATTCTCTACCATTGGAAGTTGTTGAGGGATGCGTGTGGAGAAGCAACCCGTGTTGCCGCGAGAGTCGCTCTTCTCGAAAGAGGAGACCGCTGAGCCGAGAATATCCGTGCCGAAGGATATGCGACTTTTCCGTCGGATAAATATCACCACAACTGGTCAATTAGCAATTGATATGATATTACGCAATAACGGGGGACTATAGAGTTACTTGAGTGCTGTTTTAACAATGAACTGAGCTTAGGGGATGAAGGGGTTGAAATTGGCGCGAGGGATTGTTCTAGTAGCGAGGGACTAATACGAGACTGTTTTCTAGCGATACGAGGCAACTGCTACGAGAATATTCAAAGTTTCGTTAAAATATGTTAAGTAGCTTGAGGTGATAAGGATTGGTAAAAATTAACACGAAAATTACGGGTCAGGATCCTCTCACTATCACCTGATGTCGAACGCATTTGACTCGATGGCTTCGTTTGTCGATATATTTTCCTCAGAGATTTCAACAACTTCCTCTAAACATATCAAACGCTCCGTGAGAATATGTGAAGCTCCATCTCCGTTCCGATTAACTAACAAATCCTAATGTCTTATTTTCCTCCCGCCCTAGACTTCATTCTCCCATCAATTTTGTTCCTTTGAACGACTTCATAGCTACAGAAGAATACTCCAACTGAGCAAATAAAAATATTTTTGAAAACATAGGAAAGACTAATGAGGCAAATGTAAAAAAAATGTTTGTTAGACCACATGAAATACTAGTGAAGAAATAAATCAGTATACTTAGAATAAATCAGATTCATGATAAATCATGAATCATGATAAATCATGAATCATGAATCATGATAAATCATGAATCATGAAAAATCATGAATCATGATAAATCATGAATCATGATAAATCATGAATCATGATAAATCATCAGTATTCATGATGAATTCAGATTTGCTAAGAGACTTATTTTTTATTGTATTTTGAGTGAAGATTACATGCATTCATCGATTTGATATGCTGCTCTGTTATTTTTGCTTTTATTTATTTGATTCAGGTTCATTTCACGGTAGACCAGTTTGAGAATCATCGTCAGGATGATCACAAGCTACTGAAAAATTCACCCATCTCCACTGCCTTCTTCCCCAGACACACCTCAAATTCAAAGCGACTCCCTCCCAAAAAGAGAGTGCTCAAAGGAGGTGTGAGAAAGATTAATAATATAAATGATTCCAGAAGTAAAAGGTAAATTAATCTATTCTCTTCCCATGTGTTCTTCTTTTACCTAGCTCTAATCCTGTACTTTGCATTATCTTTTTCGCGGAAAACCCAAGCTTTCTGGCATAGCATGGCGATGTGAACTGTTTTTATTATTTTCCTTTATTTAATCACCAAAGTAGTTTTTTTATTCTCAAACTTACTTTCGCTAAGAGGTTCAAAATTCAAAATTTATTCCCATTCAAAATTTTCAAATTCAGTGCACGAACTCAATAGATAAGTTACATATAATGCGATTTATATTAGCAAAATATCCATTTGGATAAAATATTTCAACATTATAGGTTATAATACGCGATTCTTGGCTTATCAGCAGGGGGGCAATTTCAACTTACCAATAGTTGACTCAAAGATATATTTATTGCAACAACCATTATTTTGTCCTTCTATTAACTTCCCTTGCATATTTCATATTTTATAATCATCTCTCACATTCTTAAGTAATTTTGGACCAATTACACTTATTTGTCTACTTATTGTCAATATGTATAATATCTTGGCATTTCATACTTGTTTACTTTTCTTAGTTGAGGATTCTGATAGTACATTCTTTTCTTTTTGTGTTTATCATTAAAATAATTTTCAGTTATTATAACAAAGATACTGTAATAACTTTTATAAGGGTAAAAGATTTAACTACTTGAAATATCCATGATCTGTAACTTCTCCAGTTTCATGACATTGAGTTGATATGATAATTTTTAATAACTTTTCTGGTTAGCTTTAATCCTTTTTAAACTTATTACCCCACATGTACCCCACACAGTGACGCTATATGTATATCAAAAGACTTTCAAAATATCCATGGTACATAATTTTCCTCACATCAATTGTTACAATGCCCTTTATGTAGTCTAACTCACGCATGATGCGCGTGAGTTTATAATTTAATTTAGAAAAATGATGATTGAAATTAAATCCATCAATCAATTATGAAACCCACCAAGGTAATTGTTTTCTGATACCTTATCTAAAATATCACAATCACACATTAACGTATTCGAATGTAGACGCACATGACCGTGTGACTTAATGCATACCGATTTATAATTATTTTAATTTAAAATTAATTTATTATCATGTGACCACTTCAACACATTATTGAAATATTTCTGCATATTTGGTACAGCTACATAAAAGTCAACATGGGTTGATATCAGGACAGTGTCATCTGGATACAAAATTAATTTACAATTATTTATGTACTCATGCATGTCATTAACATATTTAGATACAATATAGGTCCCAAAATAGACCCTTGGAGCACACCCATTTTTATGATAACAGTATCACTTATATATATATATATATATATATATATATATATATATATAACTTTTTTTCACCTTTACAAGAATTTTCCTGTTTGACGAATAATCCTCAAACCAATCTAGTATATAACAGCTGATTCTGCAGTTTTTAGAAAAATGGTATGATCTACCATGTGGAAAGCTTTTTTATAACCGATGTAATCTATTATCACATTAATTCCCCTATCTAAGTTGTGTCGAATTATTTCATCAAAGTACTTCAAGGCTTGTTTTATCTGAAAGATCTAAGGCTTTCCCGGCGTATAGCGACGTTGGTGGTTCTCCGGGTTTCCGACCCCGGGTGGTCAAACTGTGCTCTCCATTTCTGGCGACGTTTCGATAAACGAGTCGTTCATCATCATCCTCAGGGCACGAACTACTCGTTCATCGAAACGTCGCCAGAAATGGAGAGCACAGTTTGACCACCCGGGGTCGGAAACCCAAACAACATCTAAAAGCGCTTGTTTTGTCTCTTTCCTCTTTTGGAAGCCATAGTGACGGTTATAAATTATACCATTCCTGTCCAGGAATTAAAATTATCTATGTGCCACATACCTTTCTAATATGTTACTGAGACTATATAAATCGATATGGGTCTATAATTTCGAGTTTCAGAATGACGACCGCCTTTATATATTGGGCGAATAAAAGCTGTTTCTAGAGTATCAGGTACCTTAGCACAGTTAAGGCTAGAGTAGGTATATATATGTTTTTTAATTGGTATAAAGACGTTATTTAATTGGAAGTCTGTGATTAACGATGTTACCGATGAAAATGTTACATTGGACGAATCGGTGGAAGATTCCCTGGATACAGATGGATATAATACAGACGCTACTGGAGGAACATCAAATCCTTACATGTAGTCTGAATTGAACATAAAGAAAGCTTATAAAATCAGAGCTGCTACTGGCCACAGAGGTTATGAGAATAGTCGCTGTTCCTAAAACTCACATTCAATATGATTAAGTATCGTACGAAAAAGTAACAAATTATGTATTCAAGAATAGATGTATTTAGAATCTTTATCTCCTTCCGAGCGAGTACATTTTTTGGAGTGAAAATCCATTAAATATTTTTTCTTATCAGATAAATATATATGTCCACTCTCCAGATTTTTTTGTAAAAATAGGCGCGTTATCTCGTGAGGAGCCATATTTTTACACCTACTAAAATCAAAACCGCCTATAAAATATTCCAAAAGTAAATGAAAGTAAAGATGTTTCTGCTGAGAGATTGGCGCAACACGTGAAAATGAATAAAAAATCTAAGAAAATTGAATTTATTTGGACAGTGCCAAAGAATTATTTCAGAATTTAGGCTAGAAATAATAAACATAACCGGACTGGATTTTGAGAACAATTGTGTTGGTTAAAAGTGATATGTGTGACAAACCTATTAGTATGCAATAAAGAGGTGAAGTTAACACTAGAACGCCCAGAGGGGTCATTTTGACCAAAACGTGTTTTTAAATTTATATTTTGAGCTCATTTTTTAAGAGAGAAAAATTTCCACCCGTGACTTTTTATATTTTTAATAGTTGTTTGCTTACAAAAATTTTTATCTTCCTAAAATAGTCCATTCAGCAGTTAAATTATATTTTACCTTGAACGCCCAAATGGGGTCAATTTGACCCAAGCTTTCATTTGCGCGTTTTATTTTTGCCGATGGTTCTTTTTTATCAGCATTCATGTTATTAGTCTGCTACAATTATTTTCATGTGTTTACTACTATCTCGTCTTATCTTTTTCATTCGGTTTTCTTTAAAGTTCATGTCACATTTCTAAACAGTTTTGTTTTCTTTCCCCTTCAAATCCTCGTACTCTCACTTTTCGTCTTGCTTGCGTGTGGAATATTTATTAATCACTTTGTTGATACCATCGTACATAGTCACATTTACGGTTTACGGAGAATGCAATACTGTTTCCCGCTTTCGCATAGACTTTGTTGACTTCAACTCTGATTATCCTTATTCGGATGACGCAGTCTTTCTCTCAGTTCCTGAAAGGGAAGTTCGTGGCATCGTTGTTCATCGAGGGTGGTTTCACGGTTAGTGGTTCTTGAATTTGCGATGTGATCATTATTTTGAGGTGGTCAAAATGTCTCAAAGACAAACATTACCTTCTGCTAACATTCTTGCGGAGCTGAATAAGATTCAAGAGGCTTAGTCTGATGGTGGAGAGTGTGTATTTGACAATTTTGACGACGAGCTGTTACTTGAAACTTATGAAGAATCAACAGAATCGTCAGAATGTGACCATGAAATTTATAATTTTGGCAGGAAAAATCATTCATCAGAAAACAGGCCCACATAACGTTTAGAGGGGAAGAGGATTACGCGGCCACCGACCCCGTCGTGGACTTGCATGTACTTTCCCTGTATATCACCACGCTGTCGATCGTAATTCAATGGCAGAGGAAGAATCATCTGCTGATGATGTCGACGTACACTCAACCACACTTCGCCAGATGGGAGCACATGGAAGGAAGTGGCTTTGGATTCTACGCCTCGAGGACGACTTTCCTCGCAGAATATTCTGAGGGAAGAGCTAGGTCCCACAGTCCCTGCTAAACGATATATGAGAACAGCGTGGCAAGTTCTTGGCGTTTGTTCATGAATAAATCCATAGTGAATAATGTAAAAAAGTGTACTGAGACAGAGGCCCACCGAGTCCTTGAAAACAATGAGTGGCCCGTCAGCATTGACGAATTAGAAGCATTCATTGCAATGTAAAAACAAGGAGCTTCACTCTTTATGTTCAAATTTTTGGTATTTGTCTTTCTGTAGGGACAAGATGACTAGGAACCACTTCTGTGAAATCATAAATTTTTTTAAAGTTTCATGAAAAATCAACTAGATCTATTCACTTGCAAACTGATAAATTTGCATTGATTTCCTCCGACTGGAATCATTTTATGGAAAATTGCAAACTTTATTACAAAACGAGGGCGAATATAACAATTGACAAACAACTTTTCCCTACCAAGGCTAGGTGCCATGTCTCTCAGTTTATGGCTTCGATGCCGAATAAATACGGTCAGAAATACTGGATCGTTGTAGATGTTGATTTGAAGAATATGCTCACTGGGTTCCCTTACTTAGAAAAAGTTGATAACCGTCCCAATACCCAACAAATTTCGGATTATGTAGTGATGTGTCTTATGCACCCTTTTCTGTACAAAGGAAGAAATGTAAGCACGGATAACTTCTTTATATCCCTGAATTTGGCTAATATGCTGAAGGAAAAATTTACCAGTTTAGTTGGGACAGTAAATCGCTTCAAACGAGATTTACCGATCTCTCTCAGTAAACAGCTGTATTCTGTAAGCTGTATTATGGAGAAGAACTGTATTACACTAGTGAACTGTAATGTGATGATATTATATTGGCGATGTACCGATAGAAAATGGGAAAAAAATTTCTTTCTATTGAGTTCTCTTCACCCAAGCGTTATTGTAACTAATTCTAAGAAAATAATTCCAGAAACTGTGTCGTATTATAATCCAACGAATTGTAGCATGGATATTGTTTACAAAATGGCAAAACGGTTCTCAGTTAATGCATCATCAAGGAGGTGGCCTGTTCATTGTTTTTATAATAATTTAGGAATTACAGCAATAAATACCGTAGTAATGCATAGAGACGTAACTGGGAGGAAAATTTCACGAATGAATTTCATCCATCAGCTTGCAGAGGAACTCCGTTCTAATTACGCGAATAGGCGAAGGAGTCACGCGCCACCTTCAGAACTAGATATATGTACAAAAAGAAAGAAGTGTGAAAATAAAGAAAACTGTAATGTGAATAAAACAATTTTTAAATATCAATTCTGCAAGATGGCGACCTGTGGTGTGCTAGAAGAACTGAATACACGTGTGTCAAGTGTATGAACAAAAATTTGTTAAAATATAATTAAAACAATTAAAATGTTTAACTACAATTTATGATAATGTACTGGAGTAATATATTTTTACAATTACTATTACAATAATAAAAAATAATCAACCAATCGCTTTTGACTTTTCGGAAAATTCCTATTTAGATACAAAAATAAATATTATGAGTATGTTATTTGCAACAAAACTACAACAACGCTAAATAAATAATTTCGATAGAGTGGGTGATATTTGTTCATAACTATGTGTCACAATTTTAAGCGAGAAAAAAACAAAACTGAAGAAAACGAGAAAATTATACCAAAACTCAGAGTAGATATTTCAATAAATAATTATATTGAGAAAAAAATGAACATTAAGAACTGAGGAAATCAATGAATGTGAAGAATAAGGGTGCTAGTAAATAGAAAAACTAAAAAAATATAATCATATGCATTCCTCGAGAGAAATATAGTTATTAAATACCGTGGGTCAAAATGACCCCGTTTGGGCGTTGAATGATATCGAGAAGTCCGGGCGTCCTAGTGTTAAAGAATACCTATCCGCAGGCGGCCGGAAAATGAGAAATAGTGATCAAGATGCTTCGCCAGCAAAACGCAGAAAGAAGCTGCGGACGTTTTATTTGCCGCATAGAAATAACATATGTAACTGCTTTCCACAGTATAAATAGAACAAAACTCCGCACGTGCATCGTTACTAGAAAAGATGACCCGAAAATAGCTCTCAAACCACGCAAACGGCTTCCCCATGTCATAAAACGGCCCTTTTTGTGAGCCCTTCCACTGCGGGCGGTCGTCGTGCGGGCGGCAAAGCGAAGACAAAGCCTTCGGAATAGAGGGTGCACAGGCCGGCTAGTCATAGCTATTTATATCCTTTCAATAGGTGAAACATTTCATTGACATGAAATACCCAAGTTATTTGAGCATCGCAACCGGAAAATGCAGTCTTAATATCTCCTAGGCGAAAGGCTACTCGATTACATGAATCCACATAAATTACCTCGTAATACTTGATTGAAATACCCTAGAGGCCCGTTTCAACGCATGCAGGTAGTTTCAATATCGGGCAAATATTCTTCGATATGTATAGAATGGATGCCTCTGAGTCGGACTCCACGGAATATTTCAAAAATCGATTTCTTCGGGGTCGCAAACAGTCGCAGCTAATCTTTTCAGTGTCACACTCCTGAGGTTTTGGAAAGTCTCGCAAGTGGATATCTCCGTGTCTGTCTGTGTCTGAATTAACTTCTTCCCCATCTATCAGCAAAAAAATAGGCTGCAAACAGCTTCCGTAATTTTGTTGTATAACAGTGGTAAAATGAGCAAAAGCAGCATAAAAATATGAAAAGATATAGGAAAATAACTGCTCTTTTGATAAACGCCATTTACAATTCCCAGTGGTTTCCGAACTCAATGCAACATAAGAGAAAATAACACCTTGAATTTCAAATGAGTAAATTTGGGTTCTCCTTCAACTTGAATGAGTAAAATGAAATCCCAAGTGATAATAGAGAGGTATCTCTTGCGGGGTTGTACGTTTTATGCAGTAAACTGGCCTTTTGGAAGTAATACAGTTTTATAATATATATATATTTATACAGTTGCGAAAGTTTCCGGGGCAACCATAAATTTTCACTTCTACTGGTAACAGGTCGTTTATTTTGCGAGTGAAGCTAATTATGAACCTGTGCCTGTTACGTGTGTATGCTTTTGGCGTCTAGTGATAGTGCTCTGCAGTGCCCAGAGTCTGGCGGTAAAGCAGGTGAACAGGCTTGCGGACGAACCCGCTCGACGCCTGGCGCCACATGTCACGTGCAGCCAAGCGCGTCTCCATGAAGACGTGAAAATACGCCAAAAGCTGGAAACTTTCGACCCAGAAGGAATCTAAAGTGATGCAATTACCTAAGGAATGGTGGCTTCTCACAAAAAAGCGGTCAATTTGAGCTAGCTGTACTTTGAACCGTGGCGCACGGCTATGGCGCGTCGCGCAGCCATGAGACTGTATTATGTGTGTTTCCTCACCAAATCGATCATTTTTAGCGTACGAATCCCAAAATCTCTCGAATTTCGAAAAAAATAGCGCCATCCTAAAGAGCACCCCTGATTATTTCAGAACCAAAGATCGACTGGCTCTGTATCAGCCTGGATTTCGGTGATTTTTAAGAGAAAATCTATAGCGTGCTTTTCGCCAAATTTACTCAACTTTGAGCCATCGTATATCGTTAATTCGAAAGAACTACAACTTATGAAATATAAGCATCATTAGTGGAGAAAAGCGAAGCGATGGGAACCAAGCGAAGTTTTAACTTCCGGTTGGAAAAAAGGTCTTTTTTATTTTGGCCAGCTCTCTTAGATTTCAGACCACTCCACTGTGCGCCGGCAGTTCTAGGGTACAAATTTGCTGTGATCAACCCAAAAGACACATGTGATATAGTATATAACATCATTTAAAACTGCAATATATAAGTGGCAATGGCCACCGCTGGCTTACTTTATTTTCTACTCGTCTCTTGGTAACATTGGACGAACCAGAACCACAATAGATATTTACGGTATTTGTCCCTAAGGTTTTGGTTAATCAATTTAGTTCGATAATTGTAAGCGTTGAGATGCTTTTTCTCACCTCTGTCCCTCGAGCTAACTAGTGAAAGTGCCTCTTTCTCCAATAGATTCTTTTGGACTGTAGTCCTATTGGAATTTCACCATTCCGAGAGTCACTTAGCGTCTATTACGTCTCACGACCCGGGGCACAAAAACAATGGATGCTGAATTCAGTTACATTTTGGTGATCACCTCCATTGATTACACTTATCCTCCGAATAATGGCCATGTTATCCCATTTAAAATGCCTGATAACTTTGAGGTGGTGTTTTGCAAATGACAAATTCCCTAATATTATCTTTCTTTATACTTTGCTACCTCGACCGCCTTTCATGCTAAGGAAGAATAATAACTCTTCTATGATACTAAGCAGTACATAATTTACAGAACTACTTCCCAATCAGCATTTTTAATAATATTATGAACATTATCAGAACTTCGTATTTTAATTCCAATCTTTGATGTATTGTGTGTGGGTACATATAGGAAGAAGTCAGTAAATTTCTTCATTTCATAAGTTGGAACCTGCATTGAATTTTCTTTCTTACTTTGAATTTACATTTAATTTTCTTTTATTTCTCTTTGAGATTTCGTAGGTTTATTCTTTCTAATTTATTTTTGCGCAAAAAATAAAGTCTGCAGGCGATCAAATTGATTTATCCATTGATTATACTATGGTATTTCCCCATATACATTCTTCAACAATGCTGTGGCCTTCCATGGAGACGCATTCCAAAAATACCATAGTTTTACCACATTCTGCCGTATTTTTTGGATTTTCCCACTATTTCAAATCGAAAACAATTAGATGACATAAATAAAAACGTTCATTTAATTTCCTTTCTAATGACTCTTCTTTCAAGATGGTACCACTATTACCTTTCATTTAATTTTGCACGAGAAATGTTGCAAGCGACAGAAACGAATTTTATATGCATTTCTTAAGGCCGTTTTACACAGTACATTTGTTTGTACAAACTCTTCCGTGAACTCTTGCATGAGGCCAAATGTATCGTGTAAAGCGGCAAATTGCATGGACGCTTGTGCGAATGTCTCAATGCCTGCACGGGAAATAGAACCTGTTCCAATTTCGTTGAGACAAACGTACTATCTCACGTACATTCGTTTGTACAAAATCTTTCATCGTGTTAAACGGCCTTTATAGAAGTTGATGAGAATGATCTAGAGTGAAACCTGAGACTAAATATATCCAATAAGTAGCCTATTATCTGCGGAGTGGTGGCATTTAATAATGTCCAAAGATTGAAATTTGTTAAATTTGTGGCTCTGGAAAAAAACTGAACATAGCCGGAAAAGTTACACGACAACATTAAATTTTTACGCTCATATTTTATATAATGTAGGATATATATATATATATATATATATATATATATATATATATATATATATATATATATATATTCCTAAATCAGAAATCTGTTCTTGAAACGTATCCAACACGTCCCTGAGTTTTTAAAGTTAACATTTCCGGGTAATTCCTTGGTATCTTTCTAGTGCTGCTGAAGTACTCACAGCACTTTGAAGGAATATGCTCCTTATGATTAGTGTTGAACTGATCAGAATACGTTACTTTTGTCATTTATGGCACATTTCAGGCTCTCGATAAGGGCTTCTCAAGAACATAAAGTGGACATCTGGCTCATTTGAAGAAAAGTTAAATTTTCAGTAATCAGGGAATAATGGAAGGACTGCGAGCCCTCTAACCGTATCTTATGCCCCGTGCTCTCTGCCATCGCACGTGGCCAACCTACTTGTATTCTCACTCATATAGAGTTGCTGCAGCGTGCTGTTCTCTCCAGGAACTGCGACGATCGAGGAAAACGTAAGTCAATATTTTCCACGAAAAACAATATTAACTCGTCCCGAGAGACGTTTTGAAAGTTCGGGAATGCTTTAAAAAGCAAATGGCACTCTCCTCTGTTTATTAAACTGAACAGCAGTATAATTGTCTCCTTTTTTGTCTTATTTTATTATAGTATTTCATATCTCCGGTTTCCCTCCCCGCGACGCTAGCGCTTACAAAGTACAAGTTGTTCAACATTAGGAATTGCGAGTTACGAGTACGGACACGTATTCCTACAGCGATTATGGCTCATTCGCGTATGTAATCTGGCTAGGGAGCCTTCGTAGCTCTGTGGCGGAGAGACTGAAGCATAAATCAGCTAATAAGAGCACGTCTTTAGAAATCAAGACTCTGGCCGGTAACTGTCGCTCACTAGATCTGGCCTGCAGCCAAATATTCGTCCCCACCGAAATGTCCTGCGGTGTCCGCTATGAAAGACCGCTGACTTTCAAAAGTGAAGCCCCTCACGTTGGCTTGCGAGAAGTTCTGTTTTTGTGAAGGCTTCTTTTTATCGATACTTATCATTTCCAATATTTATTTTAGTTGATAAGAATTTAATACATGATGAAATTAGAGGAATTGCTCTTGTATTCAGCGAATATAGCTTTCCTTATGGTTAAGACAGCACAATTCCATTAGCGTTGACCTGAGAATGGCCTATATCGAAAATTTAACAAACCATAATTCTAACCATTAGCTGGACATGCTAGATGTCACTGTTACAATGAGGAAATGTTCACGTCGTGGCTATTCTTACCTGTTTATTACATGCTTGAAAAGAGTAGATGCTCTTGTGGGAAGGCCGATATAACATCGTCTGGCGCGTTTAATAAAAACAAAATGATTCCGAACAATCAATTAATGTTGCTGTTTATGATGACACGCAAGTACTGCAGTGCCAATGTTTTTGTGACGCCTTCTCATTCGTTTCCTCACCGCATAGATGTGAAGGGGTGTCATGGTCCGTCCACGGCGATTTCATCACCGCCTGCCTCGGCCGCCGCCGAGCTACCGGCTCAACCCACATAAAATGCAAGAGAGGAGCCCATCACTGGGACGTAAAACACAGGAGTCGGCCCACATCGGAAGATTTGGGGAAGCGCGCTGCCCCTTGTGTGTTTCATCCGAGCACGACTCACAGCCATCGTGGGACACGGCTCGAGGGACGCTCTCCCTCGCAGCGCGGCCCCGCGGAGGCAGGGGTCGGGGGCCGTCACTCGGCGGCACCCGCTCGGGATGCGGGGGCGGAGGGGCGGTTGTGTGAGGAACAAGGGTTTCCCTTGTCCGAGGCGGGCCCCGTAGGCGGCCGGTCAGGAAAGGCCAGGCGATGGGAATCCCTCGGCCGGAAGTTCCGAATATTTCCGAGTGACAATCTTCAGGACGGACTAAAACTATCACGCACGGGTCCGTGGAACGAGTGATGACGAATCGGACATTGATTGGCAATGAAAGAATCCTGGCCTGCCTTTCACCCAATGTCATTTAAATCCTTCTGCTGGTTGATTAAGAAACCGCCGAAAATACCGCATTTATAAAATAACTAATATCTACATCTACAAAATACCCTGCAAGCAACCACATGGGTGTGTGGCAGGGGGTGAGTATTCACCAACATGCATTACACTATACCCTAAAGATAGTGTAACTACGACTAATTATACATTAGTATAAATCGCTAATGCTTGTCACGAGACAAAGCCTCACAAGCATGCACTACACTACAGATATTATCACAATGGAGAGGGGCCATTAATATATATGTATTTTTCAACTACACAAATGGACAGAGACTCAAGACTTATGTAGAAAACATGCACGGCGTGCTGTTAGTACTAGGTAGCAGATAAGGATTCAAGTATTAGGGAGTACTACTACTACTAAGAGCTACACTACCTTTGACAAACCTACATAAAAGTCTCATTGGCCGCTGTTATGGTCCCTTATCGTTCGTGGGAAAAATGACATTTTAAATCTGTCCGTTCTGCAGTCTAGTTCCCTAATTTTATTCTCATGATCTGATCTACCGTAGTATGTCGGATTTCGTAAAATATTATCAACGTTGTCGAACAATAGACCGGTTTGGAACTTACATAATAGATTTAGTCTAAATTTTAATCGACGGTCTGAAAGCGTTTCCCATCCCAGTTGCTGCAAAAAGTCAGTAACACTCACGAAATTATCATAACGGCCTTTAACGTATCTTGCCGATCTTCGCTGAACGTGTTCTAACTCAGTTTCCAAGCCTATCTCATAAGGATCCCAAATACTGGCAGCATATTCCAAGTGGGGTCTAACGAGGGAGAAGTAGCTGATTTCCCTAACTTTATCGTCGCACTTGCCAAGTACCACTTTAACAAATCCCAATTTACGATTAGCTTGACCGGTAATTTCTCGAATATGTTCATTAGGCAGTTTAACTCCGAGGTATTTAACCGATTCTACAATATCTAATTTTCTTTTATTTATGCAATAGCTGTTACAAGGAGCTTTTTTTCTTTTCCAAAAATTCATAAAAACGCATTTTTTCAGGTTTAATTCTAGCTGCCACGCATCGCATCACTATTGTATTGCCTCGAGGTCCTTAGTTAGCGCTTGCTTATCATTAAGGCTAAGAATTTCCCCATACACCACTGCGTCGTCTGAAAATAAATTAAGCGTATTGTCAACTGTTTCACCAATGTCGTTTATGTACAAAAGGAACAGAAAAGGGCCTATGACACTTCCCAGCGGGACACCCGAAGTGACTTTTACTTCATTGGAGATAGCGCCATCTAATACAACCCGTTGCACGCGATAGCTTAAGAATTCTCTAATCCAGGAAATTACGTCGTCGTCTAAACCGTAGGATTTTAATTTCATGAGTAGCTTACTGTGGGAAACTTTATCAAATGCCTTTTTAAAGTCAAGAAAAATTGCATCAACTGGAACTAAAATATCGTGGGCAAAAAGTGCCAATTGATTTTCGCTAGATCTTCCCTTTCTGAATCCGTGTTGTGTTTTTGTTAACACGTTCTGCATATCGAGGTGTCACATAACTGAACTTACAATTATAAATTCAAGAACTTTGCAAGAGATAGATGTGAGAGATATCGGTCTGTAGTTCGATGGCTGTTCCTTATCACCGCTTTCGAATATGGGAGTGACATTTGCAATTTTCCAGTCCATGGGTACTTTGTGTTCGTTGATGGATTTAATAAATATATTCTGCAAGTAAGGTGCTATTTCACTAGCTAATTCTCTATACACGCGGACAGGAATTTCTTCAGGACCTGGAGATTTATTTGGACTTAAGGATTTTAACAAGTTTTCTATTCCGTGAGTGCAAATATTGATAGGCGGCATCTTTTGCTGGAAGTGATCATTTACCTTTACCGATGTAATCTATGATGACTTGGTGAACACACTTTTAAAATAGGAATTTAATAAGTTGGCTTGGTCCGAACTGCTTGTTAATAATTCGCTATTTTCGTTTCGTAGTGGAATAACTGTTGAAATATTGCCTTGAACTTCCCTTACGTATGACCAAAATGTTTTTGGGTTATCCTGCAATAGTTATACTAATGTTTTTTCTTTTAAAATCCATGAATGCATTCCGAAATGCTTCCTTTGTAGTGGCTTTAGACAATTTGTATTTTTCAATTATTAAATTTTGATCGCCAGTGGACAAATCTGTACTGAGTTTTTTCATCTTGGCGTGGCATACTCTCTGACGTCTTAACGATTTTCTCACTTCTGCATTGTACCATCTTGGTTCGCTGCCTTCTTTTTTTTACTTTACTTGGAATGTAAATTCTGATCTCCGAATGTACGATCGAAAGAAAAGCTTTCCAACTACCGTCCGTGTCTAACTTTACGCTTGATTCTTGGAAGTCGGGAAGAGAATTTTTAGACGACTCTTAAACGCATTGAAATCGGCTTTTTTTAAAAGTAGAACTTTCTACTTTGTTTAAAACTTTTAATTATATTCAAAGAGAACTTTGCGGTAACTACTTTATGGTCACTAATGCCTTCAACAGTGTTTACCTTAATTACTTGTTGCGGTATATTTGTTGCCAATAAATCAAGCATGTTGTCCCCTCTGTTAGGCTTCGTAGTTATCTGATGTAGGGCATTCGATGAGATCGTGTACAGCAGGGACTCGCATATATCTGTGTTTCTTCCCCCTGATATGTAACTGTAGGTCGTCCAATCTATAGAGGGCGTATTGAAATCTCCACCTATGATTAAATTTCTTTCGGTGTTCCTGGATGTGATGTTCCATATTTGTGTTTCGAGTTCTAAAATTGAGGTGACGTCGGTGTTAGGTGGCCTGTAGTATGCGCACACGAATATTATTTTTGATTTAGGACATCTAATAGAGCATCATACAGATTCTAGGCTGATACCTGGGACGATTTCCGCTTGGCTGACAATGGTATTCTTTACAGCTATAAATACTCCGCCTCCGGTTCGGTGGGACCTATCTTTTATGTAAACGTTGAATGATTTAGGAAAAATTTCACTATCAGAAATATCGTCCGTCAGCCAACTTTCTGTGCCAATAATGACGTTACACTCCGTGCTATGAATAAGGTGGTGAAACTCTGGAATCTTATTTTTTAAACTCTACCGCAACGACTACTGCTTCATTATTATTTTTATGCGTTTCGGAGAAATTTCAAGACTGCTGTCTTCAATTAAGCTATTCTTGGGCCCTATACTCGGAGCACTCTTTGGTAAATTACTAACTGGCTACACATAACTGTTGACCCCACTAATTGATGTGCCCTGTAGCCTACCGTCTATGTTAAACTCGACGAGTGTGCTCAAGTATCCTGCGCGCTACCTACTGCGATGCCTCGTACGTATAGTGGACACCCGAACGATTTATAGGCACCCGACATGAATCAAGCATCGGCCTGATGTCCAAGAACTCCGCTCCCTCGCTCCCACAGACTTCACGGAGTCGCTTCACGTTGTGCTGCGGCATTCTAGAGCATCATGAAAGCCGATTTGGAATCAAACGATACGCATAGGGGGGAAAGACTTGTGTGGTGAAAGGAAAGCAGGATTAGGTGTCCCCTCCCAATGGACGACACCAGAGCCGTGTCCGAAGCGTCACCCAAGGGTCGTTGATGGCCAAGGTGAGTAGAAAGGAACCTTCTACCCCTGTACCCACCTTGCTCGAAAGGCACATCGCCGGTGGTGGTCATCTTACGAAGGATGCCCGGAACGATAGGGGCGACGCGAAGGGCCCTTGAGGTCGGATCGAAGGGTGCAAGTGTCCTTCGACCCCTTGTTATTACGCTCAAAGCCATCTAGAGGTGAGGAATCATGGGACTTGTCCTGTGATTGGTGCTTTTGTGTTTGGCTTCAAAGCGCCGAGGGATAGCTTAGATCGTGCTAATTGTGATCCCTCTTGATGATGCTGAAAATTCGACATGGCTTTCAGTTGTAAATACCATAATCACACAGAAACAAGTACCAAATGTAAATTTGTCTTCGGTACTACTTTACTGTAAATTTATAAGCAATAGAAAATTATGTATGATACAAAAATTTGTTTCTGCCAATGTTTTACACGAAATGAATATTATACTCAAAGTTTGGTATTAATATATTTTTATGTCAACATTTTATGCAGTGTTAAAATTCAAACAAAAGCCTTTAATTCTACGGTGTTATAATGGCTGGTTTGCACGAACCGCAAAATGAAATAGATTTTCCATTTACTTGATGTCGACTTTAGAGTTTGAATTTTGTACATTACATCAGCTTATCGGCCTAGACGGTAAAATACTGATAATACCCTGCTCTCATTGCTAGCTTCTTACCAGGGTCGTTCGATTCGATATTCATGTTGCTCTATCGATATCGAAAGAGGAATATGATCGAGATATCGAACGACCTTGGATTCTTACCACTGTACTGAGTTGTGTAGTGTACTGTACTGTAGGTAGTTTCTCCCCTCATTCACACCTGTCTTTAACCACCATGATACAACTGGTATTTATTAACTTAAACGTGTACCATATTTGCTTCTCACCACCGACCGATCACTTGAAAATGATGACATTTGATCACTAGACCATTGTAACTAACTTGGCATGGCAAATTCGGAAGACAGAAAATTACTTTTGGAAATAGATAACTATGGAAGGTTTACCCGCGGTAAACATTTACCATGGTAGGTGCCTACCGGGCGTTTGCATTACCATTTCTTTCCCTTGCAATGAATTACCATGGTAAATTCGACAGTCTCTGGCATTATATGGTGGAACAGCATTTTAGTACTTAAATAAAACTGTAGAAGTTGTACTGCCCATTTAAATTTTAATGTAAAATATTACATGAAGATCCTCCATTATGAGAAAAAGGGACGACGCCTAGACACCTTGGAACGGTGGGAGACTATCAAGAGAAAGAAGAAGACAATGAAACTTCTTAATTATGTAGAATTTGATGTTCACTCCCCCATTCTATCCTTGTCCACCTGACAACCCAAGCCTGTACTCCCCCCCCCCAATCCTCTTTCCTCTGCTTATCTCCACATTTCACAAGAACCCCCACCCCCCCTCCATAGGCCTCTCTCCCGAATCCTCGGGAAGGTCACATGTCTCGTAACGACACCTCCCCTCCTTGTTATTCACCATCAACCGTACCCCCCCCCCCCATTCCTTACGACTACCTCCTTCATTGGCCAAGAATCCCCCCCTTCTTTCCTATTGCTTATGTATAAATATTCCCATTGGAGACATAACTTGTACCTGATGATGATGCCCTAAGAAACGTCGAAATACGTGTTGCGTAATATTTTACATTAAAATTTAAGTGGACAGTACAACTACTGCAGTTTTATTTAAGTATTACCGTGGCAAGCTAGTAATACCAACGAGGCATTAGTTGACGGGAGCTATGTCGATGGGAGATCGTATTAACATCGGCTTTCATACCGAGATAATGAAACCGAATCTTAATATTTTGTAAACAGAGACAAACGAGAATTATTTACAACGATAAATTCAAACGACATGAAAACGGTTACATAAAAAGAAGCCCAATGCTACAAAAAAGGCAGGCATGGACAGAAAAGTATAGACATAAACGGCTTAAAGAACTTAGAAAGGCAGTGATGTAAGAACCTGAATAATTTCAATGAACAATAATGTATTGTCTAAAATTACTCACATTTCATGAATTTTTTGATCAGAATTATAAGATAATGAAATAACAAATAACTAAATGGAAAAGAGTAATGCAAAAGTGAACTACTTCGCAAATAATTAATGGGGACTTAATTTCTTCTCAGCATGTTTACGCCAACGATGGCTCCAGCGTCGGTTCGGGGCTTGAGAAGTCCCCTGTTCATAAGGGGGCAGAAGGGCGCAGTGTTGTCCCCCACGCACTTATGCCCTTTGGACACGGCTTAGAATTTCCGGGGCGTGGGGAAGTATCGCCGAATATCGGAAAGGGTGGCCACCCTGCCTGAGGGTGGACGCGCACGGAGGAGCGGCACGAAGTCGCCCAAGCGCTCGGCACCGCGACTCCAGCCCAGAGGGCTGAACGTAGTCCACGGTGCAGTCACCCCCCCTCAAATCACTGCTCTGGCCTCCATATCCCGCGTCCACATTTTCCTTCTTTGGCCCCACGACGCCGATTCCTTGCATTCTGTCATTTCCTCCCTCAGTGCATTCTCCTCCGTCTCTTTCACTCCCCATCTCCTCTTCTAACCTTCCTTGAAATTAAAATCGCTCATTCCGAGCAACAATTCAGCATTCTAGTCAACATAAACCAACCAATAAGCAGAAACACCTTTATTATAACAGTTGCTATCCCTCCCGCGCCAAAAGTTCCTTCCACTACCCTCTCTCACCCCATACGAGTCCTCGGACTTTCACATGATTCCGACTCCAAAGAAATATGATCTCTGCATTAAATATTCTTATTCATCTTGTCCGTTTCCCTCAAGGCTCACCTTCTTCCCAGAGGCCTTCAAACACACTCTTCCCACTCTTTCTTTCCGTCAATCTCACCGATGACCACATTTCCCGAAATGTTCCTCGCTCTCCTTGAAACGTCACCAAACTTCTCCCGTGCTCTCAAATCCACCAAACTTCCATCAATATATATACAAACCACGCCAAATTCTCTGCCCATTCCATGCCATCGTTCAAGTTTAAAAACTTGCCCTATCCTCATCGTTAAAAAAAATCCTTTCCTTTTCTCTTTCATTCATCCCCATTCCCCACTGTGCCACCAGAAACATAGTCCACCTCATCCTTTGCAATCTCTGACTTCTGCATCGGCTTCACTATTCCGAGCATCCGCATGCACGAATCCACGAAAGGCTTTCTCTCATCCGAGATTTCAGGATCACGGAGGGATTGGCTACTTTAAACATCCCGGAAAATTCTACCTTCCAGGAGAATACTTTTCTTTAAATTTAACTTTTATCTATATCTACGAAGTACCGTGCAAGCCACCACTAGGGTGTGTGGCACGTGGTGATTCCACACCAGGCATGCAGCACTCGCTCCAGTTCAAATCGGGACATCGAACGTTCCCTTGGCCGCTAGGCGCAGAGACCAAAAACTAGTCAGGGGAGCAGTGAGCAGTCAAACCAGACACTGGAAGAGTGGTACGTAAATTAACATACAAACATGCAGTACACTGATAAAGACACATCTAGTAGTTAATATTACTAATAATATCAATTTATGAATGCTACGAGATACTACTTCATGCAGAGAACAAAATAATGACGGACATATCAAGCGGTGTGAAGTGTTAGTAATGATGCTATGTTAATAAACACTTGTGAAAATTCTACTCTACCTATTGAGGGTAGGAGTTTCATATGATTGATCTGTCGCAACTATTATGATCCCTAATTGTACGTGGAAAAAAATATATTCTTAATCTTTTAAATTTAATGTTATGTGCTGTTGGTGACAACTCACACCCTTCTATCTACATCTACAACTTTGATTATTATATATGCTATATATGCTATATTTGGTCACCGATAAATTTATTCCAATACAAAAATCGGAGCCTCACTCTTCTCTTTAAATGCATTCAAGACGATTTCACCGACGAAAATAAAATCAGGAAGAGCATTCTTTAGAGCTGCTGCAAACAAGGACACATATATATTTCTATAAATACACAGAATATGAGAACGAGACTGAGTGATCGATGCATTGCCCATCTTTTTTTTCACTCATACTATAAAATTCATGGTAAAATGTTTTTAGTTGAGTTCATTGATTTTATTTATTTCAAGGTATATTTTTATTAAGAAATTTCTAAGCAATTCAAATAAGTTTTTTCATCGTATTGATTACATTTTTTCATGAAACGGATCACTTATTATAATTTTGAAAATATTCGGTAGAATGGAAAATTAATTTCTGATAAGTATTTAACGGATTTTTTTTTAGTTTGCTCATTATAGAGACTGCAGAACTTATCAAAAGCGTTACTAACTATTACAATTCACTTCCCCCTTCATTTCCAGATTTTTCAGTTTATAGAATATCCGAAATAGATGTCTGAATCTACATACGATCCTGCGAGTCGGAGCAGGGGCGTGTGGCCGTGTTGGGACACGAGCCATGATAGGGGAGGGAATAGGGAGAAGGAGGGGGAAGAGGAAAGAGGTGATTTGCGCGCTAACGATATGTCTTATATTAGTGTCACACTACTTTTGTTGTAATCACAAAAGGAAAAATGTTTGTACCTATCAGTTGGGTAGTGTATCCTTCTTATTTTGTCACTTATATCAGTTCCAGAGATATAGCGATAGGTTAAATTAATATTCTCTGTGTCGCCTAATCTGAAAAGTTCAAGAAATCAATGCCTAGCGTGTAGCCTCCGAGTCTCTGAGGGTTCCCAACATAGTCCGTCCGTCAGCCGCGTGTAACATGCTCGCTTGGAGCAGTTTTTAACGAGGCGAGCGGCTTTACTTTTTCTTTAATTACTTCGCGAATTAAACTTTTCAGTGCAGGGTCCTAAACGTTCGTGGCATATACGAGATATGGCCTCACCAGAGAAAAGTAGCATCTCACTTTCACTTTTTCATCGGAGAGCCTGCCTACTATTAGATTAATAAATCCTAGTTTATTTTATGCAGCACTACAAATCTGTGGTATGCGTTTCCCCCACGCTAGGTCTGAAGTCAAGGCGATTCCCAGGTTTTTCACGTCATCTGACTCCTTTATATTTTCCCCTCCTTCACTATAGGTACGAGTGTCGAATGAAGTATATCCCGGGTCCCGGGAAGAGAATGACTTTTTTCTCGGGATAAACAAATGGTCGGGGAATGAGAAACCCTAGCATCCATCCTTATACAATCCTTGTTCACACTCCGTCTCCCTCCGCGTTTGCCACCCCCGCAATGACGCCTCCACACCCTCCAGCTCAACCTCTCGACGCGTCCTCCATTCCTTCCCCCGCGCACCCCCCACACTCGAACTCAAGACCCCCAGTGCAGGCATGCATGCGGGTCTTCTCAGGGCCCACTATAGCCGCCCCTCCTCAATCCTGCCCCTTTTTCTCAGCCTCCACCAGCCCCTTTTCCTCCCCCGCTTTCCAGTGTCCCTCGCTCCGCCTCCCCCCACACCCTTGCTCCCTCCTCTGCTCCTCCTTGAGGAAGGACGGATGACGACTGGCCACTCGAAATAACACGCGCTCACATAACGCACGAGCGGAAGGAGGAAGAAGTGGATGGAAAACTCATGAAACTGACGAACATTCGTGTGTGGAAGGTTGAATGATGGCATTGGCCTATGGCCAGGTTTACTGCCCCGTGTTTTATTGGTCTATCGCTCACAACGAATAAATGTGTTGGATTTAAAGATTCTATTTCTTTCTGTAAATTGTTTTGTTCTTAGAGGACATTGCGAATGAAAAGGTAATGCTTTGTTTTTCCACATAAATTTAATATAGTAAGACCATGGTTTCCACTTACGTCATCTTCAGGACGCCACCTGAAGATGATGTGAAGTCGACACCATGGTCGTACTCTATGAAATTTATGTGGAAAAACAAAGAATTGCCTTTTCATTCTCAATGATAAATAAATTCCACAAAGTCACGCCGGAAACCACCAACTTTCTTAGAGGATATATGTCCTAGAACAATAAATTCCTTTTTCTTCTTCTTTTTCAAACAGTCACACCGTTTTCGCTTCGTTTGGAATCGGACACCTTCCATTTTTGGTGTGTTTTTGTTTCAACACAGAGTGATTTTAATCTTTTATATTTGAAGCTAACTTGACCGGTAGATTATCCAAATTAACAGCGACCATCAACTGATCACTTTGGTAACACTTGACGACATTGAAGAACCCGAAACGTCGCTACGATATAACTCTCGCAAGCGAACTGGAAGTGCTGTGAAAAGGAGTTCCTATGGTGTACTGGTGGCAAATGAAACAAAAGAATATCTGGGTTCCAGCAACGGAATATCTTGAAAATCGTATCGAAATTCTATTAGAATATCTACGATTGGCGGTGAAAACTGGCATACCATCATCATCATCATTAGTGCATCTGTCCGCAGACAGGTTTCAACGGTAGCGTTTGTCTCCACAGCATTCTGTCCTGGGCCTCTCTCTTCATCTCTGCATAACTCCTTCCTTCTTTTATACCCCTCAGCATTCCGTGCCTCCTCCTTCCTCTTCCTCTCTTCCCTTCTATTATTAATTTCTGTAGGCTGTTATTCCTTAAAATATGTCCAATCCATTTTGCCTTTCTCTTTTTAATTTCTCTCAGTATACTTCTTTCTTCTCCAATCCTCCTTAGCACTTCTTCATTCGTGATCTTATCTTTCCATCCTATCTTCTCCATACTTCGCCATAACCACATTTCAAAGCCTTCTAAGTACTTTTCTTCTCTCTTCTTCAACGTCCACTTTTCGCATCCATACAACACAATGCTCCATATAAAGCATTTTGCAAATCCTTTCCTAATATCCTTCTTGATGTTCTACATAGAACAATACCAATAGGTAATTAATGAGAAAAGAAGAAAACACCTTGGCCGAACGATGATTTAGAACAAATGAAAAATATAGTTAGAAAATTACATTGGAAACTCCAGCGAAGTTAGGATGAGGATTGGCTGATACATCAGAGAAAATATATGGGCAAGTTGAAGAAATACAAGGACAAAAAAAGTGCATCAAAGGATAGAGGCTGAAAACATATATTTGTACGAACTAACTTTGGAGAACATTCTTGGGTCTTCATTTCTCGGATTTCCTCTGATGAGCAAAAATCACCGATTGCACAAGATACACATTATGATGATGCTGGAAAAATTCCTCTAATTGATGAACGTATGGAAAATATATTAAGACCTCTCATTGAACCTGAGGAAAAGGAACCAAACTTTTTACCTATAAGATGTAAAAAAATGCCATCTGGGAGATTAAAAGAAATGAGTCACCATGCCAAGATGGCATTCATGAAATAGTAGGTAATTGTAAAATTAAGATGCGTACAGAAAGAGAAAGTACTCTCCAAATGAAGTGGTTGTCAATACTTGGGGTCTTTTCCAGATTACGGAAGTACGGCGTACTTACCACAATACTGAAATCTAAGGATAAAGATGTGTCTAACATAAAAATGACCGTTCAATTACACTTCTCTATAGGTTTAGGAAAGTGTTTGATAGGATGGTCATATCAAAATTGGAACATTCCATTTATCTGGGCATACTATACCATTCCAGAAAATATGCCTTTAGAAAAAGAAAAAGAGCTGAAGAAGCCATCCTTCGGCAAAACAATTTCATAAAAAGTAATGCTCAAATGTACACCCCTGTTATATTTATAGATATCCAAGATGCTTTTGACTCTGTGTGGTGGACATTGGTTTTCAAGGAGATGATGAGAATAAATGTACCTGCAAATCTAATTAAAGTCTCCAAATATGTTAACAACAGAATCATTAGCTACAAATCTACGCACAATTGCTCTGCTGCAAAAGCTGCAACCAAGTTCCCCTTAGTGTGAATCCTTGGGCCACTTCATTGAAACTTAACAATAACACAATTACTGATTAAGAATTTCATGAAAGACTGCAACACTTTCACATATGCCGACGACACTGCAGTAATGATTAAAGGAAACAGCCGAAAATAAATTGGAGATAAGCCCGTAAATGGTGGAAATCTGAGCAGAACTAAATAAACCAACTATATCGACCTCAGAAAGTGAGTCAGTTGTCCACGGAAAAGTATTAGCAAAAACTCGACAGTGAAAATGAATTAAAAACAGCTGAAGTGGTTCACCAGTTATAACTGCCTTGGATCTATATACATAGATGAAAAATTAAATATCCAGGTCCATGCAAGGTTTATAAAATTAAAACTCAAAAAGATATTTTATGCTACCAGAAGATACTACAGGATAATGTAGGAAATAAGTCCATTAAAGACGTGTACAATGGAGTAGTACAAGCAATCGTAACCTATGGCAGTTTAGTCTGGGGCAGAAAATCCGACTATCTTAGAATTGAGAGAAAGTTGAACGAAGCACAAACGACATGCTTCATAGCAATAAAATATTGATATCAGGTAGTAAGCGACGAAGCTCTTCCAATACCTGCACAAAAACTTCCTTTAAATATATTTTATTGTTAGAGAAAGAATGGCAAGATGAAAGTCAAGGAAACTGGGGAAACAACATAATATAGAACACCTGTTACCTAGAAAGAATATTCAAGAATCAGTAGATTGAAAAAAGAAACTACACCCAATATCAGAAGAGCAGTGGAATTCTACCAAATCACTAAAAGGATGAAATTTGAATTTTCTAGCCAAATTCTGCAGATCCTAACGGGACATTGCGGCGGCAAAGAATATCTCCGTAAGATTGAAAAAAAATGAAACCTGCAAAGAATGCGCAAATGTAGACTCAGTGAAACAAAGAATCAATCAAAATCACAAATTGGAAGTATGGAGAATCAATATCGGCCATGAATTTGGGTATAGAACCAATACAATGAAATATATGGTGCAATTTTGGTTTAGAAAATAGAAGTATATCTAATCCAGGAAATTAATACTGACAAATAGAGAACCAGGAAATAGAACAAGGGAGAAATAGTCCATAAAAGGGAGAGCCGAGATGAAGAGGGGCAGAGATGTAGAAGAGAGAGAGAAAGGAGAAGACGAGCAGAGAAGAGATAGCGAGAACCGATTCGTGACATATCACATCCGCGATCACAATAATTGCAAAAAAAAATACACAAATGATCTAATGGTTAATAAGAATAATAGTCTGAATTGTTTTGAGTCTCAGTTCTTTGAAATGCGTTGATGGGACTTTACCTCGTGGACAGTAGCGCTTAGCGTTCGCACACGGGATCCTCCGTTGATATTCCTGTGATGACAACTCGATCCTTAATTAAAGCATCCATGAAATTCACAGTGAGAGAGGACGCCTGGGTAGCTTAACTGGTTAGAGCACTCGGCGCGAAATCGGGGGGTCTGGGTTCGAATCCCAGCCCAGGCTAAAGATTTTTTTCACTGTGAATTTCACACAAGCGCCTGAATTGTAAAATAAAATTTTCCATAACGTATATCAATGTGTAAGAAAATTCGAGCGCAAAAAGTTGAACAAAGAATAAAAGAGCGGTAAAGAGTAGTGTCATATACCCTCATAAAAGTAGAAGCCTCACCACTCCTCGAATTAGGCGGACAGGCAAAGGGAAGGGTGGAAGCGAAGCTGGGACTTCACACCCCAGCTCCACCCTTCCTTTCTTGAAAGTAGGACCCAATAGGACAATAGTCTGTGAGCTTTGCATTTCGAAAGCCTCTGCTTGAGACACGGGAGTAGTCGGGGGTCTCTCACCAGGCGACCAAATCAAATGTAACAATGAGTACAGCTCTCGCGAAAGCTTATGGCGTTCGGATGCGCGGCGTTTGTGTTGTCCGCGTCATACAAATTCCATTTTTAGAAATGCACTCATGCATGGCGCAAATTCCATGTCTTCTTCGCTTTCCCATACGTCCCTTTTCCCCTTCCACCAAACTTTACCCCTCCACGACGTCATCTTCTGCGCATCCGAACGCCATAAGCTTTCGCGAGAGCTGTACTCGTAGTGGCTGTCCACGCATGCGCAGTCCATGTCGCAGGCAGGTAAGCCGTGACAGATAACTATGAACGACTGAGCATATTGTTCTTGATTTATTCAATTCAACTACAAAAGATTAAAGCCACCGACCGCCAACGATAGTAATCTATTTTTTTATTTTTTTTCTCACCCAGCCAAAACCGACATAAGCGCTATTTACTTTGGCTGATGTAATAAAAGTAAATAAATGCCAGAACAACAATAAAAATAGCAATAAGAATGAAATAATAACAATAATTGACACAACCACAATATCAACTTGGGTTCCAGGTTTTAATTTCAGTAGTGGCGTTTTAGATACTCGTTGAATGAGTTAGAATGGGAGGAGAGTAGTAGGGAAGGATATCTCGAGGACAAGGAGTTCAAGTCGGAGTGGATTCGGTAAAAAAGGGGACGCTGAGACGGGAAAAGACTGCATTTCGTGATGTGCTGACTGCAGGATATTAAAGTTTCTTGTGAGGCGAGGAGGGACACAAATTGGAAAGAGAAAATTTATTTATTATATTTATTCCGGTAAATAGAAAACACCACTAAGTGGTGATCACCGTCGCCGCAAATGGCAAGCAACCAAATTGTACTCTATCCCCTTTTCCTCCTTCTGTTTGTACGACATAAAAGAGTGTATATTGTGCAGAGGACTGGGCAGTATTTATAATACATGTGTTTGAAATACTTTAAGTAGTGCCTTTGTTGTTTTAGAAATACACTTAAAAAATTTATTTTGTATTTCAAATAGATATTCGAAGTATTTTCTGTATTTTAAAATACCCAAAATACTTCTGAGAAATGTATCCTAGATACTCGGTTGAAAAAAATGAATTGACATTTTTTGAATTATATGATATCGCCATTATAGTCCAATTGCGTCAAAAAGAAACTTGTGACGCAAATGGGCAGAAACGGCCTCCTCTATATTTTTACTGTGCTGAGGCAGAACGTTAGGTGAAGAGCAGTACACCCCTCCAGAATTGTAGCAACAAGGGCCCCTTTGGTGTTCGGTGTATACTGCCTGTCGAGTCAATGCCTCATTCCAATAGAATTGTGAATCAGCCAATCTCACACTGTGATTCAACCCGATGGTTGGTTAGGATAGTGGGGGGTGAGCTCACCCCGGACTAAGCCACAGGCGTGATGCAGGTAGGGGTCCAGTTCCTTTCCCTGGGCCACCTCGCACTCCGAGGATTTTAAGTTCGGGGATTTCACCCGGATTTAAACCCGGGACCCTTCGCTCAGCAGCCAAGCGCTCTACCCACTCCCGGCCACCACGCTCCGTCAGCCAAGAGAATTGCTAATTTAAGACCTGTGATAATTGAAATGCAGAATCGCCAGTGGACACCCCACTGAATACTTACGGAGAAATTGCCGAATCGCTTTTCTACACACGTAGGAAATTCTGTCTACTCTTAAAAAAGGTATGCTTAGTGGTCATACTTTGTCGAAATATCCGCATGATGGTTACCATAACAATGATATGGTTTCCCCTCCTAGCACAGCACTTGAAATCCTTGTTTCTTGAGAAATTGCATTATTCATAAAACATGCTTAACTGAGGATAACTAATAATAATAATCTTTATTGTTCTAGGAGTTTCCCTCCCTTTAAGCAGAAAAACGGATACAGTACAATAATAATGTTTACAATACAATAATAAGATTACAAAAATGAACTGTAAATACATCTTTTAAAAAAATATTACTCAAAAAGAACTGTAAGCAAGCACACGAGTTCAGGGTGGCATTGAGAAATACAAAATTTTGCAATATAGAGCATATAACCATGCAATTTGCAATCTATAGAACACAACAGCCACACATGACACACCTATGAAATGGTTACAATATTTAAAATACTTACACAACAACTACTCAAGCAATACATACCCATACAATAAATACAACTGTAACTTTCATTAACTCACCACAATATATCACAATACCCATACAACAATTACTCAAGCAATATATTGTTATAAAACATACAACTGCAGCTACAAATTATTACTACTGCCCATCAGGCTCCAAGTTTCTTTCCGAACACCTTCAGTGATCAACTATGTATTTTGTATGAATTCCAAACCTATAGGATTTTATTCCACCTCATTGTCCTCTGAAATCCAATTTCTGTAAACTCGTAATAATTCGTTGTTTCATTGTGCTTTTAGCATATTGTACATACATGGTTTCACCCAGTTCATATTTTACGAATTTTAAATTCTTAAGAAACGTTTATTTATTCACTTCATTGCTCTACTCAGTTGTGCATACAAAGGGGGGTCATGACGCAAAGTGGGTTATAAAATTAATTTGGAAGGGAGAGGGGAAGTGGTTAAAACATATTTTATAAGGGGAGGGAAATGAACCATTGTGCAAAGGAGGGTGTACACCATTGATTCTAATCATGTTTGTGATAGCGCTAGTGACCAAATATATTTTATTGATATTAAAAATCGCAAAACAATAATTTTTTCAAGCTAGGGAAATAAATGGCTGATTCACTTTCCAAAATGCAAGGCTCATAATTTGACGAGTGGCAAATTTAGGCAAATGTCCAGGCTGACATTTACATTGAACGCACATGGAGGCAAAAAGGAAATCATGACTGGAGATAATTTATGTATGTACTTACTTTGAAAAAACAATGCAACTCTTCATTTGCTAGGAGAAATGTTTTTAGTCGTCTCCCGATGTGACAAGAAGAGGAGGAGCTAGTGGAAGTAGAGTCTTGGTCTGAAGTGGGATTAGGATGGTTTCCGATGAGAGAGAGATATGCGAGTGGTTTTCAACTCCGAGAAAATCTTACATTTTGTGAGAGAGAATACAAAGATTCATGTTGCTGGGTTACTGCTGATATTTTGGAGCTTAGTCTTTTCCAGTCGTAATTTTTTTATATCTGTCTATACGTACTGAGTGAGCTATCATTGTAATGACATACTTTTTTCTTTCGCATTTCACCTTCATTCTCATTTCTCACCGGTTTCAAACTCGTTTAAAAAACTCGGCTTCATCAGCAAGTTCTCGAAGTAGTTCCTACGAAGATGCTACAGGATGTTCTACTCTAGTAGAAGGATTCCATCATCATATTAAATCATGTGAAATAAATCTACTTACTGCTTATTTAAAATAATATATTTTAAATAGAGATGGATTCATAAACACAAATCTTATTTAACTCATGTATCCGTTATTTATTTATTTCACTGGAACTTTTCCTTTTTAATACAAAAATACATTCACGCGACATATTTCATATAAAATATATGTTTGATAAATACGTGATTAAAAATATAAAATTTAACAAAAACAAACAAAATATGCATCTATATAATGAGAATTAAGTAAAATTTGTGGTTTATAAATTTTACATAAGGTAGTCAAGTACATTACTTGTAAGCAGAGGCATCGAGTCATGATATATTAATATTTACTTTTAATCTATTGTAATCGTGCATCATTCGAGCTTTCATGGTATGAAACGTTTGTACGGCAAATGTTAATATAGTACAATATGTTTGTACTCGTAAAGGTGAGTCGAGAATTTAAATGGAGAGTCATACACGTTATTGCACAGCTTATATAGAAAAATGAAATCAAACATTTGACTCCTCGCAAATAAAGGGCATAGATCAAATATGTATCGTATTTTTCTTATTTCTATTGTTTTCTACTCTTTAGGATTTTTATTCTGATTGCAATGCATTTTAGTATTTTGAGTATTTTAAAATACATGCATTTGTATTTTGCATTTGAAATACACCCCGCAAAAGTATCTATTATTTAGAATTTCAAATACTTTTTTTTGTACTTTATATTTCAAATACTTTTTTCAGAGTATTTTGCCCAGCCCTAGTTGTGTACATAATATATGTATCAAGCCAGTGCCTTCGAGGGAGGAGCTTGGCGGCCAAGGGGGGGGGGGGGCGAACCCCCGCATCCCACCACCCAAGGAAATTTATTTCCACCCCTCCTCCCTTAACCGTTATTCCACATCCGGGGCAGTCCACGGCTCCCGAGGTCTACCCTCTTGCCTCCTCTCGTCGACAGATAAGACGATCGTAAATTTCTCTGAGGACTTAATGTGATGTTACGTCGCGACCTTCACAATGCGACCAACGCTCCCTTGAACGAAGCTTTTGATAAGATTCCATCTTGCACATGTTTGACTCTGTCGACGGAAGAGATATTTTTTTATCAAGGGGTCAAGTATGCATAGCGAGTGGTAGTTTTCTTCCCCACTACAAACTGATTTATTGAGTTTCACCAGCGAATCACTCAAGGAGTCCCACCACGCTCTCCGGATTAGTTTCTCACCATTTCCTCAATCCCTATAAGGAGAAGAGTTCCTCAACTAATAAATGGTAGGTTTGTTTGTGCTCTCAGATTTTAATGTATTTGAAGTAGTACCCCTCAAGGTACACATGTCGCTGGTTAGGAATCGCTGGACAAAGGTAACACCCCATGTGTTTGTAAGTGGATTTTAACTCGCGCAAAGGGTGAAATTACAACGGATACGAGTTCATGGCGACATTGTACTTATACTCATTATTCGTAAGGGAGTATAGTTCATATAAAGCCTCGATGACAGTCGTAGTGGAGGAAAACGTCTGGCCACCTTAATCGGTTAAAAATTTGCCAAAAATGATAATTTTGTGATATTACATCATTATCACTATCGCAAATATAGATTTGTGCTTTATTTTTAATATATGTGACTTACAATAGTCTTGTAATCTGCCACATTCCAGTCGAGGAGGTCTATCCGTTTACCACCACCTTGCTTGAAAAACAGTTCGATAACGGACAAAACAGTAGCGTTTAATCGCACGTCATTATCTATTGAGCACTTTAACGCCATTATCCCAAAATTTTTGTTATGCATGAGGTTTTCTTTTCTCATTTTCAGCGGAGGAATAAATTATAAATACAAAAGCAATATATATATATCCCGATTATATATATATCTATATATATATATATCCCGATTAAAATCTTCTCGTGATTTTACAGTAAATTATAATAGCGTAAAATATTTAAAGTGGTGTCGAAGTCCCTATATAAATTGTTAGCATATACATTATGCTAACATGTATACATACAATACATTATATACATATGTATTCAGAAAAAATGTATTAAAGTTTTTTCGCTCCAAAATATTTTATTCTGTAAAAGAATTTTTGAGCTCAAAGTTTTAAATATCTGAATGAATATTGTATAACAATGAGTGTATGTGTAATGTACTGTGTCTATTTATATTCCTGTGACGTGCCTTATATCTAATGTAACATCATCTTCGGGCAAATAAATGATTATTATTATTATTATACTATATACATTATATATACTTACAAAAATTATACTATTTACTATAAAACTACGGAGCCTCGTATATCTTGGGGATGAATGTAGCAGAGACGCGGCAAGTAAGGCAAGACAAGCCATCTGTAAGGCTACATTATGTACGGAGAGCGTGTGAGTTTCCTTTTTTGGCGATGCACATGAGCTTTCTCATTAGTATGGAATTCGGACATTCCCGGCTGCATCTTCCTTTCTAAATGTTGCCATGGTGTTGGAGTGAGGGCTGTTTCTCTTATGCCATGGACATAAGGAAGTCAAGAAATTTTGCATTGCATTTTTCCACCACGGTACATACTTTTGGCAACATATTCCTTGATTAACTCCTGAGTTAAAACACGGGAAGGAAAACTTCACGAAAGCCCATGATAAGATGAAAAAGTGGAACGCACTATAGAATGAGGGATGCTTCAACATCCCGAATAAACTCAAATTCCATGATAGATAAAAAGTATCTGACGGATGTTCTCTCGCCTCCCACTTAATGGTCGCCGAGGGTGGCCTTCTCAAGACGGGGGAGCGTGGGGGGCAGCAGTAGGAGTGGTGTGGACGCCGTTGATGGACTCCCTCGAGACCGGAAAGTAAATGAATCGCCAAGGAATGGAAACCAGACCATATTCTTGGGAAATGAGTCAACATTTAAATGGGGTTTTCTTTCTGAGAGAAAGCACTCGTATTGAATACATTAAATTCAACTCAAATTACCCACTCCAAACTAAAATTTGTGTTCAATTAAATGCTTTGTGAGTGCTAGGAAGCGTCAAGGCTTTAGGTTATGTGCAATCAAATGCTTGTTGAATGCCATGAAGGGTTAAAAATACATTCTTGGGCGATTTTGAAAAATGTTTTTCGTTATTACATCAACGTTTTTTGATATCTTTTGAAGCCACGTGTTCAAGCGACTTGAAAGCTTGCACGTTTACATAATTTGAATGGAAACATAACTAGCAAAGATATTATGAAAATATGTCCTGGTAAACAAAATAAAATCTCGTTTCAAGAGTCCAATAAAATGTTACGATAATAATTCTTTCTCAGTAAACATATTTCTTCACAAGCGTTACTATAAACGTGATTAATAATTTTTCATACGATATTTCAGAATCAGTGGCGAATATGGGTTATAAGTTCGAGAAGGGGGGGCAAGACCGGCTAGCTAGCGGCGACCGGCTGTAGTTCAAAGGTATCCGCGCATGCGCCTCTCTCGCCGCGGCCTTATGTATTTCGGGGGGGGGGGGGGGGTGACCGGGCCCCCCATATATACGCCACTGACCATCACAATTGTTGACGGTTGATGCTCTACAAGCAATGATATCTTCAATTCACTTGGGGTATGAAAAGGGGGCACGCGTTTTGGCCAAGAGCGGAAAATAATTCAACATTGATCAGGTAAATTTTAAATAAAGCGAGTTTCCCAAAAGGTTCTCCAGCCAAATGTTTTTATTTCCCACCACCGAGCAGTGGCGGATACAGAAAAAACTCAAGGGGGGGGCGCAAGTTATCGCGACGATTGTAGCTTTCAAACTGACAGCCTGGCAGCGACTCTGCTTCCCTTATACATATATGTAGCTCGGTTGTTTCGAGAACATTCGGTGCCAGAATGTTCGCTTCCAGACTTTTAAGGAGTGCGAACAAATACAAACAGTAGAATATTCGCGACTTTTCTCGAACAAATGCCAGACAGAATAACGTATCGAGATCACTAGAATGGCCGCGACTTTTCTCGTAGGTTAGCTATCTATGCGCCAGACAGAAACGTATAATATACGATGACGCGGACGCGCGCGCGTGCTACATAAGTACAAGTACAACTACTCGATAACTCGACTCAGAGTCGACTGACGAAAGACACGAACGAACAGCGTGCGGGCTGACTGGCGGTGGCTTCCAAGATTCCACACGACTGAGGACGTTTTCCGGAGACTGATGCTGACCTCTGATCCATTAGTCAGTAGGGACTCGGGGACTAGCACAGTGGTCCGGATCGCGAAAAAGAGGGACAAAAATCAGATTTTTGTCAGATTAATTTGAACAATGTCATTTATATGTTTTAAGACGCTCTTAGTTCATTTCTGCTGTTATTTTCAACAAAAATTAATTATTTTAGAAGATATTTGGAATTTTAATGCTAAATTAACCGATAATGAGGAGACTGCATAGAAAACGCCTGTTATTATTAAATACGCAAATATATAAAAAGTATTTGCATAATATGACTTCTAGACCTTTAACTTAGTAAATAATTATTAAAAAATGGGTAAATGTAAGGCAGTTAGGGGAATTGATTCTAACGTTGAAGTGATTGCGATTATCAGCTAGCAGAGGTAGTGCCGCTGAAACTAAAAAATAAGTAATTATTAAATAAATATTAAAACGGTTTTAAGTGCAAATTAACTCATTTATGTATATAAAAACATACTTAGTATCTTATTAACTTTACAATTTATGTAATTCCAAATCAGATTCTCCTGAATTCCACTCCTCTTCCTCGCATTCACTCGCTGAGTCAGGATATTCTTGCAAGAGCTCACGGACCTCTTTAGGCAGATCTTTTAGGCCACGGTATTTATTTAATTCAGCACCTAATGCACCTACTGACTAATGGATCAGAGGTCAGCATCTGTCTCCGGAAAACTTCCTCAGTCGTGTGGAATCTTGAAATTTTTCTTGCGTGATGCGATAAGTTCCTTTATCTTTATTCCGCGATTCCTGAGCCTCCTCCGAAAGCTCTCCAATTGGAAGAAGAGCTGACTCAATCACATCTGCACCATGCATCAGAACTTTATGCACTGTGGGTGGCATGTATAACCACTCATAATATTTAACATAACATTTTGCCGTGTCCATAAATTATTCTTTAAATTTTGGGGGTTCAATTAGAAAGCCGCATGACGAAGCTCTCAAAATATTTGAAATTTTAATGATAAGTTCTTTTTCTACGACTGAAAATCAATTTTATATTTTATTTCATGTGAAAAGCGTTGAAGTAAAAGAAGATTTTTGTGAAATAAATGGATCCTTATCAGTACTTTCAGCTGATAGGCGGGCATTTTTGAAGAAGCGCCTAGCTGTGTTGCCATCATTCGATGTGCCATATTTTTGCTTTGGTAGATCAACTAATAGACCCATTCTACTTTTAAATTTCTCCTGAAGTACTTTCTTCCTTTTCCCTCTTCCACTTTTTCAATACTCATTTACATACCATATCCGTGTAGGGGGGGGTCATCGTATTAACTAGAGACGCTTCTGCGCGCTATGTCCTCTCTCTCTTAGATTCATGGCTGTAGCAGAAGACAGTTCTGCAGGGAAAGTATTTTCTCTAAGGAATTTAGTTTTCCTTCTTTTTGATCGGATAGTGACATCCGAAAATTGTTTGTTTGGCCTACCCTTTCTTTTATTGTATGTGCTTGATAAAAAAGGCTTATCACTTAGACAATAGCCCAAGGGATGTCATATCACAATTAAAACACAGGGAAAATACGACCCTGAGGTGCTTGGAAGGTTACGATACACAACATCAGGGAAATCAACGATTTGATCCAACCAAGTCGCATCCAAAAAAGAGTTCGTTCGAGAGCAATCTCGCCATCTTTTCTCGTAACCAACAAAAAAATTTACTTTCAAAAATTTTTTGAGCTCAATTTTTGCGTTCTCATCTCCATGTAAAATGTAGGCAATCCTCAAGAAGTCACATCAAATTACTTTTCCGGTGGTCCATTGGCTCCTTTTTTCTCCTGAATTTTACCGTGAAGTTGCTTCCACGTAAATATTAACGACATAGCGGTGCGTTAAAAATTAGAATCATTGGTTCGTTAAATACTGAACAATATTCTTTATTCTAGTAAGTTAGGAGTTTAAACGGAAGCAAAAACAATGCAAAATTTAGCGTGGTACCTCGTATTAGATCAACTTAAAACACGGAAATAAAAAAGAAATAGTATACCTGATTAATTATCCTTATCGCTATGGTGGCCAGGAACAAAAAAATCATTGAATCAAAACACTATTCCGAATTATCACAACACTAACACTTACTTCAGAGATCACTTAAAATCACGGAGACTATTGCCAACCGAGTACCCAACGACTAAGAACTCGCATGTGTACTCATCGATGGAAAAGGACCAACTGAAGAGCACCAAAATGTTTCGACTGAAGCATGGAGGAGGCTAAAAAGAAAAGTTCCCACCACCCCCAAGAACCTGGGTCTACCCCCGAGGATAACCAGGAGGGTTTTTGGTGGACCGCATAAAGAGAAATGTGCAATGCCTGAATTTTGTGAAAAAATGCCTACCAGCGGCAGCCCTCCAATAATACCCATCTGGAAAGATGCACCTGGAGGGTAAAAACCACATCTGTTAACACGTGCAATTTCACGTGCAGGTCAAAGAAACCGCTTTTAGGCAATAAACACAAGTTGGGTGGAGCGCTAAGTAGGGATAGAAAAATATCCCGACTAAGGACCCTTGGGTCCGGCACGTGTGCGGGTAACGGGTCTCCTGTCACTTAGGCTTTGAGGAAAGGGACAGCCAGAGGTGGGTTTTCTCAGCAGCAGTGCATACAACCAGTCTTATATACTTCCAACGATGAACAAAATTGGATGGGAATCGTACTGAAAAGCGATCGAAGAAAATATTTTCCTCCTGTTCCAGCGTCACAATCTCGCTTAGTATCGCAGTCTTAAATTCATTCTCTCGAATTTTCTAGAGTAAATTCGGCCAAGAACAGAATATAATAGAAAAAAAATAAACTTCTTCATTTTTAAAATCCTAATCAATAAAACATTGGAAAAGACGTATTTTACAATGTGTCTCCACTGTGACGAAGCTCGTCCCGACGTTCACGCCCGCGGCAGAGAGTCATATAAGTCGTTGTAATTCACTTATTTGGAAATATTTGCAGCTAAATCCTTAACTAATAACTTTCTAATATAACCCACTCTTGCCACAATAAGAATCTCTGTGTCACTCGGTGTCACTCTTATAATCCAACGTTTATGCGAAATTTGCGAGAAAAAATGATTCCTCTTGAAGAACTCCTTCAGCGATCATCACAACCACTACAAGATTGAAAACTAGTTTTTCTCATGGTAAAGTGTCCATATAATTATAGTCCACACTCATTTTACCAATTTTTAATACAAAATAGAGCAAAAAACTTGTTACAAATGTGTATTTTTTCGAAAAAATTTAAAGAGCGCGGTTTAGCTAAAAAATTAGCTCTACTTTGAAGCAATTTACTAAACTTTACAAAACTTTTTATGCAAAACTAAGTGTGTGGTAGGATTCCCCGGACATTTTGCTACAAGAACTGCATATTTAATGTGAGTTTCAAGAAAGTCGAAAAAATAAATTTTGTCCGCCTTTTTTCGGATCCGGACCACTGTGCGCGGGTGGCAATGCGAGCGGCCCCGCAAGGGGGGGGGGGGGGGGCGCGCCCCCCATATGTATCCGCCACTGCCACCGAGTGATGTTTCGGGGTGGGCACCAGCGATGCGTGCGTCACTCACCGCGTGGCGTCGATGGACAGAAGGTGGCGCCGCGGCTCGGCTCACGGGCGAATGAATCATCGCCCGTGGGGAGAGCCCCGGAACGCGTCGCCTCGCTTCCGGTCCGGGTGCGGCAGCCACTTGACCCGCGCCCTCCACACCCGAGGGAATGAATAATCCAATTACGGCGAGACGACCTCCTCTCCCCAGCCATGGCCTCTCGAACGCCTCAACTCAACGATAGCACCGGGTGGATCTTTATATAAATATACCCAGCGCGTTAGTCAGCCCCATAAACTTTAAAAATTAACAATCACTTTAACCTTAAGTTCTTTCAAGCCATTCAATTCGTCCGCGAACTATTACCCAACATAAGCAATTTTCAAACATATCAACGATGTATATTTTGCAACTGTTTTCCACTACATACTTGATATGCCCATGCTTTTAAAGAAAAAACTTATCGGAAATTCTGGTTGATAAAACTCTATTGCTACATTTCACAACAATCTGTTGTCTCCGGCGTGACTTCATGGAATTTGCTCAGCATTTTGAATCTACATCTACAAAATACCCTGCAAGCTACCTCAGGGGTGTGTGGCAGGGGGTGAGTAATCACCAACATGCATTTCACTATACCCTAGAGTTAGTGTAATTACGACTAATTATGCATTAGCATAGATCGCTAATGCTTGTCACGAGGCGAAGCCCCACAAGCATGCACACTACAGATGTCATCACAATGGAGAGGGACCGTCAATATACATGCATTCTACAACTACACAGATGGACAGGGACTCAAGACCCATGTAGAAAATATGTTAGGCGTGATGTTAGTATGTACTAGGTAACAGATAAGGATTCAAGTATTAGGAGTACTACTACTACTAAGAGGTACACTACCTAACGACAAACCTAGATAAAAGTCTCATTGGCCGCTGTTATGATCTCTTATCGTCTGTGGGAAAAATGACATTTTAAATCTGTCCGTTCTGCAGTCTAGTTCCCTAATTTTATTCTCATGATCTGATCTACCGTAGTATGTCGGGTTTCTAAAATATTATCAACGCCGTCAGAGAATAGACCGGTTTGGAACTTACATAATAGATTGAGTCTAAATTTTAATCGACGGTCTGAAAGCTTTTCCCATCCCAGTTGCTGCAAAACCTTGCTGCTGAATGAGAATAGTCACTTTGTAATTACACATATATTTATTTAACACACGACCTAGGTTTCAACGTAGCTCGCCATCGTCACGTGACTTCGAACGATGACGTGCAAAGTCGAAACCAAGGCCGTCTGCGAAATTAATTTATATGGAGCTACAGAAGTTACTCTTCTCATTCAAAATGTTGCAATAGAATTTGGCGGCCTAAATGCCTATTTTTAAGTACCCTATTTTTTTAACTCTCACAAATATACCTACCCGCTGAGTGCGAGCATTTGGGGCTCTCTGCACAGAAGTTTGAAAGCGCGAAAAGAAAATTCAAAGAGAAGCTGAAGCTTAGTTAAAAACTGCGCCGAGCGAACAGTGTGTGTTACACAGCTGGGCTGGGTTGGGAGCGGCTAGGGACTCAAGAGGCTACACGTTAGGTGAAGATAACTGAAAAAATGCAGATGACGCGAGCTTTAAAGTGACACCTAAGATTCTGTTTAAGCTCCGCACTCCGAACTGATAGAAGCGACAAAATAGGAGAGATTGCAGCCGAAATGATAGCTACAAAAAGTGCACCATGACAAGAATAATGCAGAGAAGACACACACCGTTTCACGTGGCGTCCTTTCCGACTCTCCTTATTCCCCTCGGGCGTCTTCATGGTCGGAGTCCCTCCCAGCACACTACCCTGCTGCGGCTCGCCGAGTTGTATTGGTTGTAGCAAAACTTGATGGCACTCGCTTGTACAGAGAATGGCGTCAGGGAGATGAGAGAATACAAGAGAGGAGGAATAAAGAAGCTTAGGTTCTCTCTGGATGCTTAGGTTCTCACCCTTCGGTAACTCTGCCTCGGTAACTCTGCCCGCTCATGAACTTTTAATTCTACATCTACATCTACAAATTACCCTGCAAGCCACCTCGGGGGTGTGTGGAAAGGGGTGAGTATTCACCAACATGCATTACATTATACACCAAAGTTAGTGTAACTACGAATTATTATTCATTAGCATAAATCGCTAATGCTTGTCACGAGGCGAAGCCTCACAAGCATGCACTACTACACTACTGATATTATCACAATGGAGAGGGACCATTAATATATCTATGTATTTTGCAACTACACAAATGGACAGAGACTCAAGACTTATGTAGAAAACATGCACGGCATGCTGTTACTAGATAAAAGTCTCATTGGCAGCTGTTATGGTCCCTTATCGTTCGTAAGAAAAATGGCATTTTAAATCTGTCCGTTTTGCAGTCTAGTTCCCTAATTTTACTCTCATGATCTGATCTGCCGTAGTATGTCAGATTTCGTAAAATATTATCAACGTCTTCAGAAAATAGACCGGTTTGGAACTTACATAATACATTGAGTTTAATTTTAATCGACGGTATAAAAGCTTTTCCCATCCCAGTTGCTGCAAAAGGTCAGTAACACTAACGATATTATCATAACGGCCTTTAATGTATCTTGCCGATCTTCGCTGCACGCGTTCTAACTCAGTTTCCAAGCCTATCTCATAAGGATCCCAAATACTGGCAGCATATTCCAAGTGGGGTCTAACGAGGGAGAAGTAGCTGATTTCCCTAACTTTATCGTCGCACTTGCCAAGTACCACTTTAACAAATCCCAATTTACGATTAGCTTGACCGGTAATTTCTCGAATATGTTTACTCCACGAGAGATCATTCTTCAGTTTAACTCCTAGGTATTTAACCGATTCTACGGTCTCTAGTTTGCTGTTGTTAATGCAATAGCTGTTACAAGGAGCGTTTTTCCGTTTCCAAAAATTCATAACAACGCATTTTTTCAGGTTTAATTCTAGCTGCCTCGCATCGCACCACTCCTGTATTGCCTCATGGTCCTTAGTTAGCGCTTGCTTATCATTAAGGCTAAGAATTTCCCCGTACACCACTGCGTCGTCTGCAAATAATCTAAGCGTACTCTCAAATGTTTCACCGATGTCGTTTATGTACAAAAGGAAAAGAAGTGGGCCTATGACACTCCCTGGTGTGATGTGACCTGACCTGATGTGACTTTTACTTCATTGGCGATTGTGCCGTCTCATACAACGCTTTGCACGCGATTGCTTAAGAATTCTCTAATCCAGGAAATTACGTCGTCGTCTAACCCGTAGGATTTTAATTTCATGTGTATCTTTCTGTGGGAAACTTAATCAAATGCCTTTTCTAAGTCAAGAAATATTTCATCAACTGGAACGTTATGTTCACCCGAGACTAAAATATCGTGGGCAAAAAGTGCTAATTGAGTTTCGCAAGATCTTCCCTTTCTGAATCCATGTTGCGTTTTTGTCAACAACTTCTGCATATCGAGGTGTCTCATAACTGAACTTACAATTATATGTTCAAAGACTTTGCAAGAGATAGATGTGAGAGATATCGGTCTGTAGTTCGATGGCTGTTCCTTATCACCGCTTTCGAATATGGGAGTGACATTTGCAATTTTCCAGTCCATGGGTACTTTGTGTTCGTTGATGGATTTAATAAATATATTCTGCAAGTAGGGTGCTATTTCACAAGCTAATACTCTATGCACGTGGGCAGGAATTTCTTCAGGACCTTGGAATTTATTTGGACTTAAAGATTTTTAGCAATTTTTCTATTCCGTGAGTGCATATATTGATAGGCGTTTGAGGTCACTGAGGGCGATAATTCGCCCTCAGTGACCTCAAACACTCCTCTGGCGAGTGTCACCAAGTTTTGCGCAGCTTATATGTAGCCGTTGATAAACTACACGTTACTTAGGCATCTCCGATTATTTGCTGACAACGTGCATTAGCAAAAACCTGAAAGTACCGGTCTGGATGTGAAAGTTCACCAACATGCACTACACTATAATTCTACCAATGTTACAGAAACTATGATTATCAATGTAATTTGCAACTAAGTAAAAGCACAGAGATACAAGTGTTATGCAGGAAGCATTCGATACGTGGTCTTAGTACTACGTTTCAGGTTAAGAAACAAGCATCAGGGAGTCGGCCAACTAATTAGGTTCACTACCTATCGACCAACCTAATAATAAAGCCTCAGTGGCTTGTATCATGGTCTCCGCCGTGCATATTATGGTCTCTCATCGTTCGAGGGAAAAATGACATTGAAACCTGTCCATTCTGCAGTCTTATTTCCCTAATTTTACTCTTATGATCTAATCTACCGTATTAAGTCTGGAATCGTAAAATTATTCTGGCGTCGTCAGAAATAAGTGGTCTTGGACCTTACATAAAAGATAAGTCTAAATTATAACCAAGGGTCTGAAAGCGATTCCCATCCTAGTTGTTGTGACACCCATGAAATTATCGCCAAGACCTTTTGCCAATCTTCCCTGCACGCACTTCAACTCGAATGTTAATCCTGTCTCACAAAGATCCCAAACTCTGGCAACGTATTCCAAGTGCGGTATAACAAGGGAGAGTTTTTATTTTTCCAGCAATTCATTTCAAACACATTGCTTCAAATGTAATTCTAGCTGCCATGAACTGCGCACCATTTCAGGATTGCGTCAAGATCCTTCGTTAGCTCTTGCTTATCATAGAAACCACGAATATCCCTCTACAATACCACGTTGTCAGCAAATAATCGGAGATGCCTAAGTAACGTGTAGTTTATCAACGGCTACATATAAGCTGCGCAAAACTTGGTGACACTCGCCAGAGGAGTGTTTGAGGTCACTGAGGGCGAATTATCGCCCTCAGTGACCTCAAACGCCTATCAATATATGCACTCACGGAATAGAAAAATTGCTAAAAATCTTTAAGTCCAAATAAATTCCAAGGTCCTGAAGAAATTCCTGCCCACGTGCATAGAGTATTAGCTTGTGAAATAGCACCCTACTTGCAGAATATATTTATTAAATCCATCAACGAACACAAAGTACCCATGGACTGGAAAATTGCAAATGTCACTCCCATATTCGAAAGCGGTGATAAGGAACAGCCATCGAACTACAGACCGATATCTCTCACATCTATCTCTTGCAAAGTCTTTGAACATATAATTGTAAGTTCAGTTATGAGACACCTCGATATGCAGAAGTTGTTGACAAAAACGCAACATGGATTCAGAAAGGGAAGATCTTGCGAAACTCAATTAGCACTTTTTGCCCACGATATTTTAGTCTCGGGTGAACATAACGTTCCAGTTGATGAAATATTTCTTGACTTAGAAAAGGCATTTGATTAAGTTTCCCACAGAAAGATACACATGAAATTAAAATCCTACGGGTTAGACGACGACGTAATTTCCTGGATTAGAGAATTCTTAAGCAATCGCGTGCAAAGCGTTGTATGAGACGGCACAATCGCCAATGAAGTAAAAGTCACATCAGGTCAGGTCACATCACACCAGGGAGTGTCATAGGCCCACTTCTTTTCCTTTTGTACATAAACGACATCGGTGAAACATTTGAGAGTACGCTTAGATTATTTGCAGACGACGCAGTGGTGTACGGGGAAATTCTTAGCCTTAATGATAAGCAAGCGCTAACTAAGGACCATGAGGCAATACAGGAGTGGTGCGATGCGAGGCAGCTAGAATTAAACCTGAAAAAATGCGTTGTTATGAATTTTTGGAAACGGAAAAACGCTCCTTGTAACAGCTATTGCATTAACAACAGCAAACTAGAGACCGTAGAATCGGTTAAATACCTAGGAGTTAAACTGAAGAATGATCTCTCGTGGAGTAAACATATTCGAGAAATTACCGGTCAAGCTAATCGTAAATTGGGATTTGTTAAAGTGGTACTTGGCAAGTGCGACGATAAAGTTAGGGAAATCAGCTACTTCTCCCTCGTTAGACCCCACTTGGAATATGCTGCCAGTATTTGGGATCCTTATGAGATAGGCTTGGAAACTGAGTTAGAACGCGTGCAGCGAAGATCGGCAAGATACATTAAAGGCCGTTATGATAATATCGTTAGTGTTACTGACCTTTTGCAGCAACTGGGATGGGAAACGCTGAGGTGACTTGCAGGGTATTTTGTAGATGTAGATATAGAGGCAGCGACACATGGTGGTATTGCGCAAAACATGACATCATGGAGGAGAAGGCTCGCATGTAAGGGGTGGGCAATGGAGAGAAGGGAGATAATATATTGCATGCAACGCTGTAAACATAACTGCATTAAATTTGAGAGGGTGGGAGCGTTTCACGATAATGTTCTCGATCCAAGCGAAGTGTCATCAAAATGCGTTCATAGTATTCGCATCCCATCGGAGGAGGCCGTAGCCACATGTATCGGCATAGCCGATTTGAATAACAGATAGAGCACATATTGCGAATTGGCGACGAACGCTTGCGACCTTGAGAACCCCGGTAGTTGTAGCCCGGCGGAAACGACCTCACTCTCGCGTGCGTAAGTAGTTCGGAGGCAATGGGCTCCTCACCCGAATAGGGTCTACCGCGCAACCGCTAGGCATGATTCGCTAACAAGTCGAGACAGCCGGCAAAAAAGGGCATTGCAACAACAAAAGACAGGCACACATCTCTGCACAGGGGCGGATTGTTGTTCTGGGCAGGGGGGTTGGTTGTTGTTCTGGGCGCACGAGGCGACAAGGCGAAGGATTGCGGTCTGGGGATTATGGAATACCTAATGATTACAATTTTTTCTATTTCACCATGAACTCGTAGCCTCCCTTCACCCCACTTTAATCCGCCCCTGCCATTACACTTGGGGCTCGAGCCTGAATACTCGCGGCCATCGCAATATTTCCAAGACCATTGCGGCACCGAACAAACCATTCATGGAAACGCAACAGATACTGCCGGTAACATGTCGAGAACAGAAAAAACCTTAGTGAAAACCGATTTGAGCCTGACAATTTTTGAAGTGAAAACTTCTCTTGGGAGGATCTACTCTACGCCTGCTCTCGGCTTGATTTCCATGGGAGTAAACGCAAAAGCGTGACACTCGAAGCGTTAACTTTTAAGAGTTCCGGAAATACTATACGAATATAGTATTAACAAGATTATAATTGGAAAATAAACATGTCGATGAATATAATAATAAAATTATTAATAATTACGAGGAAAAAGTCATTTCGACGTCTTCTGCTGAAATAATTGGCACTACGAATACCGAGCAGTTATCGTTCACTAGGCAGACACTTCACAAGAAAAGTGTTTCGGATGCTGGTGGTGTTCCATATGAAGTAATTTTGGCTTTGAATGTTGACTACTCATTAACTTTTAATATTGATACATCAGATGGATTAGTTAATGGAGAAACTGGTACATTAACTTTAATAGAATACAATGATAATCAAGAAATAATTCGAGTATGGTTGACATTTCCTAAAAATTCTATAGGCAGAAAAATAAGGCAAAAACTAGCCGCGCACTCTGCAAACCTCAATATAAATCCGTTGGCTGTTCCCATTGCCCGGAAAACATCTAACATTCCTCTTAATAACAATAAGACTATTATTGGTAAACGCAGAAATTTTCCACTAAGAGCAGCTCAAGCTTCTACCGTACATAGATCTCAGGGCGGTACTTATAGTGTCGTTGTATTTAATTATGAAAAGAAACTTCAGTTACCCTTAGTTTACGTAGCAATGACTAGACCAGTTTCTAGTGATGGTCTTATTTTAGTATCCCCTAAGAAAGACCCCATACATTTCATCATGGGCGAAGACAAGACTATGATTGCATTAAAGCAAGAGTATGAAAGATTGTCATCAAACCGTTTATTAACAATAGAACAGCAATTGCTGAATTTAATATCAAACGAATCTCCTTTCACAATATATATTTTTAATTGTCAAAGCTTGGGAATGCACGCCAGTGATTTAAAAGATTCAGTTTTCAAGAATAGTACCTTATTATTATTATCGGAAACAAATGTTATTAATGAAAATAACGTCAATATTGAGAACTTCACTTGTATATCTCATTTTAAGCGAAAATATATAAGATCTGGTGGAGTTTCGATCAACCACAATAATAGTGACATCGTCAACGTCGTCACTCCAAATATAACACTTAATGCCAGACTGAGTGTCAATGAAATTGCCGAGAGCAATCTTGTAGGAGATTTATATTCTGTACAATGTAAAAAAAAGAAAGATACTGTAATTATAATCTGCGTTTACATTTCAGCAAATAATACTGTACAAAACGTAATAAAATTCTTACATTTCCAATTATTACCGTATACAAAAATTGGTTCGCGGATTCTCGGCGAAGACTATGATAAAATACCATTAATAATAAGCGGAGACTTTTATGTTGATTTTGGAAAAGATAATGCCCAGCCATTGCAAGATTTCTTTGAAAATGAATTAGGTTTTTACAATGAATAACAATAGAAACGACGCAACAACAAAAGGTGGAACGACAATAGATGCTGTATTTTCTAGATATAAACATTAAATCACATATTTTTGTATCCCATTTTAGTTATCATAAGCCAATAATTACTTTAATTATAGATTATAATAATGATGTAAATAACTTGTCAATTGAGGAACAATAAAAAATATAAAAATAAAAAAAAAATGAAAAATAACAAATTTTATGCAAAATCAATTATGCTTTTTCATCTTAAATAAACCTGCCATATTTTACTTTAATATACACCATCAATGAAAATTTATTAGTTGAAGTTTTCACTTCTATCTACCGTCCCAAGACGGTAACAATTTTTTTTAGGATACCGGGACTAGCCACGGTATAACCTTATACGGAGTCACCCGCAAGTGCACATTAGTGCGATATTCCACGGGGGGAAAACCATTCGCCTTGATCGGGATCCCGGTCAAGGCGATGATTTTTCCTCTGTGGAATATCGCACGTTTTGAGCCTCCCGAGCAAGGGTTTTCAGCTGAGGACGACACTCGGATGGCTTGCAGGGGACTCGCCCTACCACGACAAGAGGTATACATACCCATAGGCACACGAGGCGAAGGGCGTGAAAAGGGTTTCGTCCAGTACAGCAGTTAAATCTTACCCTGAGTATTTTCTAAATACCACCCGATTATACTCAATTCTTTCGCCCGGCCACGATTGGCTACAATAAATTTGAAATCTACAACCCACAAAAAGATTAAGCGCACTTTATTGTCATTTTTTATTGAAGGGCCACGATGGAAACACCGGTTCCCGATCAGTCACCGAAGTTAAACATCACTGGGCACGGCTCGAGTTTGGAGGGGTCTTATTCATGCGAGTGCTGTTGCCCCTGTCAGCAAGTTGCAGGCAGCATGTGCAAAATGACCTATCCCTCGATATCCATCTCGCCAAAAATACTCACATTACTACATTATAGGGGAAATTTTGGTCATTCAATAGTGTCTAGGTAATATATTGCCTTTAAGTAGCAATTAATTATTGCCCCCCAAATTATAATGGACTGTATTTTGTTATTATCGATTGAGAGAGAGAGAGAGAGAACGCCCCAGTATCGCTCCTACCTTAGCAGGCCACAGCATTTAGTCCTCCTCTCGCCTCCTGTCCTTGTTCTGGCCGTGCCGTCCGCTCGCCACCAAATCTACACTTCACTCCTCGATTCCGACTCCAACTCGCCTTGTTGCTTGCTAGCGTGTATTGTTCGTAGGCCACGACACCTGGCGGCCTCTCTCTCAAATATTACGAAACATACTCCCCCCCAAAATTTGAACATCAAATTTTGAACAATTAAGTAAGAATAATGACAACAAAATTACAAACAAAATACCAATCTCATGGTTGGATCAATTGCATCATACATTAAATATTTGGTCTTTGTTTGGGTGAAGGAAAGAAAGGTTCTTTTTTCACTCTGGAGGGGGCATTCACCAGAGACTCATTTGAGTAGGAAGCCCTCGGAAAGGTATGTGGGAGCACCAAAGACCAAAGACACTAAATTAAAGAATTAAATCTCATGCTTTATGCTTTAGGAGTAACTTGCTCTCCTCCAGCTAAATTAAATAAATTGTTGAGAAAAGAGCAAATAAAAAAAATAAAAAATAAATATTTTAGGAAATTAGTTCCCACTACTTTCCCACAGGCAGTTTCATAACCTTTGCTACGGGACGTTTGAACACCCCATCCTTTGTCCGTAGTGTTATTACCCGAACTCTGTTATCTGGGCCGGAGTGGATCTCTTCCACTCTAGCCAAAGGCCATTGCAAAGGAAACATATGTTTCTCCTTCAATACCACAAGGTCATCTACTGCTAAATTTTCTTCTTCTTTCGCCCACTTATTTCTCACTTGAAGCGTGTTCAAATATTCGGTAGACCACCTATTCCACAAGTGTTGCGTTATTTGCTTCACCAACTGCCACCTTGAAAGTCTATTGGAGCTCAAATCAAGTAGGGTCGGTTCTGGCAAGCCTACTAAGGGAGCACCAATAAAAAAATGTCCCGGGGTCAAAGCTTCATATTCAGAGGGGTCGGGCGACAATGGCGTAAGTGGCCTTGAATTTAAAACCGCTTCGATTTTAGCGAAAACTGTGGATAGCTCTTCAAATGTTAGAATTCTGTTCCCAATAATTCTTTTCAATAAGCTCTTTGCTGATTTCATATTCGCCTCCCAAAGTCCCCCAAAGTGAGGGGCTGCTGGAGGATTGAAATGCCACTTAATATTTCTTTGCGAAAGGGTATCCATCATGTTACCTGAACTTAATAAATCCCGCCATTGACGATTAATTCCCGTTAAATATCGATTGGCTCCCACAAAATTGGATCCACAATCTGAATATATGTCCGTGCATAAACCTCGTCGAGATATAAAGCGTTCTAGAGCGGCAATAAATGCCTCAGTTGTTAAGTTCGACACTAGCTCCAAATGGGTCGCCTTAGTAGGTAAGCATACGAACAAACACAGATATGCCTTCCAGGATTTGGATGATCTCCTAAAGGATTCCCTTACAAAGAAAGGTCCACCGAAATCAACCCCTGTGTATAAAAACGGACGTGTTGCCACCACTCGTGGGGATGGTAGATCACCCATTTTCGGTACCTTACATGAAGCCTTCAATTTAGTGCAGGTAACGCAGGCTCTAATTCGCTGTCGAACCACGGAACGCGCTGATAAAATCCAATATTTCAATCCTAATAAATATTACAATGTCATAGGTCCCACATGCAAATACATTTTATGATAATGGTCCACGATCAATGTGGTTAGATAAGCTTCCTTGGGTCACAGCAATGGGTGCTTGCGATTGTAGGCTAAATCAGCGTTATTTAGCCTTCCACCCACTCTGAGACAACCCTCGGAATCGATAAATGGAGACAATTTCTGAAGCCTTTTGGAACAGATACGTCCCCCTTTCAGATATCTAATATCTTGCTTAAAATAAGAATACTGAGTTACTTTTATGCATACTTTGAGAGCGTTCTTGATCTCTTTAACACTTAGATTACTTTCTTTGCATAAATCCGATGACCCTTTTGCTAATGCAATGAATCGGAGACAATAAGCAATAACTCGATTAAGTTTAGATAAGGAGGAAAAACGTTCAATGAATGCGATATCTAGCGTATCTGTATCTGCGACAGCAACATTCGATTTCAGAGATTTCATTTCCGGGAGTACATTATTTGTTCCTGCTAATGCACTAATTTCCCATTGATCAGCACTATTAGATACCCAGGGAGGTGCGTTCCACCATAAGTCATCGTAAATTATTTGTTGGGGTAGCAATCTCCGACTGCCAGAATCAGCAGGGTTATCTTTACCAGATACATTATTCCACATTATACCCACATGACTTTCTGATATTTGAGCTACCCTATTCGCCACAAAGGCTTTTAATAAATGTGCTGGAGTATTTATCCAAGACAAGACTGTTGTGGAGTCAGTCCAGGCATAAACACACTCAATATTTATTTTCTTCGAGAGAGAAGAGAATACGTACTCAATAGGTTTCGTCAGCAAAACTGCGCCCAGAAGTTCTAGCCTCGGGATTGTTAAAGTTTTAATAGGTGCGACTTTCGTCTTGGCCATCATTAAATGGACTCGTCCCTTTGTATGGAGTCCTCCACTTCGCAAATACACCACTGCGCAATAGCCCCGCTCGGAGGCATCGCAGAAACCCAATAATTGGCGGTGTTCTGTGTCGCTTACTTCACGACTTAATGCACCGCGAGGTAATTTTATGTTTTCCAACAAAGGCAATTGTATATCAGGGTTCTTTCGGGGTTTGCACCGGGTAGTTAGGTCCATGGCGGCCGACGTTTCGATGCTCGAGTCGAGCATCGTCCTCAGGGCAGAGGTGAGTGCCTTGACTGGAAGTGGTCATCAATATATACCCTATGGGTAGGTAAGGTCCGAAATACCTACCCATAGGGTATATATTGATGACCACTTCCAGTCAAGGCACTCACCTCTGCCCTGAGGACGATGCTCGACTCGAGCATCGAAACGTCGGCCGCCATGGACCTAACTACCCGGTGCAAACCCCGAAAGAACCCTGATATAAATCTTCGCCGGGAAAGCCTGAAATCATTCAAAGGCAATTGGTTTACAAAATGTTTCCACGAGTCAATTACATCGGAAGGCAAATCTTCGTCCCATCCGATATTTAATTTCCAAAGACCCTGCATAAAATGTTTCGCCCAAAAGACGACCGGACTAATCCATCCTAATGGATCAAATAGTTGTGCCAAATTTGAAAGAACGCCTCTTTTTGAGGGTGGTTTTAACGATATCCCCACGTTGTAAGAAAAGACATCCAACTTAGGATCCCAACATAAACCTAATATTTTTAAATTTGAGTTTTCCTCATTATTAAATTCCACTTTGCGTTGCACATGCTCCGGTGAAATGGCCCTTAGGACATCCACGGAGTTTGTGGCCCACTTATGAAGTTGAAAACCTCCGCCTTTTAACAATCCATTCAATTGTGCTATAAGCTCTATTGCCTTGGCGCTCGTAGAGCTTCCCGAGATTAAGTCGTCCACAAATACATCGCTTGGGAGTACTAATGCTGCGAGGGGAAAGTGTTCCGCTTCGTCATGAGATAATTGCTGAAGTACTCTCATAGCCAAATATGGAGAGGACGTTAAACCAAATGTAACTGTGTTTAATTCATATTCTTGCAAAGTGGAATGTTCGTTAGGACGCCAAACTATATGTTGGTAAGCCCTATGCTCCGGACGTATCAAAATCCTTCTATACATTTTTGAAATATCAGCTACAAATGCCACAGCATGTAGACGAAACCTTAAGATTAAATCAGCGATGTCTTTATGCAATTTCGGACCCTTTAAAAGAAGTTCATTCAAACTATGCCCTGATGAGGTGCGAGCTGAAGCATCAAACACTACGCGCACTTTCGTGGTTGAGCTCGACTCTTTATGCACCGCATGATGTGGAATGACATATTTCCCTGATCCCCATTGAGACCTTGACATATGCCCCATAGTGAGATATTCACTTAAGGATTTATTATATTCTGCTCGCAAATAGGTGTCATGTGCTAATTTCCGCTCGAGATTAGAGTACCTCTTTAATGCTTGGGCCTGAGATTGGCCGAGAGAAGTCTCAGGGGACTCGTCCTTAAATAAAATAGGTACAACATACCGCCCATTTTCCTCTCTATAATGAAGGGATGTGAACTGCAATTCCGCCCTTTCGTCATTTTCGGAGGCAGGCGGATTGCTCGGAATCTCTTCGACCTTCCAGAAATGTTCTAGCAACGAGCCCAAGTCACTTTCCTCGTTCGTGACAATACACGAGGAAATGTTTGCACCAGTATGCAAAGAATTGGAGGCAGATTTTACAGGACCTATTAGAATGTAACCAAAAATCGAAGACCACGCAGTAGGATTACCTTCGTAGCGAATCGTGGGTCCATCAACCATAATTTGCGAGTATAATTCTGCGCCGATTAAAATATCAATATCCCCCGGCTTATGGAACTCGGGATCCGCCAATATCAAATAGCGGAAACGATCACATACACTATCGGATATTAGAGCGCTAGGTTGCCTCGAGGTAATTTTTTGAATGACTATGGCAGTAGTGGTTAGTTCCTCGCCCCCTAGACGAGGCCGAATTACCAAAGACGTAATTTCTTTCGTAGTAGTGACGGGATTATCTGCAAGGCCCTTGCATGCGACCATGGATTGCTTTCTCGGGAGACCCAGCCTTTGCTGGCAAGCGGTGGTGATGAAACTAGCTTGCGACGCGCGCCGGGTCAATTAAAACACGTACATTGTGGAATATGCCAGACGCCGACTTCACAGCAACAATAGCCGTTCCCAATAATACAATAGAATTTTGAGAAACAATATGACTCGTTGAACAAGCTAATGCGTCCTGCATACTGCTTTCATTGTTAGATGATACCCGTTCCGTCACGTCATTCGCGTTTAATTCTCCCCGCCCTCTCCGGTCGCTTCTTGCCCTGCTAAATGGTTGCGAGGCTATCCGCGAAGAACTTCCAGAAACTGTGGCAGTGCACAATAATGTATGGTGCCCCTTTGAACAGTTACGACAAGATACACGGGATCGACAGGCACTTGCTTTATGCTTTCCACCTAAGCAATTGTAACAAATATTCTTAGACTTAATAAAGTCCCTTCTTTTATCCACTGACATTAAAATAAATGTGTTGCATAAATATAAACGGTGCTGTTCCGTGCATAGCGGGCATGCAAATAAATGAACAGTCTCACTGGCTGCCAAGAGTGAAGTTCTTGCACTTGCGAGGCTCTCCGTTTGGCTTGAATTAATCTCGCATTTGACGGAGTACTTGACCTCGACCCTGATGAGCGGAGTATATTGATATGCTTGTGTCCAAATTTGACTTGGTCATCAATGCGGGGAAATTCAACTTCATGGTGTTCCATTTCAAACTGCTTGCGCGAATATTTATCTAACGTTCTTACCGCAAGAACAAATAAGATAAAATCGGCCAACTGAGGGATATTCATGGCCTTCAAAGCATTCACGTTTTCAGACAAATTTTCAATTGATGACTGGAAACCCTCTATCGAGTCGTTGTTCAAAACGGGAGCATTTATTATTTTCTCTAGGTAATTTAAAGCTAATAATCGCTTATTCTCATATTGACGAACCAAGTTTTTCCACACGATAGCGTAATTTTCAGAGATTAATGGAAGACCCGTCACTATTTTCCGCGCATTTCCCTTAACAATCCCAATTAAGTAATGAAACTTCTCAATATCCGTCAACTGAGTACTCTCGTGTATCAGGCTACAGAAAACATCGTAAAAAGGTTTGAAGTTAGCCAATTCCCCGTCAAATACAGGAATATTTATCTTCGGCAACCTGACCGTTTGCGAAACAGTAGGCACCCCCATACTAGCATTACTAACTTCCGTGGGTAGCGTCTGACTTGCCACCGCTTTGATTTCGTAATACAGCTCTTCCACGCGAGCGCTAATGCTTAATTCCTCATCGAATTCCAAGTTAAGCTCGATCATATCCTCCCGAATTTCATCAGTAAGAGTTGAAAACGAACTATATTTGTCCTCCAGAGATGCATATCTGCATTTAAGCATCGGAATATCTATCTGATCCTCACGTGTGAGGGCATAAAGCCGTTCTAACGTATTAATTATGGCGTCTCGACGAGCTCTCTTTAATTTTAGGAGGCGATGACCGCGTGAATCACCCATTGGCTCAGCTTCTTGCTAACTAATGCAGATAATCACTAGGTCGCGTACGAGGTCGAACGGCCGAAATCCAGTAACACTAAACAATAACCAAATATATTCTAACTACACAAACAATAAAGGCATTAAGCATAAGGACACAATATCCAACCATGAGATGTATGTACCAGAAACACTACTTTATCCGGCCCGAAGAACCAAATAATGTCTAGGCAATATATTGCCTTTAAGTAGCAATTAATTATTTCCCCCCAAATTATAATGGACTGTATTTTGTTATTATCGATTGAGAGAGAGAGAGAGAAGGCCCCAGTATCGCTCCTACCTTAGCAGGCCACAGCATTTAGTCCTCCTCTCGCCTCCTGTCCTTGTTCTGGCCGTGCCGTCCGCTCGCCACCAAATCACACACTTCACTCCTCGATTCCGACTCCAACTCGCCTTGTTGCTTGCTAGCGTGTATTGTTCGTAGGCCACGACACCTGGCGGCCTCTCTCTCAAATATTACGAAACAAATAGAGTATAACAGTAATAATATTGTAAAACTTAATATGTACTAGTAATACTACTCTAATGGAAGTTAAATTTTATCGAAGCAATTTTTTAAACTGTCTTAAGTTCTTAAAAATTACAAATACGGTGGAGCCTCAAATGTCGTAAACAATCCGATCCAAGAGGTATTTCAACTTTCGGCATGTTAGACTTCTGAGTTGAATCTCCACTTAAGATACAATGTAAACTGAATGAATCCATTCCAAATCTCGCCAAAAATACTCACATTACTACATTATAGGGGAAATTTTGGTCATTCAATAGAGTATAACAATAATAATATTGTAAAACTTAATGTGTAAAATAAAAAAAAACTTTAAGTGCACCATACTCATGCTGAGTGGCTATGGTGCATAGTGCCAGTAGAGAAGAAGACGGGGAGGAAGAAGGGAATCGATTGGTCTCTCTTGTCCCCTTGAATTCGCTAATTGAGGGTTTTGGCTCACGAACGCTGCTGCTACCACGGTTTGTAGTCGGCTTTTTCACTCTTGGCCGAGGGGTCTGGTGCCATAGCGGCCCCTCACCCCCCAGATACTCTCCCCGCCATCCCGTTTTCAATCAACCGCTCTTCAAGTTGGGATCGCATTTGGGGTTGCCATTGCACGAGGCATTTGGGTCTGAGTCACCACGTGCTCGCTCGCGCGCGAATCGCAACACGTGGTCAGCCGACTACTTCGCCGATGGATGGAAGGCCGAGCGGGCTTGGTCAGGGCTCGAATCAAATCCGGCCGGCTCGCTCGACTCCGAGCTGCAACCACACGCACGCAAATACCTTAAGTGTTGGACACAGAGCGGAGGCTTTCGGAGCGGGTATATTCCTACTTGCAGAAAATATTTAGTAAATCCATAAACGAACACAAAATACCCATGGACTGGAAAAATGCAAATGTCACACCCATATTCAAAAGCGGCGACAAGGAACAGCCATCGATCTACCGACCGATATCGCTCACATCTATCTCTTGCAAAGTCCTTGAACATGTAATTGTAAGTTCAGTTATGAGACACCTCGATGAGCAGAACTTGTTAGTAAAACCGCAACACAGACTTAGAAAGGGAAGATCTTGCAAAACTCAATTGGCACTTTTTGCCCACGATATTTTAGCCTCGGATGAACATGTTACAACAATACAGAGGAGTGGTGCGATGCGTGGCAGCTAGAATTTAACCTGAAAAAAATGCATTATCATGAATTTTTGAAAACGGAAAAACTCTCCTTATAACAGATATTGCATAAACAACAGAAAATTAGAGACCGTAGAATCGGTTAAATACCTCGGAGTTAAACTGAAAAATGATCTCTCGTGGAGTAAACATATTCGGGAAATTACCGGCCAGCTAATCGTAAATTGGGATTTGTTAAAAGTGTACTTGGCAAGTGTGACGATAAAGTTAGGGAAATCAGTTACTTCTCCCTCGTTAGACCCCACTTGGAATATGCTGCCAGTATTTGGGATCCTTATGAGATAGGCTTGGAAACTGAGTTGGAACGCGTGCAGCGAAGATCGGCAAGATACGTTATAGGCCGTTATGATAATCTCCTGAGTGTTACTGACCTTTTGCAGCAACTAGGATGGGAATCACTTTCAGACCGACGGTTAAAATTATGACTTAATCTATTACGTAAGTTCCAGACCGACTTATTCTCTGAAGGCATTAATAATATTTTACGAAATCCGACATACTACGGTAGATCAGATAATGAGAGTAAAATTAGGGAACTAGACTGCAGAATGGACAGATTTAAAATGTCATTTTTTCCGCGAACGATAAGGGACCATGACAGCTGCCAATGAGACTTTTATCCAGGTTTGTCGATAGGTAGTGTAGCTCTTAGCAGTAGTAGTTCTCCCTAATACTAGTATTCTTATCTGCAACCTAGTACTTACAGCATGCTGTGTATGTTTTCGCTATAGCTCTTGAATCTCTATCCGTATTTGTAGTTGCAATATTCATAAATACTAACGGTCCCTCTAGCATTGGTAGTATATATGTGGCGTAGTGCGTGCTTGTGAGGCTTCGCCTCGTGACAGGTATTAGCGATGTATGCTAGTGCATCATTTTTCGTAGATACACTAACTTAAGTTATAGTGTAATGCAAGTTGGTGACTACTCACCCCCTGCCATACACCCTTGAGGTGTTTTGCAGGGTGTAGATATGCCACGCTTTCAATCGGAGTCTCCGATTAGTAGATTGACGCGGGAGTTAGGAAATGTTATCTTTTTGTATACCCGTATAGTCAGGCGCGTATGCATTATATTGCTAGTCGTAAGTATTGATCGATTGTAATGATTATAGTATAGGTTATTGAATTACCTACGGAATGAGAAAAGCTCCGCCATGTACAATAGAGACACATATCACTATGTAAAATTTGTACTGTATAAATTTTAAAATGTCAAGGAAGGATTTCATAAAGAAGTTCCTTCATAACGGGTCAATTTAAAATGAAAATCGAATTAGTTAGGGGGTACCGATAGCTTTCAAATGGTACTAAGGTTGTTTGAATTTAATGCATTAAAATTCTTTAGCTACTGTAAGTATGGTTTCACTGGTTTCACGGTTTACAGCATAAAACCATACGCCTTCACCTCTCGCCTCTTTCTCCTACCCACCTCTTCACCCCTCACACTTCACCACTTGCTATTTACACTAGAGAACTCTCCTAGTTAGTATTCAAAAGGAAGTATTCGGATGTTTCGACTGAAATTTACGCGCAATCAACGTTCGTAGTAAAAATTGAAGAGCTGCAAAATTAAGGGCGAGTATCGTTACGGAGTCTTTAGTTCCAAGGGAAAGTAAGAGGCAGGATCAAAATGCGCCTTCTTTTACACCATCAGTAGTATTTATTAATTATCGTCAAAAGCAACGGCAAACCAGAGGCATAGACAGTCACATGTCACTGTTTAGGTAATCAATAAAATAGCTTGTCGTTGGGAATTATTGCTGGCAGTATGATTTGACTCACAGCTCCGCAAACCTCCGTTCCCTCCGATGGCCTCCAACTGATTGCCTCCGCCCGTAGTACCCAAGGCATCCGGAAAAAGTGCTGTAATCGTGTTCACTACTTCAATCAACGAAGAACAACCTTCGATTTCCAAACAAGGGACCGGCATGCATGCACGTGTTACGTGGAATTCTTTAAGGTAACGGAGTTCCATGCGTGATTCCGGGCGGAGGGATACCAATCCAATTGTAAACTGTTGTGTTTGTCTGCAAGGGATGCCTGACTATGGACTATTCGAAGTATGTTCGTGTATAATAAAGCATACTCTGAGCATGGAAGTCATTCACAGAGAATTGAATCCTGGAAACTACGGGACGCCGCCCAATAGGGCGGGTGTCGTGCCCGGCAGCGAGGTAGGCAATACCTCCGTGGTCGTCGAAACACGAAATCCTTTCGCTGCAACGCCATCAGAGACTACGATATAGAATAAGAAGATGAAGAGAAGGTAAGCAGCGGTAAAAATAGGAACTTGGAACGTAAGGACAATGATGAGGGCCGGCAAGCTAGAAACTATTACACAGGAAATGGAGAAGGGGAAATGTATGCTTTGGGACTGTGCGAGGTGATACGGAGGGATAGCGGGGAATATTGGAGTAATAGTTTCAGGGATATCTATAGTGGAAGGTATGAGAGTGAACACAGGGTAGCTATTGTATTGAAGGTAAAATTGCGGAAGAGGGTAGTAAACAATGATCAATGGATTAATGAATCAATGCATTTTTATTTCCAACGACAAATATGGCTACAGCAAAAAATAAGTTTGGAAATTTACTGACCACGTTTTCCAGTAATGTGGTCAATGTACAATAGAAAACTTTTTCCACAAAAACAAGGTCTTTACATTAAATGAAAAGTAAAAAATACAAATGAGTTCAGTCTTCTTACATAACTTATTGCCGCCTCCTGCAGAGATTTTTTAAACATATCAATATAAATTTTCCTGCAATTTATGACAAAAAGGTTTACAGAATAGCTAATAAACAAAATGATTACCATAATGTTACATTTATTACCATAATTCATTTGAACCATTATTCTAAAATATTACGAAAAGAATTTATGTCCCAGATTTGAGTTAGCCAATTTTTAATTGCATTATTTAACGATTTCATTGAGCTGATTTTTTAAATTTCAAACGATAATTGAATATTAAACAGGTGAGCAGCAGGATACTACTAAAAAGTAGTATCCTGCCACTTTTTAGTAGAGATTGAAATAAAAGCCCGCCCAACGAATTTCTTACTGTTCCAGGTGTATATGCCTACAAGTGACCATATGGAGTATAAGGATGATGGGGTAAACAAGATACTTTAAGAAATAATTAGATAAGTTCCCGCAAAGAAAAACCTGGGACTGAAAAACCCGACTGGAATACAGTGGGGGGGGGGAGGAAGGGAGGAATGCACTTACATTGGGATGGTAAGGGCTAGGGACAAAAAATGACTGCGGTGAGAAGGCAGTTGAATGTTGTAGGAGAAATAAACTAGTAGTCACAAACAATGAATTTAAACATCACCCCTGGTGTGTGTAGATGCACATGGAAAAAGCCGAGTAATACAATAAGATATCAAATTGATGAGATCATGCTTAGGCAGAGGTTTAGGAACAGTGCACAAAACACGTGCGTCAGTTTTCCGGGGACGGATGCGGACTCAGATCATTACTTAGATCTCATTAAACGCGACGATAGATTCAAATGACTTGGTAAAAGTAGGAGGATGGAGAGGTAAAAGCATTGAAAGGGATGAAATGAATACCAGGAACCAGTGGAAAGGAACATGGGTGAAGGTTCCAAAGTGCGGCAAAGGGTGCGTGGCACCTGCACCCGGTGGCTGATTTCAGTGTTGACACGCCCGGCACCGCTCCCCACTAGGGATTGGAAATTTATATCCAGAATAGATTTTCGATTAATCGACTTTCGATTTTGGTTTTTAAAACCGATTTTCTAAAAATTCGATTTTTTGACCAAAATAATCGAAAAATCGACATCGATATTTTAAAATAGTAAAGTAATTGTCTGCTGAAATACGGATCTGCTGTTGTAACAAAATGCAAAATATGGGTTAATGGAAGCACTAGGGATAAGAACCGAATACAGTTAAATTTATTAATACAATATATTATTTTAAAGATATTAATAAGATATAAGATATTAAGACAGGAAAGTAATAATCCATAACAGATGCTTATAAACACATGGGTAATATAACAAGCAAATTACATATAGTTTAGTAGCAATAAGAATTGTATATTGAAAAGTGGGCATACCACAAAATGAAAAACAGAATTTTATTTATTCTTGATTGCAAAGCCGTGGAACCAGTGTTCCTCAGGGATGGAGATTAAGAAAACTAACATATTTAAATGTTCTCCGAATAATCGATTTTGCACCTGAGTTGCAATTAACCCGGCGTGAGAAAATAGTCGCTCGCACGGTACGGTAGAGGCAACTATAGATAAAATCCTGCTGGCTGGTTTGTATACGTGGGGATATTCTCCCTCAATCTCCGTCCAAGCTTGTAGTGGATTAGAGTTGGACTTGCGGTCGACTGGAGGGCGGTTTACGAACTGGCGCAGCTCGATTGGCAAAATTCAAACGCTGTAGCAAGCTAAAAATCGAAAATCGATCGGTTAGAATCGATTTTGATCGGTTTTTCAAACAAAAAGTCGACTTCGATTAAATCGAAAATCGGAGTGCGATAATCGATTTTCGACTAAAATCGAAATCGATTTTCCAATCCCTACTCCCCACCCACCCCACTCCACGTCACGAATAATCCGATGCACCTCACACACCGACATTCTCTCCACCCGCAATCCCCTTCACCTAATTCCTCCCTTTTCACGGCCGCTGGCCTGACAACCCTTGCCACGTGCTTCTGCGGTGTCTCGCTGGGTGTGGATGTCTCCGAGAGACCAAGCAAAGCCTAAGTTTGGAAAGCTAACTTTCAAAGTTCCATCAAGCGTTTGTGATGGCCCGCAGACTATAATAAGCATTTTCATTTTCTTCTGAGAAATCATTTCTATTATCCTTAGGGAGTGCAAGAAGCATGGGTGAAATTAGCCCATAGAGAAGATATTCTGAGACGCGTATTTAGAACATGCAAATAGAATAGAAAAATAATTCTTAGTGAGTAATGAAAGCACAACCAAAGTTTAAATATTACTAGAAAGCGAATAAGAAAATAAAATGGCCCGTATTACATGACTGCAGCATGCTTGCTCCAGGGCGAAGCCCGTGGCGCCGTACGGGAGAAAAAATAAATGTTTATATAATTTTTTTAAATTTTATCTAAAGATTTATGAATTGCTTGAAAAAGTTTTCCAGGACAGTGAGTTGGATGCCTAAAGGTTATGAAAAAATAGTTTCTGCCCAGTCTGAGATGGAGTGTTTGGGGAACCTTATTTAGCAATTATATAAAGGTCAAAAATAGAAAATTGAAGACAAACGTTTGAATTAGAAATTTTCTCTTAAAAAACTAAGCTGAAATATGAGTTATACATCGTTACCTTACTCAAATTAGGAATAGGGATACAAGGAAAAATACGATTCACAGCACGGATTTTTGGAAAAAATGTGAAAAAATTTTAATGCGACTCTATCACTTGTATTTTTTTTTCTCAAAACGGTTCTAGGATATTTCGTTGGAGCTGATCAGCTATTATACACCAATTTTATCAAAATCGGAGACTCTTTGGGAACATTGTTTGTTGAATTGATGTGGAATGACTCATGTACTGAATGTACAATACCCATGAATTGATTCGGTACGCGAAATAGCTTCCTATAAAAAAGTTCTCATATATAATAATGGTTGAGTGATATATAGCAGAGACTCCTCTTAATTCATTGGATGGATTGTATCTAACAAGAACGAGGGAGAATGGCAGGTAGAAAATAGGCGTCGAAAACTAGATGAACTATAGATGTTATAATTAAGTCTCAAGTTTGGTATAGCGGGACTGTTCCACATTGATAGAAATAGAGGTAGCGGTTACAAATAGGTTTTAAGGGCTAGGGAATAGAAATAATTCATAATTAATGCATTCATTACTGTTGTAGCAAAGGAAAACATGACAAAATAGATAAATTTATCTTAAGAAAGACAGAAAAATGTGAAGTTGTTAGGAGTAACTCTCCTGGAGCACATACTCTACTAATGAAGAAGTGTGTTCTCATTGGAATAATATAGAATTTGAGGATCAGCATTGAAAAAGATTGGGTCCACCGGACGGGTGGTATGTGAATGTAATGACAAAACCATAAAAAATATATTCTTTTTGATTAGTAAGGCTTAAAATTAAAATTGTAGCAGAAATTTGTATCCATGAGAGAAAAAGTCTTCGTGAAAAATTTCTTCGTGAAAAATTAGTGCGTGACATTTTGGATGAGATAGGGTGGGAGTCTCTTCGGAGATGCAGGGAGAAAGGCCATAAGGAGGGAGCCGAGTGTCATTCGGAGAGGTTACTCGGCTCCCGCGCCCACATCGCCGGGTTCGACCTCTCGGATGAAATGAGGGAGGGTGATCCATGTGGGATGGGTTTCAATGCTCCACTTCACCTCACGTGACTCGCCACCTCGTCAGGGACACGAGAAAGCACCCAAGGGTTTCAGAGAACGTAATGACACCAAGCATGGAACCTTTTTTTTCCAATCGCAAAGACACAATGTTGGCTGGTGTCCTCGCGCCTCCCTACCAAACACACTCTAGCGGGGCTCGCTGGACTCAACGTAGGTGCGTGTGTGTCCTATTATGCGCTTAGGGAATTCTATACGTCTCTCATGTTCGATGCACTGTTCATAGCATTTTCCACTATGTGCGGTCCAATTTATTTTGTTGAGCATGAAATTATTGGCTAGGTTCAATAAAACTCTCTATTCAGTAACTTTGTGGTACTCCATATTTTTATATTATTAAAATATTGTGAAAATGTTAGGATTAGGTTTCTCATTAAAACGTTGATCAACTTACTAACTCAATGTACTCTCACCGTATGTCCTCGTGTAAATGTAATTGTTTTGCGTTTAAGTGAAATCTAGGATCTTTATTTTTAATTAATATGTGTTTTAACATCGCGAGAAACTTTTTTAAATGTTAAAATTAAACTTCTTTGAATAGTTATTGACCACTTTAATAACAATACATTGGTTAATGTATGGAGTTTTGGACATGACCACACCTACATAAATTAACCAATGTGTTAAAATTAAAAGATTACATTATTTTACTTATCCCTGTACCTCATGTGTTTAACAAAGCATATTGCGTGATTTCGCTTATTAACTATTTACGTTGTAATGTAAATTGATAACCGCAGCCATTAAATGTATATTTAAGATCCGAACATGTTTTGATTTAATTTTAATGCATGAATAATGTAATAATGCATGAATAATAACGCATGAATAATGAACATAAATAAAAAAATAATGAATGTATCTTTTTAAGTTTCTGAGGACTCATAATGACGCCAGATGTGGTGACAGGGGTGATTTTTTAAGTTTAGTTATAATTTACTCACATTTATGCCCGTTGCTCTCGGTAAAATATTCCTTAAAATATTTGAATAACGAGTCTTTAATCCTCTTGTTTCATATAAAACTGGTTTTCATCGCGATTATGCCTCAATGCAAAGTCTGATTTTATAAAATGTTATACTGAAGAGCTCGGGATCTGTTTACATGACACCAGTTGACTAAATTTCAATGACGAAGATAACGAGAAATCTTACTGCGGGCAGTAGGATTAATTTCTATTCAGAACCAACGAAATGGTTACAAATAGTTAACAATAAAATGAGCCGATATGAATGCATTTTAGCGTAGACTTCCACGTAAAGGTTCAGCTGACAATCCAAAATCTATGATCAATTTATGAAAAAAAAAAAATTAAAATAGCAAAAGATTTTCGCATATTTCCACCAAGTTCCTTGTGGTATGACGCAAAGTTCTCTGAAGTTATTGCGAAAAGTATGTTTGATTTTCCACCGCGAAGCCAACATTTCTGTGAAAAAATATCCCGTTAGAAGTTTCGGGTGTATTTATTAGTCGCCATTCATCCATCTATCACTCATACGCTCGAAATGATTCTTTTGTCATTTGGTTTATATTGACCTGGAGCGAGTACTCAAAGGGGTGGCTTGCTCGAGTTATGAGCCGGTGAGCTCAAAATGTTGAAATTCGGTGAATACGGTTCCCGATTTAGACATTGAGGCAAACAGTAGGCCCCACTCGTCAAAAGGTGCAGATTCATCTCACAGCAATATTAACTAATTGTTTGTTAGAATCATCTTTTATCAGGTAAGAGACAGCCAATAATTATAATGATTGCATTCGCAGTCGGACGACGTGGAAAAGTTATGAAGTGAATGCAGGAAGGAGATGAGCCGTAGGACAAGAAACGTGATTAGTGTTTCTGACCAAAGAAGAATTGAACGAAAAAAATTGGAGGGCTTAGTCAAGAGCCGATAGAATGCTTCAGTGGCTTAAGTAATAACTCAAATGCACTAGGGTACAATAAAATTACGCAAATTGGGGAAAGAGACGGTTAGCCATTGAGAAGAGCTGTTGTTATGGAGAACTGTTAGAAATGGCTGGTGAACAGCATTGTACACGGCGCTGAAACCTGAACATTTGGGAGAGATAATGGTAGTAGCATGGATACGTTGGAGACGTGGAGGAGAATGGATAACGTACAGTGGACGTAAAGGAAGACGAACTAGGAAGTGGTGGGCGAGGATATAAAATTGCTAGAGGAGTTTGGGAGGAGGTAGAGTAGGCGGTCGGGTACTGAGGAGCAAGGGGGGGATGATGAAGGCCGTGAATGGAGGCGAGAATTCCGGGTAAGCGAGTTTAGGGGAAGAAAGAAAATAGGCTGTGTGGATGGGATGAAGAAGGGTAGGGTGTGCGCAGAGCTAAAGAAGTAAACCTTTGGAATGAGTTAGTGCCAGGTAGTTTTACGCCCAAACCTATATTACTCGGCTGACAACTCTCTGTAATCATAATACTGGTATCGGAGCAGTAGGGACTGTGCAATTTTTAAAATGCAAATACAGCAATAAATATCAATTTATGAATGAAAGGAGGTTCAAAGGAAATGGGGAGAAATTAGAGTTCAATAGGAATACGAAAGGAAAGATAAAGTGAAAGCCAAGGGAAAGAACGGGAGGTCGGGACGTCGGGTGACGTGGAAAGTCCGACGAGAGGAGAACGAACTTACGAAAACGTATGCGGAAATTAGGAGTATTAAGTTAAAATACTATTTAACAGTATTAATAGGTAATACACCATGATATTATACACATCAACATATTAAAATGACGTTAACATACGCTTAGTTGCTTTAGACAACACTTGAAAACATTTTAAATATGTAGATGAAATCTACTTGTTTGGAAAAAAAAGTAATGAAAAGTGAACAATGCCGTCACGACCAAATGATGTAAGCAAAGACCACCATCTCGGTTGGCTTCGTCATTCACGTGACTTGCTACCCCGGCCGGCATTGAAAGTGTTTACTGATCGGCTGCATTTCTAGATGTCAACCGCGTGACTCTAACGGACGAAGTGTAGTGGCGGAATCAGTTCCGGCAATCAGGCGGAATGTGTCATTGTTCTCAGTTTCGTCCGCGCGTCCGCGGGCGGAAGGGTCGCCGCCGCCCACTCGTCCCTTCGACCCGTGAGCACACGCGCGGGGGCCAAGCTATACCGCAGCAGCCGCGCGAAGACAGCACGCGCGCCCAGCCTCCGAATACACACGCGCTGGCCGTCGCATTCGGGCTCGATGACGGTCGGACGCATGTTAAATGTATTCATCACGAACTGGGGAAACATTTTTATTTTCGAAGAATAACTACTGCGAATAGTAAATGTAACAGTTACGTTACCTATTTCATCACTTCTATGTGAAAAGCGTAATTCATTCTGAATTACGCTTTTCACATAGAAGACGCTTTACGTAAACTCTGAATACACAATAAGTTTTTCTTAATAATTAAGGTAGTCAGATTAAGATTTTTCTCAAATTGCAATTAATATCACATACGAATTCTACTTAAAATCCCACGGAAAGCGGCTTATATTTCTTGGAAAATATTTCGAAAGGTAGAGCAATAACTGCCAGATTATTGGACTCGCCATTTATTTTTGTACTGAGGCCAAGTTCATTGAATGTTTGTATATTGTTATAGTGAAAGCGAAGTCTGGTGGTAGTTGCGTAGAAGACTTTTCAGTGGAAGAGTCCATTCCGTACGAGCTGCCTTCACACTGGGGAAAAAGATAGTCTCTGCATTAGACTACCAGGATTGAAGGTCGTAGGTCTTCATTACAGACATTAAAATGCTCTATATTGTATTCAAATCAACTAATATGCTTTATAGGACTTTTAATTCAATTATTTTGATGAGTGGTTTTCAGACTTTTTTGGTTCGCGGAACCTTAATTATCATAAAATTATTTGATGGAACCCTTCCTCGCAATAATTTAAATATCAACAAATATTCTAGGGTACATATAAAAAATGTTTTCGTTTCAATGTACTTGTAAAACGTGTGAAGAGTGAATAATTCAAGGTAATATAAACAACAATTTGTGGAACCATTCGGTAAGTTGCGTGGAGCCCCAGGGTTCCGTGGAACAGTTTGAATATCACAGTTTTAGATGGGCTTCTTAGATAGGCTACCAATAATGTCTGCGTATTTTGATCCAAGTTTGCTTAGATCGCCTGCATTGTCATGAATCGCGCTCCTCACACTTATCCTCATACTCAATTTAAATGCCGTTAAGTTGGCAGCGCTTGCTACCATGCGCTGTCCTCCTCTCCATCACCGACCCCTTGTACAAGAGCCCTCCCTTCCTTAACGTCACTAGCCCGCAGGTGGCCAACACCATGCTTCGCTTCCACTATAGTTTATTCAAACTACCTTAGGCCGTCGACGTCGAACCCACCGCGGGGCGACCCACTGACCTTGGCGAAAACCATCCGACAAATGGCACGTGTTTAATTTGCGAAACAGCCGAAGCTCGGCTCGCGAGGAGACGCCTCATCAAGTGAGGAGCAATGGCAGAGGCAGGTGGGCAATCGCGCCGTTCTCAACGGAGGCGAAAGTGTAACGAAGTCAATTGTCGTCGCACTAATTGTTGACACAAGGTGATAGGGCGGAGAGGTGAAGGGGAGGATTGGGCGCCACACTCACCAGCGCTCAGAGAATGGCCCTCTCGCGTTCGTCCTCTGCACCCGCGTTCGTCCTCTGCACTCGCGTTCGTCCTCTGCATCCACTGCCGCCTCCGATGCCACCTCGGGCCGACTGAGCGAGCGAGTGAGGGGGAGGAGGGCGGGGTCAACAAGGCAGAGCACAGTGGCGGTCATTATGCGGCGGGGACAAGGGCGACCGCTGATTGGCCGGCCGCCCCACCCTCCGCCCCACCCTTCGCCCCCCGCGGCCACTTGAGCCGCGAATGCAGCGCGCGCGCGACAGAAAACGTTGGGCGATTGAGGATGCTGACGATCGCCGCGCCGGGGAGCAGACTTTGAGCGGGAACCACGAAATGCAAGCGCGGCTGGTGCTTGGTGGTGGCAGGCCAGACCGGCAACTTGGCTCGAGCCATTGACGACGAAGTGGGTTTTCCGCTACCACCGCCGAGATTCTAACCTGGCCATTGGAGGCGCCAAGGGGGGGACCAATAGGGGCAATTGCCCCCCCCCCCCCCAAAACCTGACTTATTTCTCTGTCATAGACAAATTGAAAACCTAAATTATTTTGTGGCTTTTTTGTGTTGAAATTTTGGTTATTTTACTTTAAATCCAGTTAAATTTTATATAAACTAAAATTTTTTTCAAAGACAAGCTGAATGCGAATGTTAATGAAAATAATTTCGGAATTAGTCGAGAATTGGTGGTAATCTAAATGGGAAATATGCATTTAGTAAAAACTTGCTCTTCTTAAAAGGCAAACGTTTGCTTCCAAACCACTTATAACATACCATTTTGCACATAGTTTGTTACGAATTTCCGGGACGAGACCCTGGGGGGTATTCCGTACCCCAAGAGCCGCTGGTGCCCCCCCCCCCCCCGAACCTCTGGTCTGGAGTCGCCCCTGAACCTGGCCCCTCAGCATGGGACGCCAGTACTCCTGGTCACCACGCCGACGCGATCCTCAATATTTATCTGTGTATGTAATCTACATGTCCAAAGTACCTCAAGGGTGTGTGGGGTTAATTTTCACGCACATTAGATTAACTATGTGCTTCCAATGCTGTGAAAATTACTAGTATTCATACATTAGAAAATAACTGTAAGAATGAGACGGAGGGAGAATTTTCACCAACTAGTATTACCCAATATGTTCTCGCAACCATGAGTATTAATGTATTTCTTGACTTCATAAATGCACAAAGATAGAATGTGTTATCCAAGGAACATGCAAGAAAGCCGTGCTCTTAGTATTACTAAATTATCATTGGATAACAAATCAACTGGTTGGTTAAACTACCTGCAGAACAACCTAATTATAAAGTCTCAATTGTTGCTATTACGGCCTCTCATTGCTTGCGGGACGACTCGTAAAGTATGTCCTTTCTGAAGTGTATTTACCTAATTTTATGATTACATATGTAAGAATAATCACAAATCAACGCTGCTGAAATCAAAGAATCAATCCCTAATTTTATGGTCATGTTCTCATCTACCAAATAGTGCCAGGTATGAAATGTGACCAGAAAAATCAACGTAAAAACTTACAGGTAGGTCCACAATGCCACCGTAGATACATGGTGCGCGAAACGACATTTATTGACTTAGGGGTGCACATGAGATGAGTATGAATGAATGAAATTTTCACCATCGCCTTCAGCCGCTTCCACTGCCGTCTTACACTAATAGTAGGCAGTGACTCATCGCGGGTGACTCCGTTTAATCTACTGCGCGGCCACAGCGCTTTCAACTTGTCGCTTTAACTTCCTGTCGCCAGCGAAATTTTCTGGAACGCTTAGGGAATGACAGTATTGGCTTCTTAGATTCAGAATTTGACAATCGTTTGTACTTTGAACTGTTTCTGTTGGCATCGACTTTGGAAATATTTAGACATTTTCCCTGAAATTAACCGATTTTTCAATATTTCACAACTTACATCTATCAGTTTTTTTTTCAAATTTGTGAATTCAGCTTGTTTCGTGGTATTCTATCTAAAAACCTCTCAAAAGAACACACTTGCCCATCACCCCTCACACCATTTTACGCTGAGCCACACTAATGTTACGCTTTTGGGGACGCGTCATTTTATACTGTGCAGACATATTATTTTTTATGATGATGTTATCAATTCTAAGATGGCATAATGTTTACTATTTCAACCTTCCCCTTTCGAAAGGCATAGGATTCGTTTGGATATCTCTAATTATTCCCGAATTATAAAGATATGTTAGATATTCATAATTTCGTTGCACTGCCAACCGTCGTCGGTAGTCGTACCCTGTGTACTAATCTGTGTTACGTTTAATTTTAAATTTTAACTGCAAAAAGTATTTATTGCTCATGCAAGCTGAGTAATACGGAATATTATGCAAGGCTTCTTGGCATATTGTTCGGATCAGGGATAAAATTAGCGCCAACTGGGATGTCGGCGAAAGGATATGCCTGTTGATCTTGGAGCTTCACGAGACTATTTCTACATATACATCTACGAAGTACCGTGCAAGCCACCACTAGGGTGTGTGGCACGGGGTGATTACACACCAGGAATGCAGCACTCGTCCCAGCACAAGTCAGAACCTCGAACGCTCCCCCTGGCGCTAGGCGCAGACACCAAAAGCAGTCAGGAGAACAGTGCGCTGTCCAACCGGAAACTGGGAGAGTGATACGTAAATGGACATGCAAACATGCAGAACAATGCTATACACACATCTAGAGGTTAACATTACTAATGCTGTTAATTTATGAATGCTACGAGATGCTACTTCATGCAGAGAACAAAATAAAACGATGCCGGACAAATCGACCGGTGTGAAGCGATAGTAATGATGTTGTGTTATTAAGCACAAGTGAAGATGCTACTCTACCTATTGAGGGTGGGAGTTTCATATGATTGATCTATCACAGCTATTATGATCCCTTAATGTTCGTGGGAAAAATGACATTTTAAATCTATCGGTTCGGCAGTTAATTTCCTTTATTTTATTCCTGTGATCGCTTCTACCGTAGTACATACATACGTCGGCTCTAGCAATATATGTTGAACGTCCGGCAAAAAACTGTCTGCTCCGAACTTGGGCAAAAGATTTAACCTGTATTTCTCCCTTCGATCAGGAAGAAATTCCCACCCCAATTCCTTCAACAATTCGGTAACACTGCTAAGTTTATCGTAAAAACTTTTCACAAATCTTGCTGCTCTCCACTGTATTCGATCTATTTCAGAGATTAGTCCTAAGGGTCCCATATGCTAGCGGCATACTCCAAGTGAGGTCTCACGAGTGAAAAATAACATCGCTCTTTAACCTTTTCGTCACATTTTCCTAATATTATTTTAATAAATCCCAATTTGCGACTAGCCTGGCCGCAGATTTCCCGGACGTGTTTCCCCCAAGACAGAACCTGAGTAAGGGTCACACCTAAGTATTTAACTGACTCTACATTTGATAAGCCTGTTTGATTAATTGTGTACGTTTCGTTGACCGAGTTATTCTTTTTCCAAAAATTCATAACAACGTACTTTTTAGCTTTACTTAATGCATACATGCATATGCTTTTTAACTTTACTTAATTCATTACAACGCACTTTATTTAATGCGGGCGAACGGATAGCATGAGCATACGCTAAGGGTTGTACACGCGGAGGAATTTCTGGCACCGGGTATTGCTCGTTAAGCTGCCGGAAACAGATATCATCGTCTGTACTCTCGCATTATATACTATCGGTTGACATTCAATGCAATCACAAGCAAGAGGCAATAAATGGAGCGTATGCAATTTTCCCACCATATCGGAACTAGTGCATGTTTAGATGATGTATTGAGAGAAAGATAGCTTTAATAACATTGTGGGAAGGTACTAGACTCATCAATGATCAAATCCATTAAATAAAATAGATTTCAACTGATTTAACGCCGCCACCTAGCTTCATGTGAAAATACAGGTGACATTTGTCGCTGCCATAGATGTCGCCCTTCAAGTATATCCACTCTGGCGCATTTGCGCTTGTATGATGATAAACGTCAATTATTACACTTTTTTCGAGACGTGCAAAATTATAGATTCCATTTTAATTTGATAGTTTCAGGCTTGACTTCGTGGAAGTGAAAAGCGTCTCGGCAAGACTTTAGTGCATTCATAATTTCCAGTATACCTATTCCTTGCATCAATTTCCTTCGTCACCAAAATCAGGGATCAAATTTTGTATTTTAATGATAAAACTTTGTACTTTCCTACACGTACACTATTAAAAGCTGCGACCGGTTTCACCTTGATAAGGCATCTTCTGGCACATTTTGAAGATTCAACCATTCTCTATACCCGGGGGGAAATTTGTTCAAAGAGGGAAGAAGGAGGAGTTTCTATTTTTTCACCCTACCATGTACCCCTATGCTCCACCGCAAACCGTCACCCCCACTTTTTGATCAAATTTCTCTTTGTATATGTAGAATGGTTGAAGCTTGAGAATGTGCCTTATCAAAGTGAAACCGATCCCAGTTTAAAATAAAGTGTGAAAGATTACAAATTTTATTTTAAAAATGGAATGCGTTCCAACTCATGATTTGGTACGGCTTTACGCTCCAGAGAAATATTATAGAAAAATTAGAATGTTCTGACGGCAATATTGCCTCATAAATGAAGCGGTGAGTACTTTGATCGTTTTCTCAATTATTTTTAAAACTCAATATACTCCTCGCAGTTATAAATTTTGTTAAATCGCAAAAAATATTGGTTATGATTTGTGGGCGTAATCAGCGTTCGGCGTAAAGTAAATTAAGTCATGTTGATGCGTCAATATGTACATTTTAATTCATTACCGACACCTTTAGTCACAAAAACAATTTTTTCGTCCATGGTATTGCGATATTTTCTTCATTACTTTCTATACCTTCTGATGGGAAAATAGTTCTCGGGAAGACTTCAGTGCATTCATAATTTCCAGTGTGCTCCCCATTCCTTGCACCATAATTTGCTTCGTCACCAAAATTAGGGATCAAATTTTGTAATTTAATGGACGAAAATATGAACAAAAATGTTGAAATCATTGGGGTTATCACCCCAAAGGGTTAATTAAGTGTCAATAAACTTTATAAAATATTATGAAACAAAAAATAATAATTCACCTCAGAAAAAGATAGACTTCGATGTATTAATTCAATGAGTAAGTCCTTCATTGTAAACCATATCTTTAAGGATTTATTCTATCATATTAAAAAAATCTAGTTGTTCAGGGAACTTGGATAACCTTACAACAATTCGTTTAGTTAAATTTAGCCTACTTTTAAAATAATAATATAATAATGGTAATCAAGTCTTAAATAGAGCGAATTTAGGACAATACAGCCCACTCTTATCATTAACACTTGGAAGATAAGAAAAACAACCATGCCCTCTCATTGTTCATAGAGGAAACAGTAAATTGAGGGATAGTGCATTGGTTAAAACTGAAACACCTTTTCGTTAAGTTCACCGACTATCCATGTAGACTAACTTTAGAAAGCTCACCCCCGTGTCACTAAGATTCCCAATTCTCTGGAGAGCTATTAATTATCTTAATGTTTTTAAAAAGCCTCCGGAGGGTCACTCGATCAACCCCGCCCCTTAAAGTGTCCACGGAATCTGAGGGTTTCCTTGATGCATTTCAAAGAGAGTGAGGGCTCTAAATGATTTCAAGAGGAGAGTTTTCCAAAATGAATCTAACTTTTATTGCTTCCAGATGGTGTTACATGGCCCAGGAGAAACGCGGTACTCCACCCTCCAGGACCACCCCACCTCTCTCTGTGAACTGAACTCCCAGAAGAGTCGAGCGCATGTCTTTCACAGACTTCCTCTACAATGGGGGTTTCACTTTGCTACAGTTTTTAACGACCCTTCCAGATGTGGAGGAATTAATTGCCTGGCGGTGGAGGGAATGGCTGTCGCTGCTATGCTCAGACAAAAAGTTGTTCTTTTTCTGCCCGATCTGAAGAATTGATCTTGACCCGTCAATGAAAACTTCTGCAAATGAAACACCGGAAACTTTTTTGCATCGCAGTGCTTTCCATTTTATCTCAATCATAAATCAAATTGCTTTCTACGCAGTTTTCCATGTTTTTGTCGTGTGACGTTTCGAATCGAGTTGAGCCGAATCGAATCGCCAAATTAGTACACGTCGTGATACAAGAGTTCTGGCCGGTAAGTCCCAAACAGAGACAAAGAGAAAAGGGATAATTGAAATTATATACCATGATATCGCACCAGGCTTGGGATAGTGAATTTTTTCTTTCCGCCAGTTATAAACCTTCATCTCATACTGTAGGAAAATGATGTTGCTTTAATAAAAGCTCCGGTTCATCTACATTAATTTACAAGGCCACGGGATCTTTTTCCTCACCTAGACATAACTGTCAGCAAAAAAAAGAACTCCATTTGGGTTCAATGGGGTTAAATGGAGGAGAGAAGGAAAGAGCGGAGAAGAGTGACGAGTGCAAAGAGACGAGAGCGAGTCTAAAGATGCAATCTCTCCCGGCTGCGGGGGAGGGGGGGGGGAAGGGGGAGACTAACTTCAAGCCCTACGAGACGACGAGATTGTCGAGAATCAGAGGGCAGAAATATTAAGTGCTAGGGTTGAATCAAAATAACCAACGCGTCCAAAGAAGCCACATTAGTGCAACTGGACTGACGGGTAATACAAATGGAAGCTTTATAAACAAATTTCAGTTCCCTCGGCAATATGAAAGTGCGCCATGAGACGGAATTTTATGGAAACTTTATGCATCGCGTTTATCTGACCATAAAAACTTATCAAATATTTTGAAAAATCAATTTCATAATGCGTGTTTAGTTCAAATTCCTTTACTGTTATTCTCTTTATCAAATGAAAAAATCTCTCTATGAAAATGAAAAGTTTGGCACACTTTTACTCAAGTAGCAAAAAGTGCCAAAAACCTTACCAAAAGTGTGAACAATGTTTACATCCGAAGGTGTACAGAGGAGTTGGCAACGGTGTATTCTTATAGTGTGTCTCTCGCGTGATTCTCCCGGTTTATTAAATCAAAAACTGTAAAGAGATTTCGTGAATATGAATGCATCCAGAGATGGGTAGTATCGACAAGACATGATTTTGAAGTACATATTTTCCATACCATTTCATTTTGTAATTTCTACCGAAAATAATTTTTGAGAGTATTTTGTATTTAAATACTGTTGAGAATTAGTTTGTATTTTGAAAATACCTTAAAATATGAAATACGAATTATGTTTCAGAGATGTCACGAATATCTTTTGTTTTTTTACGTGAGGTGCGCGCAGCCAATGAGGGGGCAGAGATGGGCATGACGAATTACCTCTATTCTATTTCTATAAACACCGTTCACTCGGCAACCAACTCCTAGAAAACGAGGTCACTTTCTCTTGATACCGTTAACAAGTACACTGCGGAGTTTTAGACCAGTTGCAACTGACGGCAATTGACGTTTAGTTTAAAGGAACCGATGTCTGGTGACGAGAAAATTGCAGCAAAGTATGTGATTTTGGACGGAAAATACTGCACAGTTATTCAGGAGTTCGAAGGAAAAGTCAAAAGTCAATGCAAGTTGTGTATACCTGGCACAGTACATACGCAGCTGATACGAATTCCGAGACTCATTTTTAAGGTAAGCCCATTCATGTCCATGACTGCTTATTCGTCGAGTAAACGCGCTTATTTTGCCGCTTACCTCTATACATAAAGTTGGACCCGCCATCCTCAACCTGGTGGACGCACTTGGTAGCAGTTAGCTATTCCTCACTTGCCGCATTTATTTTAGAATGCATCGACCAAAGCCTACAATCCTGTCGAAGACCAACCAACCCCTGGTCTCCCGCGGATCTAACAGACTTTCTCAGCTGGCCTCCTACTTTTATTCCTACACTAGCACCTCTCGTGCCTCTCTTATCATTTCCTCGGCATAAATGTTAAAGAGTAAAGGCGACAACGGGCATCCTTGCCTTACCCCACGACCTTCAACTACCCACCCTGATTCTTCGTTTTCCACCCTCCTCACATATGCCCTCCGAGGCACGTATAAGTTTTCAATGAGTCTCTCATCTATCTTCCCAATCTATTCATATTTTCCTGAGTACCTACATTGATTTTTCCCAATTTACTCTGCCAAACGCCTTATCGAAATACCGGAAAGCTAAAAAAAAAATGAAGTATATAAAACTTCTGCAGTATGTGAACTTAAATTATTCTATACGCGAAGAGTTTTATGACGAGAGTTCTGAAAAGTTGACGCATTCTTCTTTTTTCGGGAAAGGGATCTAGAGTGAATGAACAAAGCCTTCTGGACATACACACCCCCCACATAAATTCTATTAATTAGTTACAAAAACAATGACCTTCTGTTATTTCCCTAACTCTTCAGTAAATCCAAACTTATGTTTTTACTTGCAATGCTTTTCATGCTGTTGTTATTGCTAAAGAATTACGCGAGATGATCAGTGATCGGATGTGATGACTAGTAATCCGATGAAAGTATGTTATTAATAGTAACAAAATATTTTGTGCTTTACAATGAAGACCAAACGTGAAAGAGGCTTCTTTAGCTGGGTTTATTCATAACTGCAGTAGGCACAATTTATCTGACTCTTATGTTTGAGACCTGGTTTAGTTTAAAAGTAAATGAAACTTTGCTGCGAAGAGAATTGTAAAATAAACACCATGTAATGATCTAATGTGCTATGTAATTCATATTTTTCATATATTTTACTGCAGGAAATGGTCCAACAATAAGCTACATTATGTGCATAAGGTATAAAACATGAGCTGATTAATACATAGGAATTGAACTTGAATTAATTTTCATTGAAAACTAATCAAGGATTTTATTTTTTCAACAAGCCGAGGATTATGTTTTGTATTTAAAAAATTTATTTTGAAATTAATTTTGTATTTTATATCGAAAATTCATATTTCCGAGTATTTTGACCTTAGTATTTGAAATAAAAATTTTAAGAGGTTTGTATTTTGTATTTAAACTACAATTGGAGTGTATTTTGCCCATCTCTGAAGATATAATTTTATATTATATTATATCTTTTCTTGTTTTCAAAATACATATATTACTTTTAGGGTATTCATTACGGTATTCACCAAAGAGGGTAAAAATGGAAATTTCCATTTTCCATGGAAAAAAGCATTTGACTTGAGCGGGATTCAGACTCATACCTTCCAATTGCCGGTCACGTGTGTTAGCACACCTAACCGGCCGTTATCCGCTAAATCACCTGATTTGGAGATCCGGGTTCGAATCCCGGTCAAGTGAAATGCTTTTTCTATGGCGAATTTCACGCACTTTCGTGTATATCTTTGCACCCTTGCGTGTAACTGCGTACCACATCTTGTGTGTATTTGCAATGACTGGAAAATTACGGTATTCTCTTCCTTATTAGCACAAGAGAAAAAACATTTGGAAAAGAAATGGATGCGTGATTTTCGTATCTTGAATTAAATGAAAACTGGGAAGTGTTATGAGATACTCTGACGGTTAATGTTACGTCTGAAATTAATTGATAGCAGATGGCCAGTGGGTGGCAGTCTTTCATTGGCTCCCCCAACCCGTCGCATCCATTCATGGACGCCTCAAAAGAACGACAATTGCCGAAGCGTTCTTTCCCACCTCCACGCCGCTGTGGCGACTACGAAAGCTGCAATGGATACGGATGGGCCACCTACGTCCATTCTTAGAGAAAAAACAAACTGCAGAATGAGCAAGCAAGCACCCAATGAAGCAATAAGACCATTGCTGACCCACTGTAACAATTTGAGTTTTTTCCTCTTTCACCGTTTTACAAACCCGAACTCAATAATTCCTCACTCTTACACTAAAATATATTATTATACAAATAGCTACATGTCTCATAATGCATTTTTAAAGAAAAAATATACCAAAGTTTAGAATAGCATAGTTTAAGTTAAGTTATTTATTTGCTTTTCAATCCTGCCCCATTTTTTCCGTTATGCTCATCGCTTCGAGGAGTCCACTCCATTCTTCTTCTTCTTCTAAATACTCAACCCCAACACTTCATCCCTTTCAAGATCCTCCAGGATTGGTTCCTTATATGCATCCCACTCAGTGTACCTAATTATAAGCAACTATAAAGGCTGTACTTCGCAAAATTGCAATGAATTTAAATCAGTCGGAAAAACTTCTATACTAGTACGAATATATTGTCAATTGCCAAATATTCCCATTTCCTCTAACAATTTCAGAGATTCGTCGTTTATGAAATTTTTGGACTTATAAATAGCATCCCTATGCAATAAGTTTGTAAATAGGAATAATGAATACTTAGTTTTGTGCATGCTTGTTCGAGAAATTGGAGCATCAATGTTTTCGAAGGCGATGTACTTCCCTGTAAGTGGCATACGCGATCGGCGGTGCCCATTGGTGTCATGGGGAGAAGGATAGGTTGGGTTGGGTTGGGTACGAGTTTAGAATGTGGTAGGGATAAGTTACACCAGGGCCGCGAGCCCTGTTTTCAATCGGAAGCCTGAAGTTCATCCCAGGGAAGAGATCCCACACCGTATTGTGGGTCACATGCATTCAGGCGCTCGGTTTAATATTTATACAATTTGCTCTTGGTGCGTCATTCATTCACGCATATGTTCATCTACCGGTTAAAGGAAGGTTATGATGAAAGTCAGAGAAAATTCTATCGATTCTTACATTTGCAGGGCCCTATCTATAACTAGTATTTCTTTATTCATCTCAGCGTAAATCTTACCCTTCTTCATCCCACCCATAAAACATATTCTCTTTCTTCCCCTTCCCCGCTTGCCCAACATCCTTCCCTCTATCACGGCCTTCAGCATACGATTTCTCCTCATTATAACTTCCAGCCACCTACCTTGCCTCCCCCTAATCTCATCCAGAAGTTTCCTCTCCTCACCAACCATGTGATGCACTTCCTCATCTGTCTTCCTTTCCGTCCAACGCACCTTCTCCATCCTCCTCCACACCCACATCTCGAATGCCTGCAGCCTATTCTCATATTCTCAGTCTATGTTTCTGCCCCATACAACGCCACACTTCATACCAAGCTCTTCACCAGCCTCTTCTTTACATCTTTACTTAAGGTCCCCGTCATCATCTCCCTTCGATAGCGCTATTTTTCTCCTAATGTCTTTACTACTAGGCCCATTCCCATCTAGCGTACTATCGAAGTAATTAAACTGTTCCACTTGCTCCTGTTTGCGCCGTCCAAATTTTATCAATAGCCTCACTTTCTTTGCCCTAGTGTGTCTCAGTACTTTTGTTTTCTTCTGATTAATCATCATTCCGTATTTTCCGCAGTGCTTTTCCAATGAATCTATTAAAGCTTGCAATCCCTTCGATGATCGATTAACCAACGCCTGGTCGTCTGCGAATCTAACCGGCTCTAAATGACCTTCTTTTTCGATTTTCACATCTTTCACTTCCCATTCCTCTCTTACAATTTCCTCAGCATAAATGTTAAAATACAAAGGCAACAACCGGCACCCTTGCCTTATCCAGTGACCAATAACGGCCAACACTGACTGTCAGTGTTGGCCGTTGTTGGTCACTGGGTAACTGTCACTGGGTGTTGGTCACTGGGTCAGTGGGTGTTGGTCACTGACTGGCAGTGTTGGCTGTCAATGGACAACACTGTCAGCTACCATCACCTGTGCCCTCTGGGCCATATATAAGTTTCGGATGAGTCTCCTATCACGCTAATCTATTATTATGTTTCCAAGAATATACATTATTTTTCCCCGGTTTATTCTGTCAAACGCCTTTTCCAAATCAACAAATTTAACTACAACACCCTGACTATGCTCTATGTTTCTATCTATAAGTGTCCTCATCACCACTATCGCATCCCGAGTTGCCCTCCCCTTCCTGAATCCAAACTGGTCATCGCCTAGATAGCAATTTGCTCTGCTCTCCAACCTTTGTTCATTATTCTAAGAAAAACTTTTGCCGCGCGAGAAATAAAACTAGTTGTTCTGTACTTCTCGCATTCTGACGCTTTCTTCTCCTTCGGGAGAGTTAAAAATGCTGTTTTCACGAAATCCTCTGGCAACACTCCTTCCTCAAAGATGCTACGAACAAGTTCGGAAAAGGATCGTCTTCGCTTACTACCTAGATTCTTCAGTAACTCCAAAGGTAAGTAATTTGCTCCCACGACTTTTCTTGCCTTCATCTCTAGCAATTCCCTCTATTTTGCTATCAAGTATCTCCGGTCCTAGGTTATCCTTATCTATTGTTATTTTTTCTTCTATATCTAGGTTCACAGGTCTATTATCGCTGTCATAGCTCCTCCTCGTATTCTCTCCACCTATCCTGGATATCTTCCTGTTAGATTAATATCTTCCCTGTTTTGTCTTTAACCTTTAATGTCGTTTGCCCTCTCTTACCACCCGATAGTATTTTCACTCTAGCGTATTGCGCACCCACTTTCCCCTCTTCCGGCAGCTTTTCCATTTCCACGCCTTGTCCTTTCCAGTTTTCCTTTGCCCGATTGGTCACTCGCCAGAGTTTATTATTCAATTTTGTGCTTCCTCTTGCCTAGGTCGGTGTCACGATTTTCCACACCCTTCTCTCCTCCATTTTGCTAATCATCTCTTCCGCAAGCCACCGCTTTTTTACTCTCCTAGTTCCCACGGTTCCTATCGCTTTCTCTGCCGCTCTTATTATGCAAGATTTTATCATCTTTCATCTCCTCTCGATTGTTCCCATCCGCTTTGCTTCAAATATGTTCTTTTCCACTGGCTCCTGATATTCCCTCCTTTTCAACCCTTTAATGTTTCCACGTTCCACCTCTTTATCCTTCTACATTTAAAAAGCCTTATGAATCTGACTTCACAGTTGTTGCGAAGTTTTCCGCGGTGGGTTGAAGTTGAAGGCTGCATTATTTCGGAAGTTTCACCACGTCGTTGTTTTGACGACAACAGTTTCGCCTTTATTTCCAGCAGTGGCTTCATGTCAAAGTAATGATGCCGGTAATGGACGACCTCATGTAGTCCGTCTCTAAGTCCTCATTGGTGGTGTCATTTTTTCAAGTTGGCGCCAATTTTACGGTTACGCCAAAAACGGTTATCCCCTCTCTCATAAGAATAAAATAAATTTATGCTTTCCAATGCTCAGTAAACCTTGAATTTATATGAAGAATGCAAATGTAGTATCCGCATGGATTGGCAAAAGAATATGATGCCGGAAAAAAACAGTGCGGGACATAATTTGAAGAAAATGGCTATTATGAAGATGCGATTAGAAACAGCTATAATGTGGGTGCTATTTTCAACATTTTAGACCGAAAGCATAAAAAGCAGACCACTCGCTCTTCGACGACTCATCCTTTTACCACGAAGGACGAGCCATCACGTTGGTGTAAGCTGCCATTATTAGGAAAATTGACGTACTCGATGAAAGCATGCCAGACTTCCCGGCAATGTCACCTGAAACTCTCCGTAGGTTGTTGATCAACATTGGATTTCGTTTTAAGAAACTCAATGAAAACCCAGTTTAATGGAGTTTTTATAGCAGCCCTAAGACACGAGTTTTAAAGGAAAATTAGGTATTTCAGAGAAAAGGATTTCAATTTTTTTTATACTGATGAAACTTGGTGTGGACAAACTTTGTCTTATGCTTGGCAGTAATGCGTAATTGAAGTTTGTGTAAGTAAACAGTAAGTAAGAAAGTAAACTGTGGCTACACAAATGTTGACCAATACCGTGGCAATCTTCAAGAACTTTTCTGTTGGAGAGGTGGATTTAAGACGCCATCAGGTGCGGGAAAACGTGTAATAATAGTGCACATGGGAAGTGAGGATGGAGGGCGCTGAGCTGTGTTTAGTGGGGAAGAAAGGAACTGTAGAGTATCACAAGGAAATGAATGCCCGCCACTTTAAGGAATGGTTTCGACATATTCTGACAATTCTCCCACCAAATTCTGCAGATGTCATTGATCAGGCCCCGTACCATACTATGTTAGACCATGACTCAAATACATAATCCAACATTGGCTTGGAAAAAAGAAGTAATTAGCGATTGGATTAATAAAATAAAAGGATATCCCTCTTCTGCCATACACATCTAATTTTCAATCCTTATGACAAAGAAATCCTTAATTAACCTAGCTTGACCTTACTTTGAAACCCACAAGAGGAAACTGGATTTAATTGCCAAAGACCTGAGAGAAGACCTGGAACTGGACTACAGTCGATAAAAAATAGTAAATCTCCGGGTCCGGAGGGAATACCCGCGCGTGTCCTCAAGGAGTTAGCGCCACAGATCGCACCGTTCTTAGACATAATATTCAAGAAGTCATTGTCTGAAGGAAAGATACCAATAGACTGGAAAATTGCAAACGTTACACCGATATTCAAAAAGGGAAACAGACACGACCCAGGGAACTATCGACCAATTTCATTAACGTCGATTATAGGCAAGATACTCGAACATATCGTCGTTAGCAATATCATGACGTTCCTGGACAGTCGTAACGTCCTCCATGGCTCTCAGCACGGCTTCCGGAAAGGTAGATCATGTGAAACACAGCTCGCGCTCTTTCTTCATGACGTTCTCAAATCTGGTGAATCGAAAAGACAAGTTGACGCATTATTTCTAGATTTTAAGAAAGCTTTCGACACGGTACCTCATATAATAATAATAATAATAATAATAATAATAAGGGTACGAAATCCGGACCACCAGCCTCCACGTGGCGTACCTGGCAACGGCTCTTGCCGGCTAATGGTGGACGTCTGCGTGTGGGGCTAACCACCCTACACGCAGTAAAACTGGTTCCCAATAGGAATACAGAGAAAGCCACCCACAACCGGCCCCTCTCGGATGGGGGCCCTAGTACAGTTGGGTGTGGCAATACAAATACCACCGTAACGGGAGCCCGGATGCAGTGGACGGAAGCCCTAAGGGGCGACCTCCTCGCATGCCATGCTGCCAGCGAGCCCGAACGCAGGGGTTATATGGCAAGGATGCACTCTTTGTGGTGTGAGATGCATCCAGAACACGACCACCTATCGCAGCAGAATCTGCGCGATTATGCCAACCACCTGCGAAAAAAGGAAACTCTCCACCAACCGCCAGTTCAGAGGAACACACCACCGGCCAGACCACTCTCCCCGACACAGGCAGCCTCTGCACCACCTGAGGCTAGAACGGCACTCATGCCGCTGTCTATATCAAATGGAGAAGAAGCTGGTCAGGCCGTCGCTGAACTACGAACGCGGTTGTTAAGCACAATATCTTATGATGATGGACAACCTAGGCCGAGAGACATCCACCGGAAGATCTCTCTGCGGGGTAACCACCTGCCCCAGTTGAATGGTCTTATCGACGAAATCCTAACGGAAACGTCGGACCTTTGGACGGTAAATTGCGTGGTCTATGCTGCTGCCAAAATTATGGCTCACTCCCAAAAGAACACCTCTTGGGAGGACAAAGCAGCAAAGAGGCTTGAACAGTTGGAGGCCAAGATCACGCAGGCGAGACAACAGGCGTCGAGAATTCAGTGTGTGATGGAATACATCTTATCTGGGCGAACTTTCACTCCTAAAGTTCGGCGCATAGCGCGCAGTCTCAGGTACAACCATCACACGCTGAATAAAAGCGTGCTGCTTACCATTAAGCAGCACGCGGTCGATAGAGTTCGGGCACTCACCACGGCCCGGAAAAAACTCCTGAAGAAGAGTAGGGGCGTGAGAGAAAATGCCACCTTTCTCCTTCAGCCGTCCCGTCTCTTTCGACCACCTCCGCCTGTTGTTGAATCTCCGCCACCCGTCCAAGAGGTTGAACGTTTCTGGAAGGAAATATACGAAACGTCGAAGCCATTCAACGGAGACACTCCGGCCATAGGCCTCTTTAAAGAGGTTTGTGACCGCCACCTACAAGATGTGGATGGACCTCTTTCAGTCACCGAAAGTGACGTGAAGAAGGCCTTCTCTGGCAAGAAGAATTTCTCGGCTCCAGGAATGGATGCCGTGAATAACTTCTGGTGGAAGAAATTTACTTCCACCCACCAACACCTCGCCAGAATCTTCACGTCCTTTCTAAATGGTGGAAAACCAATTCCACCTTGGCTGACTGAGGGACGCACGGTTTTAATACCTAAGAAGGGAGACTTGTCCAATCCAAAGAACTACCGCCCTATAACCTGCCTCAACACTGTATATAAGGCGTTCACCTCGATCTTGAGCGACCTTATCCTACACCAAGTCCAGCCGGTTTGGGAGGAGGTGTACGAGCAGAGGGGCTCAAAGCGAGGAATCGCGGGATGCAAGGACAACCTGCTCATTGATAGGTGCATATGCCAGGATGCCATCCGGCATAAGCGAAACCTATCAATGGCCTGGGTGGACTACAAGAAGGCTTTTGACACCACTTCGCATGAGCTATTGATCGCCATGCTGAAGTTGATGAAAGTCCACCCTGAGGTTGTGTCCTGCATCCAACGCCTGTTACCACTGTGGAAAACGCGCTTCGTTCTGACCTCAGGCAAGCGGTCAGTTTCCACAGAGTTGGTAACATACCACCGTGGCGTTTTTCAAGGCGACAGCTTGAGCCCCCTACTGTTCTGTATTTCCCTCCTACCCCTGTCCCTTAGGCTGCGACGAGGTAAAGGATACATGTGTGGTGTTCCAGGTGACAGGAAGCATAAGGTCACCCATTTGTTTTATATGGATGACCTGAAGCTGTACGCTTCTAATGCGAAAGACCTTCGCACTGCCCTGGACACCGTACTGGAATACAGTGAGGCTATAGGAATGGAGTTCGGATTGGACAAGTGTGCATCCATCCACTTGGCGAGAGGAAGATTTTCGGAGATCAAGGAAGACGTGCAACTTGTTGACGGGAGCGTCATTCGTCACCTCGAGGACGATGACAGCTATGAATATCTCGGCGTCCCCCAGCGCCGAATGCAGGAGGTTACAGCAGTGAAGGAAAGGCTCACCGCCAAATACAGACAGACTCTCAGGAACATCTGGAGTTCTGAGCTGTCAGGCAAGAACAAGGTTCTTGCCACGAACATGTTCGCGGTTCCTACACTGCTGTATACCTTCGGATGCATGAAGTGGAACGTCAACGAGTTGCAGAACCTCGATAGGGGAACGAGGAAGATGATGACCATCTATAGAAGTCTTCATCCGAAATCTTCCGTCGCCAGATTGTATCTCCCTCGCAATGTAGGTGGTAGAGGACTATTGAGTCTGGAATGTCTCCACAACAGAGTTGTCCTGGGTACAGCTTGCCGAGTTTTGAAAAGCAGGGACCCCCTGCTCAATCTCGTGAGTGATCACGAGAGTGCGGGAGCAGGGGCGTTTCTCTTCCAGGCGGCAAAGAGGGCAGCGGACGAAACCGGTCTCGACTTCGACCCGTCATCCGACGGAAGCGACAATGACACGACCATCTTGTCATTGAAGGCAGACGTCCTCAAGCTCGAAATAAAAAAAGCCGAGCAGAAGGCCTTGCTCAAGGAGCATACCGATAAGCCCATGCATGGAGGTTTTTATCGAAACATCGAAAAGCATGGGCTATCGAAGGAGCTAACGTTTGCCTTCCTACGCTCCGCCGGTCTGAAGTCCGAGACCGAGGGTTTTGTCCTCGCGTGCCAGGATGGTGTCATAAACACACTCGTGTACCGCCGCATTATATTCAAGGCGGAGGTTGCGGACACGAAATGTAGGGCGTGCCGAGCCCAGCCGGAGACTTTGAGTCACCTTCTCTCCGGCTGTAGTTATTACGCTAAATCAGCATATTTAGCTCGGCACAACGCGGCCCTACGAGTGTTATACTTTCATTTTCGACATCATTATGGCATCGACGAAACACCTGTGCTGCCCTATGCCCCTGGAGATATTGAGTCCGTCGTGGAGAACGATAAATGTACGATCTGGTGGAATTACTCCTTTTCCACCACCAGGCAGTTGGAGGCGACCAAGCCTGATATCGTTCTCCTCGACCACCTCACACGCTCCATGTTCGTGATCGAGTTTTCGGCTCCGGCTGAAACTAACATGGATGCGAAGGAGGTGGAAAAACGGACGAAATATCAAGACCTGCTTTTCGAACTTCGACAGATGTACCCCGGACACTCTGTGAAACTGGTGGTCCTCATCATAGGTGTGCTCGGTGGAGTTAAGGGCTCGCTGCTAAATAACATCAAGTGTATTCCGTCCTGCGTGGCACAGGCGGAATTACTAGTTGCACGCATGCAGAAGGCCGTCATCCTGGGGTCACTCCGTTTACTGCGGACGCATGACCCTACCGCAGCGTAGCCACACATCTGATGGGCGTCGGACGTGGCTGCGATTACTGCCTAACCCCTCTCGAGTCTTCGGCCATTATGACGGCAATGAAACCTGATGCTTGCCGGGGACTCGGAGGGTCATGTTACAACTGTAACAATTAAAATAATAATAATAATAATATATATTTATTCATTATCCATTAGAAAATACATTTGACAATTTACATACATAAATGGAATATAGGTACCCCAGAGGAACAATACCTGTGTTGGGGTTACCATTAAAATAAATATGACGGGCAGGCAAGGTGCTAATCATATAATAGATGGTGTGATAAATAATAATAAAAAGAAAAATTAAGTGCATTCATACATAGACATATTACTTATACAGATACACACAATTAAATAATATTTTATATAACCTTTTTAAATAAAAATTCCACTTCCTCATGACTCATAAGCCAGTTTGTAACAGCTTTATTGAATTCACATTCTGTCTCTACCTTGGTCACGTTATTTGGCAATAAATAATATAATTTTGGCCCCAGGTATTGATATGATTGCCGAAATATTTCATTTTTCGGCCTTGGTACTATAACATCCGATTTTAATCTCGTAGAGTATGTTTTTGGTTTGGCCTTTTCACCGCTACGATTATAAAATACTCTGAGGACTTTATATATGAATAGGTGCCGTAATGGTAGAATATTTAATTCCTTATAAAGTGGGAAAGCGTGACTTCTTTTTAATGACCTTGTCATAACTCTAATGACTTTATTTTGTGCAACCATCAAAGGTTTGATGGTGGTAAAGTAGGCTCCACCCCAGCATACAATTCCATATTGTAGTCTGGAATTGACCAAGGCATAATAGACAATTCTTAATACTGATTCTGGGCATATGTATCTGAGGAAGTAGAATTTTCTGACAATGGAAATCATTTCAGATTTTAGTTTGTTCAGGTGTAGTTTCCATTTACATTTTTCATCAATAAATATGCCTAAATATTTTATGTAACTTGCCTGTTCTATCACAATACAGTTATCACAAGAAGAATTACCTTGGATACAACTTTTACATTGATAATAAAGTTTATTTCTAAGTGAGATAGTTTTACTCATTGTAAATACAACATATTTTGTTTTTTCACTTAGCAACATATAATTCATTGAAAACCACATATTTAGTGCTTTAATGTCACTTTGCATCTGAGCATGCAAGTCACCAATGTTATGAGAAGAATAAATTAATGCAGTATCGTCAGCAAAAGACGTTAATTTACCCTTAAACCTACCGGTACATAAATTATTCACATAAATCAAAAACAGAAGGGGGCCTAACACAGAACCCTGTGGCACGCCACAGGTTAGTTTGATCTTATTGCTGCAGCAATTCTGAATACGCACGCATAGGTCTCTGTCACAAAGATAACTTTGAAACCAGTCGTACGCAATACCCCGAACACCAGCTTCCCATAATCGCTGCATTAGTAAGTTATGGTTTACTGAGTCAAAAGCTTTAGTAATGTCTATGAATAGGCCAGCAACTTTGAAATTCCTATTAAGTCCTTCGTTCAAGTCTGAGCATAATTTTAGTAAGGCATCTTCTGTACTTTTGCCACACCGGAATCCGAATTGGTTACTGCTAAAAAATGAATGCTTATTTAGAAAACCAAGAAGTCGATTTTTGATAACTTTTTCCATTATTTTAGAGAAGACAGATAGTAAGGATATTGGTCTATAATTATTAACGTCCATTTTATCTCCTTTCTTAAAAATAGGTATTATTATCGCAGTTTTTAACTGATTAGGAAATAAACCTGTTTGCATACTTAGATTAATTATGTAAGCAAGAACATGTGAAATGTTTTCATTCACTGCTTTGATAATATATGCAGAAATATTGTCAATACCCTTGGATTTCTTGGGCTTTATATCCTTAATGATGGTACTAATTTCTTTCTCATTAGTAGGAATCAAATAGAGTGATTCTTCTACGTTAAAGGGTGGAAAAATTTCTTTATATCTCTCCAAATCACTTTGCACTTTTATATTGTTACTTAAAGAATCTATTACTTCTCCAAAATGAAGGCTGAATTCATCGACAATATTTTGAATTTCAGTGACAACTTTTCCGTCTCTAGATTTTATTTTCAATATATTTCCATCCCTTCTATTGCCCCCAATAAGTGAGTCCAAGGTGCGCCATTGAGCAGCTGTGTTATTTACATTACTATTGAAAAGAGACATATAGTAATTTTCTTTACAATTCTTAATATCATTATCTAATCGTCGTTTGTATGAATTATAATGTCTTTTCAATTTTTCATTATCAGGTTGTTTCCTAATTTTATTATACAATATATTCCGCCTAGACATCCTTTTTCGCAAAGAATGAGTCATCCAGGGTTTCTTTAATTTTTCCGATCTACTGATTTTTGCAACATACTCAGCTTGGTCAATGCAGCACTTTAATTTATTCATAAAGATTCCATAGGCTTGAGAAGCATTTTGCTGTGAGTAAACATCGTCCCAATTACATTCTAGCAAAATATTATTTAAATGATTTAAGTCAATTTTTCGATTACTTTGATGTGATCGCTCGCACGTATTAAATGAAATATTAGTAACTAAGTTACATGTAATTGCGTGGTGGTCTGTAACACCCCAATCGTTTGTACTTCCCTCATATTGAAAATTATCTCTGCTTCGGCAAAAAATGTGATCGATGCAGGTTTTACTACTTTTCGTAATTCTAGTAGGGACATGAATTAGTTGTTCTAGACCATGGCTAGCCATAATGGCTTGATATTGGTAAGAAGTATCGTCACATTTTAATAAACATAGATTCATGTCACCAATTAATATCAAATTTTTCTCTAGCGAAATGGCAAGTACTCGCTCCAATTCTTGCAGAAATCGTTCCACTGGCGTGAAATTAAGTCTATATACTCCAATGACAGATATAGAGAAGGAAGTATCAATGTCGATAGTTAATCATCAAACTTTTATACAAATTACAGTCATGCGGGCTGAACGAAACAGTAGTAAACTGGATACGCGACTTTCTGAGTGATCGTAAGCAAAAGGTAGTTCTTGACGGAATTAGCTCTGATGTAGTTTGGCTGCCAGTTTCGAGAATTGAATGCCATTGAACTACTTTGGGCATGTGTGAAAAATAAAATTGCAAAATTAGCTAGAGCAAATTTGGAGGAAAAAGGAAACGCCGAAGGAGTGATTAGGGACATGTGTAAATCAGTCTTACGCTATGTCATGCCTGAGTTGTGGAAAAGCTGTATGAAACTCAGTAAAAAAAATTGAAGAGAACTATTGGGAAAATGATCACCTGAGTGAGCTACTTCCAGAAGAACAGCCAGTTGTTTTCAATTTAGAGAGATATGATTCTGAAAGCGACCCAGAAGACTTTGATGTAAATGATTGCTTATCAGATTTCTACGAACAAAAGTAGTGCCCGCAAAAAAATATGTATACATTCAATAAAAATAGAAATCCAAAAAAGTTCAAAAAAATATAAATATTTAAAAATATTTATAAAGCGCCTGTTGGAGTTCCCAAGCCCTCCTGTGAAACGCTGATGGGAAACATTTTAAATATTACTAAAAAAAAAGCCAATGGAGCCACGCTGAGCCGAGCGTGACGCTTGTCCCGCCGACGCACGGCAACGCCGCAAAAGGGTAGTCGGGGCGGATCGCCGCCGAGCGCAGCCTCACTAAAATGATATAAATATCAATCGATATAAAATCAACTACTTATCAATCCTTATACTGGCATAAATAAATAAATTACTCGTGCTTTGCTTATGACGCTTTGCAGCCAAGAACGCTGTTCTCGACGACGTCCCGCTCCCGAGAAAACGTTCGTTTGTAAAACTCACAACAAAAACTTTTTCTTATAAGATATAATTCCATAATTTATTATATACATAAAAACAATATTATCTATAAGTTTATCAAATTTGGTACCCATAATACAGCGTGTTCTTAAGAAAACAAATTTTAAACTTGACTCCTTGAAATACGCCTAAAAACGGGCACTTTTTACGTTATCACATCAATAAAAAATATCATTATAAATGGAATAAATATTATTTATAACCAACAAACGTAGCATAAACCAAAGAAAAATATAATGTAATTGGTTTTTATATACTATCGTTGGTTATTTTGCTATTGAGCTTCAAATTCGAGTGCACATAATTTTGTGTCGGACTAGTAGCTAGCCGGTCTTACCCCCCCCCCGACATTATAACCTATATTTGCCACTGATTTAAGCATTAGGGATATGGCCCAGAATGATTCTTCCGTGAGTGCTACGAAATATCGAGCTATGTATGGTAGAAACTGTCACGAGCGACCAGAGATAGTGGAAAAACTGTTATAAAGGCTAAGTTGGGAGCCACCAGAGATTTCATAGTTACACACTTGGCCAAGATTAATGGAAAATTTCTGATTTTGACTACTTTCTTGTCGTTTTGACGAAGCAGTTTTTCTACATTCGCACTAAGTTTAAAAAAATAGGGTTTCATGTTGTGAAATAAGTAATGAAAAGTTGATGCAATTCAGAGAAAATGTCTAAATATCACCACAACTTTAAAGTAAAGGCTTACAGAAAAAGATAACAGGATGAAAAAGTATCGAAATCCGAATCTATGAAACCCGCTATGTAATCCCAAAACATTACAGAAAATGTTTGGAGTGACTACTGTAACAGCGCCTAGTATGTGTTCATTAGGATCGATTTTCACTCTTTCCCCAAGCACCTCATGGTGGTACAGTTATGGGATGCTATCCAAACATTCCGGATTTCATCCAAATAAGAGCATATCCTACCTTGCCTACAAGCGATTGAACATTAAAGTATTACCCCGAATCAGGCTATAAAACTTTTATTTTTTAGAATAGTTAAGCAAATAGGTAGGATATATGCGGATAATTCCATTCATTCTTGAAATGTTAGCGCAATGAAATACTCCCTTTTGGATGGTTTAACATTTCTCCACTAATGCAGGCAGCACTACACGCATGCCGTATGAGCGAGAAACGTTTGTCGGACGAAGAGAAGCGACGAAATGCAAGAGACTCACTGTCGATCTGATAAGTACCGGTGTACTTGCTCCTCGCGCACCACTCACGACTACAATAACAGCCGAATGATTCGTTTACCACCGGGAGAACGTACCTCACCCACCCTATACCCTGTATTCCATTTTATTGCATTATTCGTATTTTTGGATGGTGTCCGAAACTTTGTACCACTCGCCCTTGTGGCTGCTTGCAGTAACTGGGTCCAAGAAGGTCGTGCGAGGGACATGAAGAATGCGATCACTAATCCCGCGAATCCCTTGGTTCTGTCTTCATGGGTCAATCCGCGCATCACTCACCTAGAATGATTACTTATCAATTGCACTCATAGATTAAAGATGATTATAGATGAAACCATACGACAATATAGCACCCGAGAATATTTAAGCCTTTAAAATACGCGATCGGCCAAATTCAATGGATCACTTGTACAGTTAATGCAGTAATTGTATAGGGGTGTTGTTGCAGTATCGTAATGGTTTATCTGTTCTGTGTTCCATTCAACCCAACCCATTTCCCTTCAGTTCTGTTTGAAAAAATCGTACCGCTTCGGATGCGAAAAATTACCAACTCCCGAGTTGAAAACGAACCCCCGAAGCGAAGCGAAGAAGTAATAAGCTCTCGGAACAAGGGCCCTCCTCCTTCCGAACTCATTTGCCGAGAGAGAATCTCCCCCCGAAGGATTTCTGAGGGGATGGGGTTGGATGTCGGGCTAGTGGGATGTAGCGTTGTTAGGTGAGCGAGAATGAGGGGATGAACGATCAGTCAGTCGTCCAAAGTCACCCGATCTTTCTCGCCATCGAAAGCTATTATGAAGAAGCCAACACTCAAATATCCAATAAAATTCTCCATCACAATAGTGGAATACCCCTTCTGAAAATGACATATCGTCCATTATTTTTTATTGAGAAAACGCAATTATCGTGAATAGTCGCTCGAGGAGGTCAAGTCGCGTCGAAGGGAATATATGAGTTAATACATTTATATTGCTTCTAATCATTCAATTACATGGAAACATCATGAGTTTCTTAGCAGTACTGTTTGTTTTTAAGTGTTTTTAATGTTGCACGGCACATATATGATGCTAAATACAGATTTATAAAATGTAAAATACATAATGCAGCCGTAAATGAAAGCGTTTTGACGGCATAAAAAGCTTTTTTCCACACGAAAGCAAATTTATTTAAAGAGAAAGGAAAAGAAGCATAAAAAAGTCAACGTAACGAATTCATATGAACATATCTTCCCACCTGCGTCAACTTTTTCATACGTACTCACGGCATGTCTTTCATGACCTTTATTGCTACAATTTTTCAACACCTGGCAATGGGGAAATAGTGAGGATGCAAGCCTTAACTCGACGAGTTTAAATAATGCGATGAATTATCTTCGTTCACCTGATTCCACCATTGAAGGGACCCTGTTATGTATTGAATGACATGCCTTCCGGTTTGGATTTTGGACGGGCGTTGGGACTTCGCGTTCTCACAGCGAATATTATCGTGAGAATGCGGGACTCCGCATAAAGGAGGGACCTGCGGATGGAAATAATGTAGTTTCGGTACTCGTGCTATGCTTTCTGTAGCATTGAACGCTTTGTTATACAATGCTGAACTTCAGCTAAGAGCGAGTATAAACCGGGCGTCGATAATATATCGTATGTGAAGAGCATTGGGCTTATATCTCGCTTGAGCTCACCTTCCATTCAGGAATCCTACGAGAGCGGCCTTTTCCTACTCCTTTGCTTAGTTCACAATTCAATGCGGGTACAGTCCCTAAACAGAAAATATTTGAAGAGGAGATAAAAGTGCGCTTGGCAATAGAAATATTTTGTTCACGTGACAGAGCTGATACAGAATTGACGAATCCAACATAAATATCACTTTGCTCAATAACATCGATATCTCATTAGGCTTGACTTTTCCCCGATCCTCTCCAAGTCTGCGTCTCAAGGCAACACAGTTCATTCATTTCTGAGGAAAATATCTAATATCTTGGCTTTTTCAGCTACGTTTACTCGGTATCCATGATTGGCTGAGTTTTGTCTCCGAGCTCCTGATAAATCCAAACGCCTCTTCCCTACGGTGATCGTATGTCGCCCACAGAAATCTCTATTGCCTTTGAAATGTCGCGACATATTCTTAGTCATTTAGTTCGTTTCGGATTCCACTTAATATTTTTTTTCAAATGGCTGCTTACTCTTTTAGAAAGTAAGTTACGCAAGTAAGCCAGGAAACGCATTTTAGGAAGTGCGTTTACAAGTTTTTTTGATCTTATTAGGTGCGTAGATAGATATATGGCATTAAAATACACAATTAGCTATACATTATATAATTAGCGAAATCCACGCTGAAAAACATTAATCGCTTGCTCTGCGATTTGAAACTGGATCCATCGAGTTCCCTATAGAGTCAATAATGATGTCAGCCTCGAATTTTAACGCGTACTTATCGTCGCAAGGTATTAGGGGATAGCATTTTCCAGGGGAGATGTATTTATGCGCAAACTAAAACTAATTAATGGTATCGATTTAAAATGAGAGTTTCCATTAGCTTTCCAGAATATCCAACATCATATCTAGCTATTTCGCTATGTTTCGAACTATACAACTGCACTTCTTTGATTAACAATATATTTTCATCTATTAACAAGGTGCTGTATTCATTTCAAATATCTTCGGATTAACCCATCATCAAGGTAGGCATCTGTCCTGAGACAGGTTCCAGCTGAACTCCTCCAAGCTTCTCTATTTTATGCCCACATTTTCGCCTCTTGATAACTCCTATTCTCCCTCCAATCCGTCAACATATCAAATTTTCTTCTTCCTTTCTTCCGTTTTCCTTTCACTTTTCCTTCCATTACCTTGATCAGGAGGCAGTCATGCCTCATGATGTGCCCTAACCAGTTTGCCTTCCTTCTTTTCATTGCATTCATGAGTGACCTTTTCTCGTCAATCCATTCCAAAACTTAGTCATTCCTCACCTTGTCTGTCCTCGCCTCACTCTCATCATTCTTCTCCATCACCACGTTTCAAAACTCTCAAGATATTGCACTTCTTTTTTTCCATAGGTCCAATTTTCTGATCCATACAGGACCATGCTCCATGCAAAGCATTTGGCAAATCTCTTCCTTAGGGTAATAGGTATTTTTTTGGCAGTTAACAGAGCTTTTGTTTTTTCAAAGGCTTTCTTTCCCATGGATATTCTACTCTTGATTTCTTCAGTAGAGTTCCCATATTTATTTATCAGACTACCGAGGTATCTGAAATATTCTACCTGCTCTAGTCACTGTCTAGTCCTGTCTACTCTAGTACTGTGAATTTAATATTTCCTTCTTCTTTCCAATCTTCATAACCTTCGTTTCATTATGAATTACGAAGATTCAGACGATAATGCGTGGAATTTCAACATGATACGTTTGAAGAGTTTAAAGCAATTTTCCACAATTAAAAGTTTTAAAGAGACTTTATTACGTCCTAGGTTTCAATATTTCCTCATCATCTTCAGGTCCGTGATGGTGATGTGTAAACATTGAAACCTAGGACGTAATAAAGTCTCTTTAAAACTTTTTCCTGTGGAAAATTGATTGAAACTCTTCAACCGTATCACTTTGTTTTATTAACATTTATTTTCATTCCGTACATCTCTCCAACCTTTTGTATACTTTCCATGTTTTTCAGTTGCTCATTATCTGTCTCTGCCACAATCGCTTGATCGTCAGCATATATCATTAATTTTATTTTTACTCCTCCAACATTTACCCCTCTTGCCCTCTTTAGAGCTGTTTCCATTATCTTTTCTGCATAAAGGTTGAACAAGACTGGTGACATGCAGCAACCTTGCCTAACTCCCTTTCCAATCCTCATTTCTCCTCATTCCTCATCTTCTAAATTCATTATAACTCTCTTTCCAGTGTCTAGCTCTCTTATAAACCGTCTATATTTCCAGTAAATTTCATTATTTTTCAACGTTTTCATCAGCATGCTCCTTTGAACATTTTCAAAAGCTTTTTCCCATTCTAAAAAACAAATATATAGTCATCTGTTCATTTCCTTAAATCTCCCTGATAACATTCTAACGCATTACTTCACATTAATCACATTAATCGGATTAACCCAGATCGATGCTATTTAATTCCAGTATCTTGAAAAAACTTTCAATCTAATAAATCATAAGCTTCAGTCTGTACTCAATTATTGTTTCTCGATGGAAGTTGGATAATTTCTTTGTTGCCATCAAAATAGCATGACGCCATTTATTTCATTTTCGTCTCTTAAATGCCTCTTTCAATCTACTCAATTAGCGAGCTCACTCTATTAGTGATGGTCTTCGTATAGAGGCAGCACCCTTTTGGCACTTCAAATCATTCCTGGGAGAGCAATAAACATTCCTAAATAAAGGAATTTCTATTCCTTTAATACTTATTAAGGAGCATCACCCTCCGACGAATTCGACGGGGGTTTAAACAAACGTTTTTTTTCTAAATTTAATTCATACAAATAGAAACAAGCAAATAGTATGCATTTGATAGGGATTTACGTGATGAATGTTTACAAGATGTATCCACCAAAAGGCTGAACTCCACAGTCGTCGCTTTCTTGCAAAGGTACTGCTGTACATCAAAATAAACAGCAAAAATAAAAGGAAAACCTATGGAGAATATAATCAAAACTTACACTAGGAGAAATCCATTATATTTAAAGGAACATGAACAACAAGCACTTACAAATTATTTCCAGCGATCCATGTCTAAAATTAGTATAGGGTTGAACCCAAAATTAATCCAATCCTAATCCCTTTTGTTTATCGAATCTCAAATGCCGAATCTGGAACCCTGCTTTCACTAAATTATAAATCCCAGTTCCTTTTCTTAACCAATACATCTTGGTATGTATTATACCTGAAATAAATCCAAATCCAATAATTTTCTTGTAAATTTATGAACCCATGAGTAGCTCTAGGTTTTCCCTTAGCAAAAATCCAATAATTTAACCAAAATTCAAGAGGTCAAGATTTGGCCCAGCGTGGCAATGCCGATGTGCGTTGTCTTCCCAGCAGAAAAAATTCTTTTTCGTCTTCCACGTCCCTCTGTCGTTCACTGTGAGGTGATCACTCAAATGATGTCCCTCCCATTCTATGCCCTCTGCACGGGGAAGGGGAGTGTAGCCCTTCCTCTAAAAAACGGCTACTCGTCACCACCCCTCCAAATCCCCCAGCAGCTCCCTGAGCACCTTCATGTAAGTACTTCCCCTCGGGCAAAGCTAGAGGAGGAGCGGCTGTTCTGATTAAAACTACCATCAAACACTATCAAGGTATAAAAATTGAGGAGGTTTGGAGTCAAGTAGCAACTGTAGGTATAGACATAAAGAGCAAAGGAAGCGTCACAATCTCGGCAATATATTGCCCACCAAGGCAGAACATAGAAAGAGGATGACAATGCACCACTCTTCAGGACACTAGGTAATCATTTTTTTGCTGGAGGTGACTTCAATGCAAAAAATACCTTTTGAGGGTCAAGATTTACGAACACAAAGGGCAGAGAACTATATAAGGCAGAACAAGCACTAAACCTTCATTTCTATTCAATTGGTACACCAACCTATTTGGCCATCAGATCCCATCAAAGTTCCAGATCTGATTGACTTGTTTGTGGTGAAAGGTGTGTCTGATCGGTATGTACATGTTGAAAATAGTGTAGATCTTTCATCGGATCACACACCTGTTATGCTGACAGTAAATGCGCAATTAGAGGCCCAAAAGTATCCACCCAGGCTGAAAAACAACAATACAAACTGGACCTTATTTAAGGAGATTTTGGAAGAGAATATAGAGCTCCAAGTCCCATTGATCAATAAACAGGATCTAGAAGAAGAAGTCGAAAGACTAAATCTAAGCATACAGAATGCATGCTGGGCAAGTACCATACAGGTCTAAAGAAACTACCAACATCACATTGCTTACCCATTTGAGGTAAAAGAGCTGCTCAGACAAAAAAGACATGCCCGAAAAACTTGGCAGAGGGCTCGTACACCGGAAAACAAAAAAGTCCTAAACTCACTTTGTAATGAGCTCAAAGAATTAATAAGAAAGGTCAAAAATGAGAGATTTCATATATACCTCAGCATTCTCTCTGCGGAAAAGTAGAGTGACTATTCGTTGTGGAAAGCAGCAAAAGAGATGAAAAGATCAAAGACCCAATCGCCCCCTTTGCGACTGGATAATGGGATATGGGCGAGAAGTCCGGAAGAGAAGGCAGATATCTTCGCAAGACACCTTTAAAAACATTCTATCCATTACCTAGGCAAACAGCAGAAGAAAGCGCTATTCTTATACCTAAGAATGACAAAATGGATATACAGAGAGTAGCACTACAGGAAATAAAGGATGAAATAAAAAAATAATTTGAATGCCAACAAAGCACCACAATAAGAACTGATAACAGGCAAAATCCTGAAGGAACTGCCGGAGAAAGGACTGAAAAAATTGCTACAACTATTCAATGCTGCCATAAGGTTGAAGTGCGTACCCATCCAATGGAAGGTAGCTGAGGTTATTTTGATCCTGAAACCAGACAAGGTGCCGAATGATAAAAAAATCCAATAGATCAATCTCTCTGCTACCAGTTATCTCAAAATTGTTTGATAAACTTATTCTGAAGATGCTCAAACCAATGATAGAGGTAAGAAACATCATACCATGTCATCAGTTTGGATTTAGGAATAAACATTCCACCATAGAGCAAGTGCACAGGATTAAACATGTAACCGAGAAAGTGTTGGAAGAGAAAAAAATCTGCTCAGTGGTATTTATGGATGTCGCACAGGCATTCGATAATGTGCGGCACCAAGGGCTGGAATACAAATTACACAAATATTCACCATAAGAATTCTATCTCTTGCTAAGGTCGTATATTACATACCATAATTTTCGTGTTAAATGTGAAAATGAATATTCGGAACTGAAGAAAATATCTGCCGGCGTTCCTCAAGGAAGTGTGCTGGGACCCAGACCGTACCTATTATATACAAATGATTTTCCCAATAGAGAAGAAATTACAGTTACAACATTTTCTGATGATACAGCAATCATCGAAACGGGTGAGAAAGTTGAAATGGCAACAGACAGGCTCCAAAGATCAATTACAGAAGTATCTGAATGGACTAAACGACGAAGGATCAAAATTAATCTTAAAGGATGAAGCTTAATCAGTACATATTAATATTACCAATAAGAAAGTAGAAAGAATTAGAGTCAATATCAATGGACAGGTTGTGCCCTATGCCAACACAGCAAAGTATCTGGGTATGACGCTGGATATCTAACTCAAATGGAAAGAGCATGTCAAGAAAAAGAAGGAAGAATTAAATATAAAATATAGGGAAAAGTACTGGCTCTTAGGAAGGAGCTCGCAGTCAAAAATTGACAGTCGAAAATAATTGTTGATATATAAACAAATACTGACGCCTGTTTGGAACTATGGGATCCAACTATGGGGATGCACAAAGAAAAGTAACATAAAGATAATACAAACATTCCAAAATAAAGTACTTAGATACATAGTAAATGCGCCATGGTACATCAGAAATGAAAATCTCCATAGAGATTTAAAAATAGAACATGTTACTGAAATAGTTCAAAGATATGCAGAGCAGGATGGGCAACGGGTACAGACTCATGTAAACAGAGAGATGACGAAGGTGGTGGAAGAAGCTCCAGTCTTGCTAAGGAGACTCAAAAGACTGAATCCCCATGACCTAGTACAGCAAGGGAATTAATCAGTGAAGCCTAATGTAAAAAAGAAAGGGGCACTCCGGGAGTGCCGACAGAAGTGAACACTTGAAATAACGTGAGCATTTTTGAATGTAGGGAATAATTTCTAATGAAGTGTTTTATTAATCAGTAGAAAGTAGTTTCGTGTATATAATAAATTAAATATTCATTTATTGCGCTATTGTACACAATTATTTTACATAAAAATTGTACACTTCAGAATAATCAACTTTCATCCATTATTTCAACAACTCTTTCATCATCACCGCCATCATCATCGGCAATGTCTAAAACTGATACAATAGGCTTATGGTAACTAAAGTAAGAAACGAATAATTTTGATTCGAATTTGCTTAAATGTCTTGTAAATACTGCATCAATAGTAGTTTTATATTTCGTTGTGCCAAGATTGCGATCATTAGACATCGTTAAACCAAACTCACTACCTATTTAAAAATTCAATCAATGGTAGATTTTTATCGTCTGCAAAGTTTATGTTTATGTATATATGAATAAGCTACTCAAATTGAACGTATTAAAAGAAATTGAGTTATATTGTACTAACCTTCACTACTCTTGTATCGAGTACACTCTCCTGCACGAGTATGGACTATTATATTATCCGGCACAATATTTGTAGCAACCCAAATTGAATGAACTAAACCGTATATTAGATATATATTATGTAATATGAATAAAATTATAATATAGTTTATTTGACGGTGACGGTGACGCGAGTCCAATGGTTTTTACCCATCCACAAGTACTGTGTATATAGCGAGTATACTGTGTATATACAGAATATACATAATTATACATATATGTAGTAGCGGTGATGGTGACGCGAGTCCAATGTCTCTTACCCATCTACAAAAGTGCTCAACTCGACATGAGAAGTTTTCACTTCAAAAATTACCGTAAAAGTCACAATTCAGGGGAGTAGCCAGTGGGCTATACCCCATCAATGGGAATAGCCAGTGGGCAGATTAGACGTCCCATCACCTGCGACAAAAGCATGAATGAGAAGCTGATAGATGAGCTTGCTCAGTAGTAGCCAAAGGGAGGTGTTTTAGTGGGTTAGAGTCCCACACTACTGTGAGCTACACAGTGTCTATCGAGAGATTGTCACCTACCCTCGTTAAAAAAAATATAAAAGTACTTCCCCGATTTTGCCGCCAGAGTCTCGCTCAGATGGGGAAGTTGTATTCAATTCTAACTTTTCTAATAACTTGTTAAATAGTCGGCGTAACATTATTTTTTAAATTGAAATTTGGTATCGAAACAATGCAATATGTCCGCCTGGTTTTATTTTTTGTAAAAACTACAAATTCAGCCAATATTAACCATTTCTAAGTTTTATTTTGGATTATTTTAAAATTTAAAGCAAAGCGGGCATTTTAGCAGTAATCCAAGTCAAATATTGAAATGTTAATGCTAATATCTCAATTCCTCACGCTACAGGAAGTAAAGCCGTTTTTCGGGCAGTCGCATTTTGCCTTAAGTGACTTAGATAAAATCACCCACAATTTTTTCGGCATGCATCGAATTTCATTACCTTCATAATGGCCGGAGACTCGGCAGGGGTTTCGCAGTCTGGTAACCACGTCCGCTACCGCCAGATAGGTGGTTACCCTGCTGTTGGGTAATGCGCACGAAGCAGACGTTGGGGCACCAGGAGTACCACCTTCTACACATCCGCTTCAAGTGCTGTCACTCGCGCTTTACACGCGGGGAATCACTTCAATATAGACAGTGTTGAGCCCCAGCAATCCTTCGATGGGGACCATGAGTTTGACCGAGTATCCCGCGTGTACTTCTCTCACATTTTGCAGCAGTTCTTGATAATTCGTCCGTTTTTCAATTTCCTAAGCATTCATGTTCGTTTCGTCCGGAGCCGTGAACTCAACCACGAATATGATATGCGAGAGACGGTCGAGGAGCACGAAATTTTCGCGGGCGGTGATCGAGGATGCCTTGGTAATAGGATCCATCTCCTCCAACTGCCTGGGGGTGGTAACGGAATAATTCCACCACACATTTTTCTCCACGACGGACTTGATATCTCCAATAGCATAGGGCGTTCGTAGCGGCGCCGCTTCCAGGCCGCTCAAGGTGACGAAAGTGAAATGATTACGACCTCAAATCATTATTATTGATAGAATTGGGACACTGATCATGAAAAAGCATCTGGAAGAGGGAAAGGACGAAAGTAAATTGTATGTAAACGGAATGATATACTTGCTTTGCACCGAATTTTGTGCTCTTCGTCAGCATGCGGTAAGTTTCTCTTTCTAAGTACTTTTTACAATCACATTACAGTCTTTCTGACTCCTTTGAACTAACTGAACAGTGCTAAGTATTACTTGTCATTTTAGCGCTGTTCAACAAACGCTAGATCAGAAACTAACCTTTATGCCCGGATAAACCCGGATGCAAAACCCATTCCACCTGTAAAGCCTGAGACTTGAACTTGTATAAGTATCTTTAGTTTTATTTTGCCTTTGTTTGTTACATATGTGTTATGACTCTTTCCTATTTTACTCTCTTCACTTCCCGGGAGCCCACTCAGGTTACAACGCTGGGGATTCATCCTCTTCCATAAGTGATACCGTGGCCGTAGACACTCCTTATATTGCGCCAGTGATGTCGATTTTTCAGTGAAACCTTGATACCTGTTCGGACGCCTTTTGGAGAGCACTTCAAGTTTGGTGTCGGATGGGAACCAAAGCTGTGGTCTCTTTGCGATTTACGTGAAGATCAGGGCCAAAACGCGGCAGATGGACTCCTATTTATACGGGAATAGATGAGGCAGGGAATGGAATCAGGCGTCGCGATGCCCCGCGTCTTGAGAACAGGGTGCCCTTGCGATGCGGGCCAATTGGTGGTCCTCGAGGGCGATCGCTCTCCCTCAGAGGCGGTGACACAGACTCCCCCGAGAAGGGTTGTCGTCCCCCCCTCGAACGAGGCTCGGGGCTTTAGAGAGGGGCGGTTTCCGAGCGAGGGGGAGGATGCGGTGCGGTCGATGGACGGTCTCCTTCGAAACCCAAAAGCGTGGTGCGGGTTGGGATTCGTCGTTTTCGAGCGCTGTGTGAGTGGCGCTGCATAATGTTCTATCCGAAAGAAATTTTATGAATGTATACAGTCTGAAGTTTACTCTTTTCAGCCCAACCAATTTTGTTTGGAAATTCACACTTTCATATTTTACTTTTATTCAGTCAAATCGCGTTTTCCGACCACTGAGCAGCGGCAGGAAGGCGACCGGGGCACGGGCGGCGCTGCACAGGGCCTTTCAGTCGTCGTGTGCGGTGCATTGAAACGTTTCAGAGGGTTCTTAATAAAGTGGCTATTACCTGACGCTGTATCGTTGGCGTGGCTGTTGCGCCATATTGTTTTTTCCGTTTTTTTTCAGCGTTGGAGTTCATGGGGAAAATATTGTTTATTCTATCAATACTAACATTATTTTGAGTGCCACAAGGCTTCAATGGCAATGGGATTTGGCATCTTCAATGGCATTTGCAGGGTGTTTGTGCCCTCACATAGAAAAACTGTATATGAACTGATCTCTCTTTGAGTGTTTATTTTTAGTGTACCTATCGCAGCAAACGGCGCAGGAAAGATAAGCAAAAGCGTAACTTAATTTTTTTATTCTCAATAATGGAAGATTTTTTTCTTTCTACCGCCGTGATCGCGGTTCCCGTAAGCATTGCAACTGAAGCTCGACTAAATCGTAGTCCAGTGCATAAAATAACATACAAAGTAGGCGATACGAATTTCGCCTAGTGCCAAGATTTCATCGCCCAGTGACAGTACTTGGTGCCGACAAAAAAAGGAAAAAACTCAAGTTCTACGCGTGTTAAACTGAAGTCAGGAAGCGTTAAAGGCCGAGTACACGGGAAACAGGTAATCCCAAATCCAATAGACCGAGAAAAAAGCGAAAGCTAATGGTAATTTTAATGGGGTTATGGGTGGTGGAGGGGGTTCAAGCAGTTTCAGTGTCGCCCAGTGAAAATTCTAAGTTACCCTCCGATCCGAAGAGGTCGGAGCGTGGCGCTCATCGTTCTTCTTTTGGTAAACAAAATATTATCAATATCATTTACGGCGTGATGCCTTGTCTACACTACAGACTTATCTGACTTCACTTAAGATGTACATGATGTGTGGTCCGACAACTACACTTGAACTTTAAGTCGACTGAAGCGTCGTGATCATCAATGTCGGGAATTAAAGAAACAGTGAATCTTAACAGTTGAGGATCAAGGCGAGCAAATAGTTGAGGCCACTGAACTGATGTCACAGTTCAATAAGGATTCATTAATTTAATTATCACAATAGATTTTCAGATGACTGATCCTAAAAACCTGTCATATAAACAGGCCAAATGAGAATGAGAACAAATTTTAAGAAAAGAAAAACTAAGAAAAATGTCCTTTGCGGGAATTACATTGTCCTCTTCGGATACATCTACATCACAGACATGTCTTACTTTTCAAGTGTTCCTTTTGAACAAATATCACGAACAAATCTCTGGCAGTTAAAGGTGTAAGAAGGAGAGGAGCGTTGGGGTTATTTGTTTGGTAGACCGTCAGACCACCATACCGGCAACGTATACGAAAATAACGCGCTTTTGACCAAATATTTTATTCTGGACATAGCTTCAGGGAAATAGTTGAGGTTTGGCGATAATAAATAGCTATTAGAAGTCAAATATAATTCCTGTTTTGTCAATTAAAATAAGGTACGGCTAAAAATGCTATCATAAGTCAATTATATAATTCCTTTTTTTCTCTTCTACTTTTAGGTACGGCTAAAAAAAATTACCTTTCAAATCATTAATGGGAAACATACCATAGAACCTCAACTACCTCGGGCTTCACCCACTGTAATTTGAGCAAATCCTTATGATTGAAAGGCATAATGTTAGGTTCCACATGAAATTTTATGTATGGGGGTTGATAAGGCCTGTGATTTTATACCCCTTCACTTAACGTGAGCATTAAAACATATAATAAGCAAAAATTCCAACAAACTGAAAATATTCACTATGGCTAATTTTACCCACTTTAATCCAATTACATCAACATCACCAGAAAATATAACTTTTAACAATACACCGGGTACCTTATAAAACTTCCTACATTTAGCAATACACCGCAATCTATGAATATTACATTATCCCCAACACGTGCAAAATATACATGCTACCCCTTACGCAAAAAGTTACAAGTTATTCCTGCCTGAAATCTCCCAAATTACAATAATAAAAACTTATACATTTCAAAATGCATTACGCATAACACTTGAAGAACGCCAACCGTGTGGAAATAGTTGACTTAAGTACGGTTCTAAAGTAACTTAAGTGAAGGTGTCCTCAAATGAAGCTGCTGACACCTACACTAACCACCTTAAACGAACTTGTCACTTACGGTTCTCACTTAATGTACAATTGTAGACCCGGCATGACTTGTAAGAAGCATGAATATAGATTCATGGTAATAAGGGAAAGGAGAGTGTGGCTGAAATACGCAATAAATCTTAAAATAATTCAAACTACTGAATTCGATAGTTTAATATCGATATTTTCAGACCGTATTGGTAAACCAGGTGATCTCTGTCAGCTCGCTGCAGAACTTTCAGATTGGTCTGAACTTTCAGACCGATTTGAGATCGATTGGTAAACGTAGTGAGTGTTGGCGTCTTTAGCTTTGTTCGCGTTCTTTTGCTCCTTTTGCACTCCTCTGCATCTTTTTGATCCTTTGGCGTTCGAAGGAGAAAGTAACGAACGCGTGCGCGTCGCAAGTTCAGGTGCAACTTGAACCTGCACCTTTTGCTCCTGCTTTGGAGGTGGAGGAAGAGTGGCAGAAGTAACAACAGAGAGAATTGTGGGAAAAAACAGACGAAGACTGGATAAAATCTGCTGTTCGAGCGTGATGCGACATAATTAAATGCCTGAGTATTGATACGGTCCAGCTTCATTATTCACTTCCCTTTGCGTTGATGAATAAATCCAATGCTACCGGTCTGGCATAATAATCGTTATTTGGTGAAAAATAGGAATACCTCGTTTTAGGTGAATGCTTTATGATACGAGACCTATGGCTTCTCAATTGACCGCTTTTAAATGAGGACAACAACCTGATTGTGGATGAAAACGGAATGGTTTCATTTATCCTTGAAGGTATTTTCATTTTTAATATTTTAATAAATATTAAGTTTATAAATGTTATTTTATCCCGTAATAGTTGCTGTTGCTCCGGTATTTATATTCGATATAATTGCGTACATATGCATTGCACAATTAAATGTTAAAATGATATTTCACTTCATTAATGCAAGAAAATACGCTTAGTAAAAGAAATAATTTGTACAGTCCATGTAAAACTTTTTATTGCATAATAATTAACACGTAAAACTTTTTTATCGCATAATAATGAATTAATTCATTTAAAAACATATTTGGTGACTATACTAAGTTCTTCCTATTGTAATACATAATTACGAAATTTATTTTTACTGAATATCCTTCTTGAAGGATAATGAATTAATAAAATATCATTTTTGGTTAACTGTGCAAACGTTTACAAAAAACTGGTATAGTCCTTGAATAACTTTATTGCATAACTTAGTCAATGTATTCAGAAAAAAATTAGTCGACTACACAAAGATTTTCTTTCGCTTAGTAATGGGGTACCACCTAAATAAGAAGCACATGTAAAAATTAAGTTTAATTATGTACATATAACCAACTTCTAATATGAAATGCTCATTCAACTATGCATCTATTTTCACCTGTTATATGGTTCAACCACTATCAAAATATTGGCCAAGGACATTGACCTTAGCAAAAAATGCATTATATGCTGAATTCGGAGATCAATGAGTAAAATTAATCCTCCCACACAAGCCAGCCTCTGAAACATCCAGTGAGGTCTCCAGGACAGTTCTGGGCCAATTTTCATGGGATGACTCTGCGACAAAACTATTTTTTTAAATCATATTCGATACACAAGGGCGGAAAAATCAGTAATACACAAAAAACTTTACGAGTCAATAGCAATGGACATGAAAATGCAAGGATACAACATAAATGTATCAATCAAGTATCCAATAAATATAAGTCTTTGGAGAGGACTTACAAAACCAATTTAGCAACAAATAAAACTGGGCGAGGTCGAAGGATTTTAAGCTATGAAACGTAAGTACATACATTGCTACATAGCTATAGCCTAACAGTTTCACAAATTCCAATGATAAAGATATTTTCCATGCTGCAGAGATATGATAGAATTGCTCGGGCGTAAACATAATATTGCCCCAGAGGTTGTGTCTGGCCGCCATGGGTTGACCATTGGAAACACCATTGCTTCACAAACAAGGTCAGTATTTTGGTTAGTACAACGTTCAGCATATCACTAACAGGAGGTTTTCTGCTGAAATTTAATGATGGTTATATGAATCGTTTTACAGATTTGAAATTCCAAAAAGTGTTGGCCCTCCATGTTTGACCATCCCTGGGTCATCGACATCATCAGCAGTAGACGAACATTGTGAATTATCATCTGTAGAAAACCCAACTGCAAATCACAAGACAGAGGTTTTAGGTAAAAAAGAATAACGAACAGAGATGGTCAAATGGCAATGGCCCTAAAAGAATTAAAAGAGGAAGTCGCAAGACAAAATAACCTTATTAGAAAGCAGCTTGAGAGAGACAATGAAATTCTTAATTAAATCAGAACGTCCTTAGAGAAGAAGCAACATCTCTCTGAGAGAGGTTTGAGAGAGACAAGAGAGCAGGTTGCGTTACTAAAGCAGCTCCATAATGAATAAAAACTTTTAAAATTTGTAAATAATAATTTTCTTCATTATTATTAAAATATATTCATCCACTTAACTTTACTGTAATTTCATTGTTGTATTCTATTGCAACTTTTCTATTTCAATATAAGTGTATTATTTTTTATTCAAAGGCCTTAATTTTACGCCAAGTACTTTAGTCATTGTTTATTTGAATGTTTACTGTCTGAAATTTTTAATTGAGGAAGAGCATTTATATAGGAAGAAGAGGTTCTGGATGAGGAAAAATATTGCTTTTACATGTGTATGAAACAAATCTGTCATCGAATCCATTTATAACGATACATGATCCTTGTTTTGAATTTGTATTTTTGCAAGAAATTTGAAAATGTAATGGTTTGAAAAATGTTTAAAGCAAACTAAGTTGCACAAACAGGATAATTAAACGTATGCTGTTAGAAAACCTCAAGATTTGCTGGATTGTTCGTAAATGGCATTTGAAAAAGTACATCTTTAAGTATGTCTAAAGCTTAGGATTATTTTTTTCTTTGATTTTGCCCTTTGCATTCATTCCTTAAATTGGTACAAAAAATAAATCCTACTACCTGAAATAGCCTGCTATTTGCACAAATGTTACTGAGTTTTTTGGACTATTTATCGAAAATGGTGAAATAACTATAAAAATACAATTCTGGAGATAGACCTCTAATTGCCTCTTCCCATTGCCAACTGCCGACATATCTCATCCCGCAGAATTTTCCCCCATCATCGACGGCTGGGTCTCCGAAATGGTCAACGACTCCTCAGCTCCATGCCTTTCCTGAAGGGCCTCTGCATCCCTGTCAGGATGATCTTCGGCAAGGGGTTCATCAAATCCATCCAAATCATCTACGTCTGCAATATTATGCAGAACGCATTAATAAAACTGGTCTTGATTTGATTGATCTTAAGCTATTCATGGATGGTCTCTTCCATATTCCTTGTTTTCAGGTGGTAGAGTTGGCGGAACCTCTGCGTCAACCATCCAAAGGCATGCTCGACTGTACTCCGGCAACTACTGTGTACAATCTGAATAAATTCTTCACGGGATTCCCACCAGGTTAGATGTTCAGCCAGAGCCGACGTTTCAATGGCTAACTCTGCCATCGTCCTCAGGGCGTTGAGTGCTGGGTACAGTGGTGTATTGCAAGCAGCTTTTATTTGCGTTTTATCGAATTAAGGTTCGATTTTTCGCAATATTCGTATACTTCTTCTATATCCCCTCATATTTTCAGGCAAACCCCTTGCCTATAGTTTGAGACAATGCTCAGGCCTCTTATATTTGTCCCAAGTGCTATCCTTGGAAATGGACAAGTCACTTATTATGGTTTCATGATTGTTTTGTAGGTTGTCGAAGTAATTTCTGACCTGCTCTCGTATTATTTTTGCTAGTTCTTGGATTCCAGCTTTCCTATATAGTGCGTCATTCTGGTTTTCATCTTGCCACCATCTGGTATTAAGTATTGACCTTAGGCATTTACGTTCGGCTATGAACAGTTTTTCGCGATTGGTTTTGCTAGTTAGCCCAATCCACGAAGGGAGCGCGTATGTTAGTTTAGGCCTGATGTAGGTCGTGTATATATATATGTTTTAATGTCGGGGGGTGTCGAAAAGTTAGTTAAAATAGGTGCTAAGCCAGCCTTTGCACCAAGGGCCTTTGTTGTTATGTTTTTTATATGGTCGTGAAAGTTAAGTTTTTCGTCCAGTGTCACCCCAAGGTACGTGGCGTTGTCAGAATACTTTATCTCCTTTTGCATGATGCGGAGGGTTGGGCATTGTGGTTTGCTTGTGAAAGGTCTATAAAAAATAACCGCCTGCGTTTTTTGGGCATTCACGGCGATCCTCCATTTATTGTACCATGCGTGTACTTTTTTCAGCGTATCCTGGGCTCTTTCAGTGGCTATCTTTCCATTCATACTTCTTGAGAGTATAGCCGCATCGTCGGCATATAGAGCAATCTTCGTGTGCCAGTCCTCCGTATCTTTCGGGAAGTCGGAAGTGAAAATATTAAAGAGTAGAGGCCCGTATATAGATCCTTGGGGGACCCCTGCAGACATGGCTTTGGTGTCACTCCTTTCGTGCCGCCATTTTGCGTTAAAATGTCTGTCTCTCAAATAGGAGTGTGTCCATTTTAGAATCCACCCCGGCATTTTTGCTTGTTCCATTTTGTGTAAAAGGCCGTCGTGCCAGACTTTATCAAATGCCTTTGATATGTCCAGGAAAATACCTATTGTCATTTGTTTTCTATTAAAACCATCTGTAATGTATTCCGTCACCCTATGTATTTGTTGTGTTGTCGAGTGACTCTCTCTAAAGCCGAATTGTTCAGGCGGTAATAATTTATTCATTTCCACATACTCCTTCACATGCGGAACAATTAGTCTTTCCAACAGCTTCCCGAGGTTTGAAAGTAATGATAGTGGCCTCATCTCTTCAGGAAGCAGCGTCTTCTTCTGCTTCTTTGGAATGCATTTAACCAGTGACGTTTTCCATGTACTTGGAAAGTGTCCGGTCCTTATAGATGCATTTGCTATTTTTGCTATGTATTCTCCTGCTTCTAAGGGGATTTTTTTGAGCACCTCGTTAGGAATGTTGTCCTCCCCAGTTGCTTTCCTATTCTGTAGAATTTTAATTGTTTGTCGTACGTCGTCAATAGTTATTACGGGGACGGTCCCTAGGTCAATTTCCCAATTTTTGGGGTGTATGTGAATGTCTGGTGTGGACAGAGCTGGTTTATTGAGAGAGAAAGTTTTTTGGAGGGTGTTGGCCATAACCTCTGCCTTCTCCTTGGGGTTATAAATTTCCCTGCCGTCAATTTTTACAGTTATATCGCTCTGCGGAGTTCGTCTCAAGGATTTGACTATCTTCCATATGGATCCGTCAATTTTATTAAGTGAGAGAAGTTGGCTCTCCCATCTCTCTCTTTGATGTCTCTTCACTGCCTGTCTTATTTCCTTGTTCATCATTTTTAATTTATTTTTCAAAAATAATGTACCCATTTCTTTATATGTTTTCCGTATACTATTCCTTTCTTTGATGAGGATTTTGGTGTTATAGTCGAGTTTAATCTCGTCCGCCGTCTTTTTCCTCTTTTTTGGTATGGCAGTATTCATAGCGTCATTGATCGCCTTGGTTAGAATTTCTGCCATCTTATCGAGGTCCGTCTCGCTTTCGTACTTTTTAATACCATGCGCCACCGTCTTACGGAATAGCTCCCAGTCTGCTAGTCCGTAACATAATCTTTGCGGTAAGTCTGGCAGTTTAATGGGTCTTTCCCCTACTTGTATTAAGACGGGGTAGTGATCGCTGGTCAGTGCGTTCATCGTGATGGCCTTTACTGGACGCCTGAGGCCCCTTGACACTACGAGGTCAATAATGCTATTCCCGTGCACTCTCGTCGGTTCGTTAGGAGCGGTAATTCGTAGGCGATTTACCCGTGTCCATTCATAAAATCGTTTACCATTACGGTTGTCCTTTGGGCAGTGCCACAGCGTATTTTTACAGTTAAAATCTCCTCCACAGATAACTGGTATGTCGTCACGAATTAAAAAATCGAAGTCCTCAACTTCGAAATTTTTATTCGGTGGCAAATAGCACGAGTAGATTGCTATTTCGCCTATGTCAGTTTTTATTTTAGCGCCGATCACTTCGAGGCTTGTCATGTCACATTTATCTAATTCCTCGTAAATGAGTTCGTCCTTGATTAAAATGGCCACTCCACCGGCACTTTGTCTTTGGCCCCTTCTTATCCGATCTTGTCTCAGTACGTGATATCCGCTCACTTCCCACACTTTCTCGGGTTGTAGGTGTGTTTCAGATACGAGACAGACGTGAGTGTTGTGTTTGGTAAGGAATTGCAGTAATTCCTGCGTCTTATTTATTACGTCCCCACTTATATTATGGAGGACAATGCCCAGTGATTTGCTTTTATTTTTACTAATCATAATTGGTTTTTCTGGTCAGCATGTCCGTGATCTTGATGAGCATTTCTTGGAACATTTGCATTTGCTGCTGCATCATTGCTCCAAACGTCCTAAGTGTTTCTAAAATGCTTTTCAATTCATTATTGTCGTCTGTTTGTCTCGTATTGTTCGGGCATGTATCCTCCTTTGTCCTTGGCCTATGTGTAGCCAAGCCGTCTTGTGTAGCCACCCCCATCGTTGGCTTCAATGCGCTGTTGTTTTCGTTATGCGCTGGCCTTGGATTTCCTTTGGCAGTCGCCTGTGTTGTTACGTCTTTATTGTTCTCGCTTTCTGACCTCGTCCGTTTGTTTTCGTCAGCCTTTGCCTGCGTCGAGTGATTTTCTATACTCTCGCAGTCTTCGGCCGTATTATGTTCGGTGTTATTGCGCTTTAATGATTTTTTTGCCCTATCCTCCCAGATATTATTCGCCGGGGGCGCAGCTGGCACGAATTTCTTTTGAGCCTCTTTTTTCTGGGATAGCCCCTCTCTCCGTTGTTGTTTCTTTTCTTTAATTCCATTGATCCGCTCCATTTCTTTTTGAAAAATTACGCAGTCTTTTGATCGGGTTTCATGTGGTTCCCCGCAGTTGCAGCATTTTTTGACATCTTTCTTCGAGCAGTTTCTGCCCTCATGGGGTCCTGCGCAAATATAACATATTTCCGCTCGGGTGCAGAATCTCGATCCATGTCCAAAATCGTTGCAACGATAACAGCGTTGCGGAGTCTTGTATTCATATGGTGAGATACTTACAGGGTGACAGCACACAATTCTTATCTTTTCAATGTCTTTAGCCTGGAATTTTTCTCCTCTTTTTACAGTGATTACGTAAATGTCATCAACTTTAGGTGACATTGTTCTGACCGATACGCATGGAATACTTCGATCGTTCAAGTCGTCCATAATGTAGTCGAGGTCAATTCCTCGATCTAGCCCATGAATTACATAACGGACGACTCCCTCCCCCTTTGGTGCCCAAGTGTGGTATTGAGCCTTTTCTCTAATTAAGAAGTTTTTGAACTTCTCGTAGTCGTCAGCATTTCTCATTTGGATTCTGGATCATTTTTCCCCTTTTCTGATTAAGAAGGTCTTGTCAGTTGCCATGTCCTTAATTTTCTTGATGAAGCTCGTCATATCTTTAATTTTGTCGACGACAATTGCCGGTGGCAATTTTTTCTTTTTCAATTTTTGGACGTCAAGTGGTCCTTCGTCGTGATTTACTCCCAGTAGTGGCTCATATCTGTTCGTCAGTACTATATCTGAGGACGAGCCTTGTCCATTAATGGAATTTCTCTTCCTTTTCTTTCGGTTGGTTTCTTCTACTTTCTCAAATAGGGCAGACTCATCCGTCCCATCGTCTCCGTTGGCACCTTCACCTAACTCCATTTGTGATTGTGAGTCAACTGGAGCAGTGTCATTTTCCACATTTGCTTCGTCTGTCGTTAAAGTTGATTTTTTCGCACTCTATTAGTTTGTTTCGTTTCTCTTTGAAACAAAACACCCGCGATCGCGGGAGGTAACGGGATTCTATTTTCAGAAAGCATTTCTTTTTGTCTTTCTTGCTCTTCCCTTCGCTGAATTCTCGGGTCCCTGGGGGGCGGTATTTGTTGTCCGTTGCCATCGTTTTCCATTCGTCCTTTCAATTCAGGATTTAAAGGCCTTTGTTTTACCGGTGAGTGGATCATCTCTCGGCAAGAGACCGTGTCCTATCAGAGTGTAAAGTATGCGTGTCAAAGTTCTCAAATGAGAGGCACCTGGTGATCCCACCGATCCCCAGCCGCGAACGGATGGGGGCACAGTAGGTCTTCACCCACCTCTCCCTATCCTACCCTCTGATCCCTACCAAGGGGACCCACCCGGGTCTCCTGGGAGTGCAAGGAGGTTCACCCGAGTAGATCTGCTCTACTAGGGGCCCTCTTCCCAGGATAGCCGGTGGGAAACGACCGTAATGTACTGACGTGACAGACGACCACCCGTGATTGAGAAGGAGGGGCTTAGTTATCCTCCCACCACGAGTCCCCCTGCCACGCGTGTCGTGTGTTCGGTCCCTTGCCTTATATGTCGTCCTAAAAGGATGATCCTCAAATAATTTCCCCGAAGGGACAAAAGGTTTGCCAGTTCGATGACTGGTAAGTGCCTCAGTAAAATTGGGCGTATCCGTGATGGAAACAAAAAGCGCGAGCGCGACCGCCAGACCCAAAGTCAAGTCAAGTGAGTGCTGGGTCAAAATTTGTCCGGGTTTATATATCTTCCGGCCGTGCGTCAGGTCGTTTCTGATTGGCCGTTGTCGTTCATGTGGATGTTGTTTTTTCGCGCCCTCTTAATTATCTTTAAAACTGGTTTCCATGCATGGCTGATCGCGTATCCCGTATCGCGGTTGAAGTTTTTATCCGCCAACCTTATCTCAACAGCCTCCTTTGTCAACCGGTCCCAGTATCCGTTTGATCTGCAAAGAAGTTTTGCGTCGTCGAATACGATTCGATGGTCCCGGTTGATACTATGTTCCGCGACGGCTGACTTCTGGGGGTGGGCCAGTCTGATGCAAGTCTTGTGTTCCTTAATCCGGGTCTCGATAGTCCGACCAGTCTCTCCAATGTAGACCTCTCCACATTCGCAGGGGATTTGGTATACTCCTGGCGTCTTCAGTCCAAGATTGTCCTTAACTCTGGTTAGCTTACATTTCAGTTTCCGTGGTGGCTTATGGATTGTCTCAATTTGATGTTTTTCCAGAATTCTCGATATCCTCCCGGATATAGTGGAGATGAATGGGATGCAAGCCCTCGCGACCGGTTTCACTTTCTTCTGATCAGTTCTTTTCAGGACAATCATGTCTTCATCGGAGGGTTTCTTAAGAGCGCGATGGATGTCCCTCTCTCTGTATCCATTCCACCTGAACGTTTTCCGCAGGTGTTTCAGTTCGCTGGGCAGGCTTTCTTCATCGGCTATGGTTCGGGCGCGATGAACTAAAGTTGTCAGAACCCCTCTTCGTTGAGCGGGATGATGGTGACTCCGCCCATTCAAATAGAGATCTGTATGAGTGGGCTTGCGAAACACCCGGTGGCCCAGGGATCCATCTTCCTTTCGATTTATTAGGATGTCAAGGAACGGCAGACATCCATTTTTCTCTTGCTCCATCGTGAACTTGATGTTGTGGTGCTGGCTATTCATGTGGTGGAGGAATTCCTGGAGGGTCTCCTGCCCGTGGGGCCAAACGATGAATGTGTCATCTACGTAGCGGTAGAAGCATTTAGGTTTATGTGGGGCGCTGGATAGAGCCCTCTCCTCAAAATCCTCCATAAAAAGGTTGGCTATGGCAGGAGAGAGGGGAGATCCCATGGGGACGCCTTCCGTCTGCTCGAAGAATTTTCCATCGTACATGAAGTACGTCGTTGTCAGTACATGATGAAATAGTTCCAACGTATTCTGGTCGAAGCGGGTCCTCAGGAGTTGAAGCGTGTCCTTGAGGGGAACTCGTGTGAAGAGGGACACGACGTCAAAGCTCACCATGATGTCCCTCTGGTCTAGATGGATGTTGCGCAGCGTCTTCACAAACTCCTCCGAGTTTTTTATGTGATGATCGCATCTTCCCACCAGCGGCGAAAGGACGCTGGTGAGGTATCTCGCCAAGTAGTAGGTAGGAGCGCCAATGGCACTCACAATGGGTCTCAGGGGTGTTCCAGGCTTGTGTACCTTAGGCAATTCATACAGTCTCGGGGGAACGGGTGCCTGTGGTACCAAGTTCCTCCTTGCCTCTTCTGGCAGCCCCGATTTTTTGATCAGAGCAATTGTCTTCCTGATTCTGCTTTCCGTCGGGTCCTTAGGTATTGGCCGGTAGGCTTCGTCTTGGAGGATATCCTGGATTTTGCGGGCGTAATCCTCCCTCGCCATTACCACCGTGGCATTGCCTTTGTCCGCGGGAAGGATAGCATGTTCCGTGTTATCCCTCAAGCGGCGGAGAGCCTCCTGTTCATCTCTTGTGATGTTTGGTTTGGGAACAGCGCACAGTGGGCTCAAATCGAAAATCGCCGGACAAAAGTCCAAAATTGCTTTTTTTGAGATAACGTCTTGAAACTTGGTACATACACACACAATTGATTAGTGATTATGGAATTGTAAGCCATTTTTCATAGGTCTTACCCGTTACTTAGATACAGAGGCTCAAACACGACCAAATTTCCTAAAAAGCGCCCGCTCTCATTTTTCTTCGAAAATCTTCTACGTTGAGCAGATATAGGAGTAATGGAAGGATTTACATGAAATAAAAAACATTACCATTTATAAACAGGATACATTACCTATATTATGCATAACTTTCAGACATATTTGCTCATATTTGAGTGCTATTATGTCACAAAATGGCGGACCCTTTTTTTAGATAAAATTGTACATAAAGTAGACAATATAATCCTTATTCGGAAAATGGTCTCTGGGATACTTCATTAAAGTATAAACTAAACATATTTCTAGATTATTCCGTAAAAGTATTTGAAAAAAGTTTGCGACGCCGAGAATAAACTCGACTTTTCGATCGCGCGTCGCGGCCCGGCTCCGCGCAGCGGGACGTGGAAATACAGTGACTCCGTTCGATTGCTCAAGTTGTGTGGACATTAACTCCTCGAATCCAACTTTTTCGGGCTATGCATGTTGTCACTGATTTCTAAAGATTCTAAACTGAAGATTTTGCGAGGATATTGGATCGAGAGAATGGATCAGTGCACGCGTAACTGCGGTACATTTGTTTTTCTTTGGATACTTTTCGGAATTATACTGCAAATTATGAACGTCTTTCAACTCATAAAAAGAATGCGGGTTATCGGGGTACCATGCTTGTTTTCCATAAAAAAGGCAACATTAGGGTTCCCTTCTTTCCCTTCACCCTCTCCTCCCCCACCCCGAATAACACCCTCCGCCTTTACTCCCAGAGGGTGGCGCGAAAAGGAACGATTTATGACAATGTGTAACCTTAAAAAAAACATGCCTGCTTGGCAAATTACAACTTGTTGTCCCTCTTCGTTATCTGACTCTTTGATGTGCCAGAAATAATAATAGTAGATACTCTCCTACAAATAACTTGGAACTGATAATCTATGTAAAATAATATTAATTTTTAAGGAATTACATTAAGGGAATCATTTTCATATTATCATTCTTTATAGCTTCTTACAATGAAATTCAAGCTTGAGTTTAAAATTTGCATAATTTCATGAGTTTTTATTTTCAAAAAGCTCTGTTATGCGCAATATCATATCTTTGTATTGAGTGACAAACTGGATCATTATGTTTTAGGGATGGATTAATTTAAACTTAAGTCTCTAGTGGTTGTGCATTTTCATTTCGCAATACTGAGCACATACTGTAATTACATGCTGTCGACGAATATTAAAGGAATATGCATAGATGAAAACACAATTAGATTCATCGATAATATATTTTTTTTTACTGTAAAACTGATGTTGTTTTGCATAGAATTTGCTGCGCCAAACCTTACGCGGAATATAGTAAAAGAGAAAAGGTATTTTGAAAATAGGATGGCCATAAACTAGAATGGCTTAAATTCGTTTTGATGTTGTCAGTACCGGTAATGATTAATTCAATAACATAAATGAAATAACATAGTAAGATACTGAAAAGAAGCCAAATATTATTTTCCGAAATGATTTTCACCCTCAGAGCAGCCTTGGTTTTAATTCACCGAGTCATCTTCAGGTAGTTGACGAATTTCTGAAAGCATACACCATGTGTATATTTAGGAATGGGTATGAAGGTTAAGAAACAGATAGAGGAGATGAGTTTGTCGCACGTGTACCGACGCGCTCCATGAGAGAGATAGATGAAAGTGAGAGGTCTGTTTGAGGCAATGAAGGGAAAAAAAACTCAAGCAGGGAATACCCGGAGAAAATGAAAGGAGAGGAACTTGGCTCGTCGGTGTTCTAGTGAGGGATTAGCAAGGGTGGGTAAGGGAGCGGGCAAAGGGTGGTGGGTAGCGGGCTCCTGACTATGCGATCGCCTTTTCACTATCCTTTCCTTAACCACGTTAACCACTCACCCATCCCCGCGAATCCGTCATGACAACACCGTTGACCCAACTTCCATTGCTGATTGTTCATTTCAAGCTAAATTCTTAGTCCTCGGACGAGTCGTAATTACTACTCATACTCGCTGTTTGATTCTATTGCTTCTTCTTTGTCTACTATTAGTAATAGTTCCCGTAATTCCTTCGGAAGCCTCCTATGAGCCTTCACAGTCAAATATATGGTGGAGGAAAGCAATGGATCGGATGTGATCAAAAGTCTTTTGAATAGGTCCTCATTGGTGGCCATCCTGGAGTGTTTCCGCGTGAATCATTCTCGGAATATCCTGGCGTCCTTATTGCGAGCCTCCATCGCCTCTTCGGATAGCTGGCCTAAGGGAAGAATTGCCCCTTTCGAAATTTCCGCGCCATGTATGAGCACTTACGGACCGTGGTCGGCATGTAGTACCAGGGATAGAGCTCAATGTATAATTCGGCCGTCCTCAGGCAGTACAGTGAAAATGCCTGGTCGTTTAGTAGTAGGCCACTTGAAATTTCCTTCAGAATAATTGAAAATATTATTATAAGCTCATACTCTACTCCTGAAATGAAAATATAAGAAAACATGAATTAGCCTCGATAGCAGAAGTATAATACTCATCAAGCAAACTCACTGTTGATTTGTTGAGTGTAATACGTGGCATTGACCATATGTAGCTATCTCTGAGCATATAAGCGAATTTACACCATTACCTGTTACATCAGCTGCCAGTTTAGGAGAATCAAAAAAACGTTCTAGCTGTATTTCCATCATTCGTATTTTCTGTTCGAGGCCTGGGCACATCTACGATTAAACCCATCCTTCATCTGAAAGTCTTCTGTATTATAAGCCTTTCATTTGCACAGCTGTATTTTAAGATAACCACGAGTCTAGAAAGGAATTTAATTATAATTTAGCAATTTATTTTTCAGAATAATTTGGATTTAAGCAATTAAAAGTTCCACCTTGAGCTTTGATGTATCTCACCTGACATTACCTAAAAACCAGTTGATACGAAATATGATAGATAGACACTAAAAAAACGAATGTAGCAATGCAGCATCGATAAACCATAAGCATATTAGTCTACAGCTGCCGGTCGATTTTTCATGGCTGTTATGTTATTCATATCTTCATAATTCAAATTCAAAAATTATGATGTAGCAAAAATCGCTCGTTATTCCGGGAACACTTTTCCCACTTCCTCATGTAGGGCACCATAACACTTATCCAAATAAATTTACGAAGACTATTTAAAGCGTCATCATGTGACCCTAAATCTAATATTCGTGACAAATAATAAATCAAATATTCTTTTTTGTCATTTAATGATTTTCACTTCAAATCCGTTACTTTTTTATGGAGCTCAAGACACGTGATCTGGTGTGAAGGCATATAACCTCACGTTTGAGGAAAAACATGTGTAACGATCCAAAAATTTAAGAAAATATAATATACGAAGGATAAAAGAAAAAAATGATGATACTTAGAAATTAAAGTAAGCAGTAAGATCGCGTTGTAAAAGAAAAACCAAGAGAATATAACAAAATATATATGAACACAGATGAGAAAATTACGACGCATAATGTGGGTAAAAAACGTCATTGGTTAGAAAGAAATTTTAAAAAATTGCTTACCTTAAAAAAGAGGTATACTTTTAAGATAATAAACAATACTGCTGTCACCACAGAAAACTGGAGCAGGAAATATGTCAGTATTTCACGAGCCAAATAACCAAATACAATGGGTTTTCCAAACTCACGAGAGCACATGCACAACATTACTTCACCAAAAACTAACTACAACTGCCTGTCAATATGCATTTCTTAAAGGAAGGGCGCCACTGGAAATACCCGCTTAATACAGTCAATAGCAGCCCGGAGTCATAAAACATTCCTTTTCGCGCCACCCTCTGGGAGTAAAGGCGGAGGGTGTTATTCGGGGTGGGGGAGGAGAGGGTGAAGGGAAAGAAGGGAACCCTAATGTTGCCTTTTTTATGGAAAACAAGCATGGTACCCCGATAACCCGCATTCTTTTTATGAGTTGAAAGACGTTCATAATTTGCAGTATAATTCCGAAAAGTATCCAAAGAAAAACAAATGTACCGCAGTTACGCGTGCACTGATCCATTCTCTCGATCCAATATCCTCGCAAAATCTTCAGTTTAGAATCTTTAGAAATCAGTGACAACATGCATAGCCCGAAAAAGTTGGATTCGAGGAGTTAATGTCCACACAACTTGAGCAATCGAACGGAGTCACTGTATTTCCACGTCCCGCTGCGCGGAGCCGGGCCGCGACGCGCGATCGAAAAGTCGAGTTTATTCTCGGCGTCGCAAACTTTTTTCAAATACTTTTACGGAATAATCTAGAAATATGTTTAGTTTATACTTTAATGAAGTATCCCAGAGACCATTTTCCGAATAAGGATTATATTGTCTACTTTATGTACAATTTTATCTAAAAAAAGGGTCCGCCATTTTGTGACATAATAGCACTCAAATATGAGCAAATATGTCTGAAAGTTATGCATAATATAGGTAATGTATCCTGTTTATAAATGGTAATGTTTTTTATTTCATGTAAATCCTTCCATTACTCCTATATCTGCTCAACGTAGAAGATTTTCGAAGAAAAATGAGAGCGGGCGCTTTTTAGGAAATTTGGTCGTGTTTGAGCCTCTGTATCTAAGTAACGGGTAAGACCTATGAAAAATGGCTTACAATTCCATAATCACTAATCAATTGTGTGTGTATGTACCAAGTTTCAAGACGTTATCTCAAAAAAAGCAATTTTGGACTTTTGTCCGGCGATTTTCGATTTGAGCCCACTGTGCAGCGGCCCTTTTAAGGACCAACGCGACGTCACTCCTAATCTCATCCGCGGTCTCTCCAGGCAGCATTCGTATGGCTTGCTCTATTCCTCCGACGATATCGCTGTATGGGATCGACCTCGGTGCAGGCGCAAAGTTCAGACCTTTCGAAAGGACCGACACTGTTGGCTCGTCAAGGCCCTCTCCAGTCAGGTTGATGATAATCCGCTTTTTGTCCAGCTCTGGAGGCGTCTCTTGCTTGTGAAGTTGGTCGTACTTCCTTTTCTGTCTCTCTGTGTTGTTTCGCAGCAGCAGTTGACCCTGGGCAGCCGTTGCTTTGTCGATGTATTCCCAGTCAAATGGAGTGAGAATCACCGCGAGGCGAAGGTGTAGAGCCTTTAAGTTCCTCGCGTACTCGTCCAAAGTTCTTCTCTTGTAGTGTATGCGTTCTCGGACCAGAGCAGCACTTGCCCTCCGCATGATGCGTTTGGCCCGTGCTGAGTTTACCGCACATCTAGTCTCGGCAAATTTGGGTATGATGTCCTTGTCCCGGCACCTCAGGAGAAAGGCGAGAGCACTGAGCAGTCTCGCTTTCTCCTTCCGCAGATGTTCGAAGCGACGAATGGATCGATGTATTTCCTCCCCGTAGAGGTGAGTAATGTAAGACTTCAGCCCCCAAAAGTCAGCCGTCGCGGAACATAGTATCAACCGGGACCATCGAATCGTATTCGACGACGCAAAACTTCTTTGCAGATCAAACGGATACTGGGACCGGTTGACAAAGGAGGCTGTTGAGATAAGGTTGGCGGATAAAAACTTCAACCGCGATACGGGATACGCGATCAGCCATGCATGGAAACCAGTTTTAAAGATAATTAAGACGGCGCGAAAAAACAACATCCACAGGAACGACAACGGCCAATCAGAAACGACCTGACGTACGGCCGGAAGATATATAAACCCGGACAAATTTTGACCCAGCACTCAACGCCCTGAGGACGATGGCAGAGTTAGCCATTGAAACGTCGGCTCTGGCTGAACATCTAACGTGGTGGGAATCCCGTGAAGAATTTATTCAGATCGTGCGCCAGGAAAGCACCAAGTCTTACATTACTGTGTACAAAGTTAAAATTTCTTTGGGCTCTGGTTAGATGCCCATTGTCCCTATATAGTGATATTAAAAATGGGGAGCAAGGATAAGCACTATCCCCAGTAAATAACCCTGACCTGAAAGATATGAGGAAGATCTCATTGGACTTTGAATTCCAATTCTAGAGCAATCATAACTCAAAGAAGTGTGTACCATATAATGAAATATGCCATACAGTAAAACTCATGCTGCAGTGGAAATTAAGTTTTTAGGCAAAATTAGCTGGGAAATAAACCTTGGCATATATTTTGAAGTACAGGATAAATTGGGCTAAATGCCCTTGCATCGTGTATAGGAAACCCTAAAAACACATCTCAATAATTTTACCCTTTTCATTGACGATTCCCTGGGCCTATACAGAAAAGTATTTCTTTCGATTAATGTAGGATTCAGGATCTTCCACTGGCTAGTCAATGCGGACATGTGTTCCGCCTATCAAACCTATGCATTGAGTGAGCATGTAAACATTGTTTTCAACAATGAAACAGGTAAATGTATAATTTGAAATTAATAGCCAATACCAATTGCATCCGGAAATCCTTTCCTCTCAAGGATGTGAGACTTTGTGGCCGTTTCTTCATCATTAGATGTGTCTTTAATTATGGCAGGAGCCATTCCCAAAATAAAAGTATTCATTCTTCTAATAGCTGAGTGCAGTGAACGTTTGGCTGATGTTCAATCTGTCCATCTCGGTAACCAGCAGCCTCGTCGCCAAGAAACAATAAGTAAGCCAGAAAATGCTTTTCAGGACTTACTGGTTCAAATCCACCATGACCTGCGATGAGAACTCAGAACATATTTACACTGTTAACACACAGGTAGAGTAAATGGTACAGGCAAGAGGTAGAAGTACCTAGCAAACTAATGAATTCCGGAGATTGTTGCAACTTTGCGATTAAATCGCGAACTGTGTCTCTTTTCAGCCGAAAATGCATAACAAACTCCCTGTCGCTATACAAAGGAGTAACTTCTTCAACGTATCCTGGAATGGCATTTCTATCATGACGCTCAATAGCATTTATTACACCATTTGTTACCTGTAAATTACCTAAGATACAAACAATAGGAAACAGATGGCTTTCAATTAAGTACAGCATATATTTGATTGAGAATGCAACAAAATGAAATAAATGTGACTCCCAATCGTGATACGTGCACGTACAATATAAAATGCCACACGCAAAAATATCCGGATAATTGACCAAACTGCCTTCAGTTATTACAATCCTAGGAATTTCATGACGGACTACTTAATATTCCCAGGAAATGGGAACGAGATTAGCAATATGATTTGTGGCAATAGGTCAAGAAAACTTTGAAGTTAATCTTACAAGTATCCTTGCCCTTTCTATCGCTAAGTATCAAATGAAGAAATTAATGCGTAATAATGATCCAATAGCCCTTAAAAGAACTATTAGCATATATAAACAGCATAAATATGAACTGAGATGACACGGAAGGACTATTAAAGACAATGTTTACATCGAAATGGTAACTTAAACGCATGGACACCATTTTCACACCGAATAACAAACTGTTATCTTAAGCTTTGTTCATAATGGGTCATAATTGTTAAGGTTCATAACCTTATTTTTACGGATGGCATTTGTATTAAAAATTTCAAGATATTTGCTCAGGAATACACTCAAATCGGTGATCATGACTTTATGTAATAACCTCTATGTCGTGGACGAAATAAGGCTGGTAATTCATCATCCAATCCATCCTTGTCCGAAGAATCCTCCTCTAAAATCTGTTGCAATATATTGTCCAAAATTATATCACGCGCCATAATTAAGATGAAGCAGATCGGATGCTAATAGTTCCGTTCGGGTAGTCCAATGAGGTGCAGGGGTCAAATCAGGAGAGTAAGGGCCAAACGAGTCAAAGGTCAAATCGGGAGAGAAAAATTCAAGACAAGCAAGAGGTCAAAATCAAAATAACAATCCGAGTCGCACTAAAGCAAAGAAGCCGCCAACAGAAGCCAGATGACAAATGAATGTGTCGTTTGCGTAGTCGGCCACCACAGGTGTCTCTGTTATGAGTTCAACTTGTACTTCCTATATTTTCTTACGTTTTTAGTGCGTTTCGTATTTCCTTATATGCTTGAGAACCACGAATTGCCTGTTTTAGGCAATGGCAAATGTTTTAGGGTCGTTCCTAAGCAATAAAACCACTTTCAATGTTTAATTCGGGTTTTTAGTTAATTCGGGCATTATATAAAAAAAAAAAATATATATATATATATATATATATATATATATATATATATATATATATTTTTTTTTTTTTTTTTTTTTTTTTTTTTTTCCCCATAAATAAGTAGGATCGAGGACATTCCCGGTATACGGCGCAGGTGATGTCTCGTTTCCACTACGGATGCACCGTCGTCCCTCTGCGCCTTTAAACGCTGTGAGGCACGTATGTAACACGTATGTCCTAATGCTACCAACGTATAGAGGTTGGCACGGGTAACACCGGGAGTGGGGGACGAATGAAAAGCGAAAGCACGATGATCCATCAAGTCAAACAAAATGGAGAAGGGCATGAGGTGTCATTTTATTTATCACACAGGGAAAAGTGTAAATTGCTTTTAACCATATTCCGAATAGTTCAGATGGTTTTCTGAATGTGAAAATACTAATTTCGCTTGAAATTTGCTGCTTACTTTTCACTTGTTCGTCGCAGTTCCAGGAGATCGCAGTAGAGAGTTAAGCATGTAACGTCAAAGTACTAGGAATGCACGTCACGCCGACACGTACGGCGCTTGCGGAAATGGGGAACTAGGTGACGAAGGTTACGGAAGGATACCAGGAATTGCCGCTCGTATCGCCAGTTGCTTCTTCAAATCTCTTCTCCCCTAAGAGTTGATCGTCTCTTAGAGGGACGTGTTTACGTTCGAGAGACGAACCTTCCATGAAGTCATCCTCCACGGAGGAGGAATCCTTTTCCCAATGTTAAAGGTTTCATGGATGTTACCCTCGCCTGAATATATATTGTCCCATTGTTGTCCTCCTTCACGGACTTTTCCGTTCTGAGATATCCGCTCGCACCAAGGCGCAGCGCCACTGTGTTAACAGTTTACAAAATGAAGCAGATGCCCATAGTTGAAAAATGTTCACTGGTTAGCTTATCGTTAAAAAAATATTAATATATTTGAAAACAAGAAACCTACATCGTTATAGTTGTGGTCGTGATACAGTGCTGTGTGAATACATAGGATTGTTTTAATGATAACGGGTACGTGGAAAAAATAAGTACACATTATTTTATCGGTCAAGCGATGCATTATTTGTGACCACCTTTGCTAAATACCACCTTCATTTATTATGCTCATAAGTTTAATTATCATTCGTAAGTAATGAAATATATCTCCTGGGCATTTTTTCCTTAGCCGCAACGGCATGGCATAAATCGCGCGATGTGCTTATTGTTATCCCTAACAAACTGACTGTTTTTAAAAACAGTTTTAATATATATCTCCCAAAACGGAGATACTGTCCAACGGGGCACCAACATTCCAGACAAATCATTGTATAAATAATAATTGTATTTATCTAATCTGGAATAAAAATCAAATCAAATCATATAGCCGATGCTGTAAAAAATTCCACTATGCTTCTCTCGCTTCGATCACACTTTTTTCTATAACTTGCTGGTGTCGTCTCTCTAAAACAGACTCTGTATGTCCTTTGGATTTCCTGTCATCTACATTTTTTCTTCCATGTTTTCCGAAGTTGGTGGGAGAAGAAATCGTTGGTTCATTCATATAGCATTGTATTTTTACAGCAATATTAGCGGTATGCTATTTTTAAAAACATACTTTTCAGGTACAGTAGCGTGATTCCGGCTAATAATAGAGCCTGGTACTCGAGAGAGGTGGAATTGGGGTTCTAGATACGGTCGTGTATATTATGATGCTTTCTAACAACTAGCAACTCGCGGCAGATCTGAACAATCCCAATTGAGCTCCTAGAACTTAGGCCAGTGGTTGAGAATACTATTGCTTGAATTTGTAAATCTCATCATTTTTTATCTCTGGTTGCTCAATTACCCCAACTTCGTATGCATTTACAATGGATGCAGTTTCACTGAATGTTGCAGTTTTCACTTTTGTAATACTTTATTTTGTAAGTAACAAAATTAATGAATTACATTAGCATGAGTTCAAACTTCGGCGATCCAATGGAAATTATCAAGGAGTAATAGTAAGCAAATAGAGAATTCAAAACAGGATAGGTATTGACGTGTTTCGCTGGGAAACTCATGACTTCACACCACCTATACCATAATAATGCCCCACACGGCGGACTGCTTTATACGATATAAATAAGCACGGAAAACCTGGGAAGAATGGGACCATAACTTGAAATCGTGACGATATTCTTTTAAACAGTCACATTAAAAAAAAATACTTCAAAGCTATATTTCGCCGAATAAAATTTTGCTATTTTATAGGATTAACAAATATAAATCATGGTGAACGAGAGAACGTGCAGTAGTTTCCGTTTCTATTTTCGCGATTTGATTTGCACACCAGCAGCATGATTGATACGACGTATTAGCAAAGAAAGAAAACGAATCCCAATCATTTTTATAAAATAATTCACCAATGACTGATATTTTACATAAAAAACGGATATCAGGATCAGATTTAAAGTCAATCAAACTAGGCACAATATTTGAGCTCCTGGTTGCAAAAAATCCTTAGAGCTGTCATTATCTCCATAATCGGGGGCAAAGAAAAACCACGGTTATTTCTGTTCGCTAATGATAATATGGCCAAAAGTGTATTCGTGCGTTTGCCTCTCGAAAAACTTACAAATTATCGGGTTGAATAAAATTCCACTACATTTTGCCATCTCTCAAGTATCGCAACGGATTAGAATCATAGAGATTGTAAATATTACTCAAATAATCATCGAGGTGGTCGTCGAGTAGTTCAATTCACCCGTCATTACAAAATACTTCCAGGCGCCCTTCTTGCATGAAGTGAAGGCCAGTATCGTCGATTGCTCCTTACGCATGCGTCATCGTCCTTCTTTGGCTGCAGGAGAAGCGATATCTGTTCCAGAGACGAATTATGGCCCCCTTCTTCTCCTTGACGGCATGGAGAAGGATTGCTCCTTCAAAATGATGGAAAGAAATTGCGGACGACAGGTAAACCAAAGAATAGCAATGTACAACTATAAATTATCTTGATCAACAACAACTCCGTTAAATTGTAGAAAGAGAGTGACGTAAACGAGGGCAGCAGTCTGGAGTATTTTTAAAGCATTGGCTTTTGAGAACACAGCTGTTCGTACATATGAGGTCGTGACATGGGTAACAGGTTTGATTAGTAAGCGATCAGGTCAGGTATTCCACAATCAATGTCATCGGAGCAAATGAAACAAAAATTCACAGGTAATATATTGTATTACTTACAGACGATAATTAACCTGTAGCTCATGATAAAAAACGGCAATATATCGCAAAGGCAGTCATAACTAATGCATTTCTTGACCACTGGATGCATTAGTAGATGGATAATTACCTTCTTTACGCACCTATTCCATAAAAAGTCATCCTGTATCTTCACCCAGTAGTCTCATGGTTGCACTTGTAATAGAGCCGCTCTTCAATTTCGATTTTACTAATTTATTCAATAATATGCCACCCATCAAAGCTCCCTCAATTCTAGACATTTGCTTCATGTTGTAAATTGTTGACTAGGACGCCTAGGAGAAGCGACTGATGGTACTGGCGAGGGTAGTGGGGAGCGGTGACCACTAGGACTCAAAGGGACCAAAGGTCCAGCGCGTGGCGGTCAATGAGCTAGAAGTGTGGGGAAAGACGCTCAAAAAAGGGTATACTTTCAGGCTTTTATCCCTCCCGAACTTTCCGCCTCAAAAAATTGGCATTCATGAACTTCCCTTTTCCCCTGCACACTTTAGGAACTCAGAAGGAATGTCAAACAAAAACATTTTCTTTAAGTAGTGCTTCCACCTCGTCACTGACAACTCGAACTTTAAATAAACAGAAAAATTGGGTGCTTTCCATTTGTGGCGATAGACAGCGATCGTCTCGCGGTGGGTGCTTTCCATATTCTGGATTAGCCGACTACCGCCAGCTATCGATTGCTTTCCACCCAGAATGAATAAATAAATGACAACGAGCGTAGCGCAGCAGCTACAGTTAACAAGTCCTTCGGTCACGGCAATCTGTCCGCAGAGAGTGAGACAGCGCAGACGTGAAAAGCCGCATCGAAGTTGCATTTCATTTGTCCGCCTTGCGATCGCTGGCTGCTTCCCTCGTGAGAGGGATATTGCCAAACGTTAATGGAAAGCACTCATGGGAGGCATTGCTCAAGGAGCAAATGCACACAACCATGCATGACAGTTGATTTCGATACATGGGCACGCATGCGCTTTCGAAGAGGCTGACGCTCGCCTTTTTACGTCCCACTGACAAAGGACGTCGGTGCGCGTCCGGTCGGCTGAGTACACGACCGCCGCACAGTGGTCCCAAATCGAAAAAAGCTGGCCAAAATTAATAACGTCGTTATTTTACCCAAACTAGCAACAAAAATGGCTATTTCCTATTGATTTTGATCTCCTAAATCTGATTTTGAAATTATTTTTACGCTATCTCTTCATTTTAACATTTTTTGAGCTGTTATTATTTAAACAATTTTTAGAAAACCTCGATATAGAAGTCCAAGCGATTGGCGATATCTTGTTACGTATGGAGAACTTAAAACAGTATAATTTTAAGGTAAAAGATATATAAATTGTAGTTAAAAGCCATGATAGAAGTTACGACATGAAATTGACGGGATTCGAACACGCGACCATCAGCATAGTCGGCGAGCTACCCAAATCGGAAAGACTACAACACATTTGCTGAAATTTTGGCTTCCTTGTATTTGGTGAGTTACATTAAATTAAATAAATTGACTGATATTTAGGGTATTGAGGATAATAAATATTAGATTTAAATAAAATCACTTTTATTTTATCACAAAAAATATCAATTCAAAGAGAATCGTCGTCCGATGTCACCACATCTGACTCATTGTCACTCTGAGAATCACTTAAAATTATCAGGTTTTTCACATCACCTGGTAGGCTGACCTCTTTTTTTTTGGTACTACCGATATAATTGAGATATATGGGTCAGACGTTAAAAGGAGTCGCCGAAAGATATCTTCATTATTTGAAATTCTTGAGGATTTCCTTGCGTGGTGCTCTCGGAATCTCCTCATGTCTTTGTTCCTGGCCTCCAATGCTTCCTCCGATAGTGCTCCAATTGGAAGAAGGGATTCTTTAGCAATTGCTGCTCCGTGTATCAGTAGTTTATGCACCGTAGGTGGCATGTAATACCAACCATAAATCTCGACGTACAGCTCAGCTGTTTCCATGCAATAATGGCTGAAGGCTTCATTATTAATCTCGTAGCCGCTGGATAGTGATTTTAAAATCACGGAAAATCGATCAATAAGTCTTTCATCGATACCTGTAATGATAATTGAAAATCATGAGAATAATTACATTTCATACATCAAAAGCATCTGTTCGTTGATTTTTCAAAATTATGGAAACAGCTCTAACATTTAGTTAAATGCCAACGAGGTGAAAAATGTTTTACTTATTTATCATAATTTTATATTTACCAGTAATTTCAGCTGATGACTTGCTATCTGCGAAAAAACGCCGAGCCGTGTTCCCATCATTTGAATTTCCAGAGCCTTGCTTTGGCACGTCAATTACTAGTCCCATCCTTGATCTAAACTTGCTCTGTATGTCCTTCTTCTTTTTCTTCAACACCTGCTTGCTCCCATCATTATTTCTTATCTGAAATGAAACCCCAAATTAAAATTCCTATTTCACTGTTGAATGTATAATGATTGAGATTAACTAATGATTATTTTTACTCACTGACCTTCCATTTCTTCATTTCCAAACGATAACTAATGTGCAAAAGACACTCAAAACTCTTAATGTAGCAATGGAGGAGGGATAAGCCGAACGAATACGTGGCCTTTTTTTATGTGCTCCAAATTATTCATATCAGATATTTTAGCACCACAGACGTAGCACGTCATGGCACTGGTTTCTGTTAAAGCGTTACACACCTGTAAGATAATCCATAATTGAATTATAACAGGCGCAATTGGAAACAGTAAAAACCATTTAAAAAGTAAATTTGAAAGACCTACCTTTCCATTCACCATTGAGAGCATCATATGCATTTTCACCGTGATATTTCCAATATCAACTACCTGAAGCTTGTTGACTTCCTCCGATAAATTCCTCTCTTCGTTCTTTGCTACAGATTTGGTTTCTTGCACACACTGGAAACGAATAGGCCGACAAAAACGGGTCGATGAAGGCCGAGGGTTTGACCACAAAATGTTACCTGCAATGAAGTAACTGCTTATTTACTTCCCAGAATGTATTGAGTTAATGGATACTGTATTACGTAAATATCAATCCTTACCTGAGTCATTATCTAACAATCGTAGGGGTACCAAAAAACTTGCAAAGACATACGTATCTGTCACATCTTCTTGTTTCCATATTTGTTTATACTGGGAGTGCCCTGAACTCCCGTCGAAGCCGTACTTGCAATATAAAATACATTGAAGTTTTTCCTCCATATTCTGCAGTGTTGATACGCACGACACTATGCGCTTAGCTGTGTGCGCTAGAAGAGCTTGCAGACTGACCTCGCACCTCTCCTCGGAAACACAAATACCTTCTGGGTAAGCTGCATGTTTAGCTTTCAAGATTGCCTGGTAGCTAGGATATATGGTGTGCCCATGCTTAATTGACGTCTTGCAAAGCAGCACATATTGATATTTAGTAAAATTTCCAGACACAATCAAAGACACCGCTTCTTCTGGAGTTAATGCGGTTTGTTGGGCCTCCTGCGCTCTCCATTTTGTTAAAACGCGTTTCGCTCTGGTAGGTGTTGTTGTTTTCACTTCCTTGATTAGCTTTGCAGCCGCCTCATCGCCTCTGCTGCTGTAGCCCATTGATGCAGCGTAGGATAACTCAGCCGGAGATGCGCTGGATCTAAGCTTTTCCGTTTAGGGGGATTAGGGAACATTTATTGCCCCTAGCGCCAGGATCTTTTTTCGGAATAGCGTAGTGAAAATGCTGACCCGCATGTAAGGAATCTTCGCTCTATAGAAATATGAGGAAAGTTTTGCAGAGGAAAATATACAGCGGTTACTGTCAATTGCTCGCATAATGACTTATTTAGTCGTTTTAGATCACGCATAATGTGTCTTACTAAGAGCATGAAAACCGGCCCTCATTGGTTTAATGAATATTTGAAGGAGACTGTTCAACACACAAGAAATGTGAAACACTTGATGCATGAAATCTCACAGTATGGAAAATTATGTAAAGGATATACCACGTGAGTTCAACCACCGATATAGGAATATTCGAGCGATAAAGCCATTCGGTCTTCCGCCGGCCAACCGCCCTCGGCGGCGCGGTGCACCGCACTGCTTAAAACCTTCTAGATGTCGGATAGGCAAGTATAGGCAAGATTTTTTTTCTCCATCTTGTTGAATATACTTTTCCGAAGGATTCTGCATAGGAATCTTCGAGGAGCACCGAGGATCACAAAACCATATCGATACATTTTACTAAAAAAAGCTCAAAAATAGTTAAAATTATAAATAATTTAAAATTGTTGTAAACAATATTGAACCGACCAACGATTAGGGGATATATTACAAAAAGGTGCAAACTTACCTTGTACAAAATTATTAAATGAATCCCATGAAATTAAAGCAGTCATATATTAAGTTGAATTTCCCTAAAATCGACTATTTCTACGCATCGGGTGTTTTGCCCACAACATGACCATGTTTGATGGGTTACACAGGTCAACACAATAATTACACAGACCTATCAGATACGAAATATTGTAGGCCATATCCTGTAGAATCCGAATACACCTCTCAAAACTTCCTTGCAAAAAGTCGAAAAAATGACTTTTGGCCAACTTTTTTCGATTTGGGACCACTGTGCGCCGAACCGCCGGCGTCCATCGTGGCGTGGTCGTCGTCGGTCGGAGTTCATTTGTGGCGGCCGATGAAGCGTGCACCCCCCTCCACCCGCCAATCGAAATCCCCGGACATCAAGGGGCAACCCCTGGCGAGCGATTCGTGAACCGCTGCCCGGTCCGCCGCCACATCCGGTCGGTCGATAGGGGGCCGGCCCTGGCGACTCCGCCGCGCGCCCCTTTGCCTCCGGGGCCTGGGGTGGGCCACGGGCGGTTGTGGTGCTTGGTGGTGCGGTGAATTGTTTTCGGAGCGAGGAAGCTTGTCCTCTGCCCATATTCGCTTACGGATTCGGGCTGTGAGATTGACTCTCACTCCTCGCACTGAAAGCGGGGGTTCCCGATTTAGAGTCACACACGTCACTCAATGAATTTATACTTGTCATTCTCCACTCTCTTTTATTGCGTAGTCTGGTGGTTTACGCTCTTTCTTTCCCATTCTTTAATTCTCTCTCCTGTCCGCAATTCCCTTTGGGCGTGAAGATGAGAGTGGAAAACGGAAAGCACGAAAGAGTGAAGAGCGAAAACAAGACGAGGAAATCGGGTTGGTGTGGTGTCCTGTGGTGTCCTACCGGCTTCCCTTCTCGAGAGTCTGAGTTCGAATCCCGGCGCGGACGGATATTTTTCAGCGGACTCCCGATCCATAGTCGAGAGTCTTGAGCTAGGTTCACATGGGTGCGGAATCGGCGGAGCATGCGGAGTGCGGACGCGGAACCTGCGGAAAGGTCGACTGGGCGTTCACATGAAGGTGCGGGAAGCGCGGAAACGGTACGAAGGGCGGGAAAATTCAGCACTAAATATTTGGACGCCGTGAAAGATTTTCAATGAGGACACTCCTCGATCATTACTCTCCTACGAGTTTGACCTAGCGCGTTTTGAATTAGAATCTGTAAAACTTAGTATAATACCCTTAAGGCAGCAGATATATGAACTAACAGTGAAAATGCCATTATTATCCACTGTTAATAGTCACAGATATAGAGGAGTCTTACTTTCCCTTCGAGATAGTGATAACGGGGATTGACAAAATGGGTAGTCAATAATTTCCAAAAGCCTTTAAACTACTACTTTGCCGAGATTTTACATATATAGCATTAGAATCCCGAAACTAAGCATAAGAGAAGATAGTATATAGTGTTTATAGTTTTCGCAAGTCGGGTGTGGGACTTCAGTCGTATTATTTACGAACTTTCCCAAGAGATAACCAGCCGTTTCTAAAGCCATAAATATAAATATCCAACCTTTCAACGTTAGGTTAGGTAGTGTGTGTGTATATATATATATATATATATACACACCATAACCAGCCGTTTCTAAAGCCATAAATATAAATATCCAACCTTTCAACGTTAGGTTAGGTAGTGTGTGTATATATATATATATATATATATATATATATATATATATATATATATATATATATACATATACACACACATACACACACACAACGAAAGGTTCGCCAATAGGCCACAACAATAAAAAATACACTTGACAGGGGGTGGGGAAAGAAAAGTAAAAAGAGAGAAGACTTACAGGGAACGTTACGGGTGTGTAAGCCCTTCCTCAGCTAGAGAAAAAGTCACTTTCTTCAAAGACTTTTTCTCTAGCTGAGGAAGGGCGACAACGGAGACACTAACACTCCCACCAGAGTTAAAAGAATTAATTACGAAAAGGAATAGAATGAGGAGGAAATACAACCAATTAGGATCTTTAACTCTTAAGGAGAAGATCCGCAATTGAAATAAGGAAATGAAGAAAGGCATGAAGGATCTCAGGAAAGAGAAATGGATATGTCATCTGGAGACGATCAATGCCAGCAACGGATCAAGAGCTGGAAGACAGCATGGAAAATAAGGAAAACAACACACCCAATGAAAACATTATAATTAAAACTGTAGAACTGCATCACTGCAGCGCAAGAGATAAAGCCAACATCCTAGCCTCGCATCTGGAGAACGTTTTTACCCCGGGACGACCTGGCTTATATACGCCGGCGATTACTTTAGATAAATCAGATTGGGGAAATCACAGGACGAAGGAAGAAATTCCGGAAGCTATGATAACAGACATTGACGAAATATTATCCAAGTTACCAAAGATGAAAGCGCCTGGGGATGATGAGATCCCAAATCAAGTTCTGAAAAAACTCCCACGGAGGGTTAAAGATTTCCTCGTAAATATAATCAACATATCCACAAGAACTGGGAGCTATCCTGCCACATGGAAAAGGTCCATAATATCCTGTATACCAAAGAAGAGGAATAAATTTCTAACCCCGGATGTTTTTAAACCGATTTCTCTAATTTCGAATATAGGTAAGATAGTAGAGAGAGTAATATACAAGTATATCATTGATATCATTGAAAAGAACAATGTACTACCTGATGAACAATTTGGTTTCAGCCATCAAATCACATCTTTGACCCACCAAAGAAGGCTATTTTAAATGGTAGTATGTACATGCAGGAATTAAATACCAATGGCTTTTAATTATTCACAACTTCTTCTGCCGCTGTTACGTCTACTAAATAGTAGCTTCCTTTTTAGTGCATTGAGGAAGGTTGTCGCTTTTATTTCAAAGGTCATTCAGTTCTACATCGTGTTGCTGGCGCAACCTGGGGAGGGATCACGGTTCCTTATTTCGCGTTGTCGTTACCATTATTCAAAACGAAAACCGCTCGATAAGAGACACTCAGAGAGAAGAGACTATACATAAACACTCACAGTTAATGCCCCTAGAACACCCTCCATCGATTAAAACTAGCGATAGGAAGCACCTGAAAAAAATTGAAGAACGAAGATCACATTTTTGGCTTTCATGAGATCAATTGAAAAATAACCAACACACAAGTACACGCGTTATCAAAAACGTAATTGCGCCTCTGGTCTGTAAATACTAGGAAAATTAGCAGTCAGCCAGGTTTCTGGGATTCGCCCGCGTTGTCATTGTTGGTGGCGACGTTTCACATTCTATACTGTAGGCGTCCTCAGGCCAGGCTGAAGTGGAGAATGCTTCGAAAGGGCCGGTATTTATGTTGTACAATGTCTTCCCGCCAGTTCTTGAATTGATTGAAGAACTGCCGGAAGACAACCCCATTGTACAACATAAATACCGGCCCTTTCGAAGCATTCTCCACTTCAGCCTGGCCTGAGGACGCCTACAGAATAGTAGGTGAAACGTCGCCACCAAAAATGACAACGCGGACGAATCCCAGAAACCTGGCTGACTGCAAACCTGAACGGCGCGAAAAACTTCGTCAGAAACTATGAAAATTATTTTTTCCATTTTTAATTTTGAGAAGATAGCACATCATTGAATCTACTGAGTGAATGAGAAAGCGAGATAAAGTAAATTACTATATTGAAAAACTAATAATAATATTTTTAATTAACAAGATACATTTACGTATTTAACGTAAACTTTTGAATAGGATTTCAAATTCATAATTTCAGACAGTGCAACAAAATATTAATCATCATCAAAAAGGTAGACATACTGTTTATTTAGTGACAAGTGGTTTTGGAGAAAACTGGGTATGAAAATAGATTGATTATTATGCATAAAATAAAGTACACAGCCAAAACTTTTCTATTACATTTGAAGGTATACGAGCTCTAAACAGTCATGCCATGTCGGGAAAACGTAAACACTTTTGAGACCTGGAGGCTTATTAGCTAGGCAAACGGAAATCGGAATCGGGGGTTGAAAATCGGAAACACGTCACTCTATCGGAAAGATCGCCAAAGTTGCGATCAGATGAGGAATAATCGTCCAATTACATTTCCTACTAGGGGAGAAGATTAGATTACGGCAGCCAAAGTTACGTTTCATGGTTCAAGTATCATTATGTTTATAAAAGCCTAGAAAGTGGAAATAAACTCTCTTAAATTATTCAATACAATTCCGATAACGCGAAAAAACAGTCAATTGAAAAAAAACAACAGCAAGTTGTGTCGTTAAAAATGTCTTTACATCAACAGGTCAACGAATTCTAATTCCTAGCTTAAAAATGCTTACTATTTTTTGGTAAAATTAGATGCTTCCAATTAGGGAAACTCAAAAATATTTTCTGTGATCATGATATTTTTCTTAAGAGAGCAGTATAAGGACAGTGCGTATGGATACTTAAGAGGACGCGAAGGAATGTATACAGTGAATCGAAACCAAACGAATTAAAATCGATCATTTACAACACAGGGTTTGTGTTGAGCAATGAATCTTCAAAAACGGGTCTTGTGTTGTCTGAATTTGATTCCACATTTCAATATCAAGACAGTTATATGCCAAGGTATTTAAACTTTATTTTCTGCTATATAATTTTGCCGTCTACTGCGAGCATGCATCAAACAGGTAGAAAATATTGAAGAGGGAAGTGGAAACTAACCGTCGACGAAGCGGAGATTTAAGCGTACGCGAAGTGAATCGGAATGTGAACGAACCGTAACTAAACCGTCTCCGAAGCGAATTATTAGAATAGCGAATTATTATTGTCTGTAATAATAAAAAAACGGATCGGGCTCGTGTTGTGGCTGGAGTTGTGGCTGGCTTGCCTCCCCGAAGGCCACGGCTTGAATTCCGGCATTGGTGGTGATGGAGGTGATAGATGAAGGTGGACCGTGTCCTACTCAGCAGTTGTGTCGAAGGCACTTCTAAAATGTACCAAGATCATCGGATGAGAGGCTAAATTGTGTGCTCCTTGGCGCCTTTTGTTAAGAGTAGAGTAATGCTGACGACTACTCCCCTCACTGTAATAATCCTGCCCATACCAAACCACTCGCTTGTCCTAAATGGTACGATTACGTCGGGTTTTGATCGTCTCCCATAATTAATGCCATCAAGTCAACCCCACATCAGCAGAAAGATGTAGCATAGGTAGATAGGTGTCAATGTAGTATATTCCTACTGCGCGTAGAAAGTATCCTGAAATAATGTTGGCTTCTCTATAGTGTGTAAGCAGAAGTGTCAGTGGAAGAATCGTATCCAAGCATTAACTTCTTCAAATGCTTTCGAGTACATATTCAGATTCAAGGAATGGCATTATTTAGAGATTTTATTACGTGGAGGTGGGTGTTTCATGGTAGTTCTATTATGCCGGCTGAATTTTTTTCAAAGATGCAGGATGAGAAGAGAACGAAAAAGAAAAGACAAAAGTACACTTTAACATCAAGCATCCCATTATATACTACTTTAATGAGCGAATAACATGACTGTTTGTGGCCAAAAGAATCCCATGAAGCAAACACGAAAATTTATTATCTCGTGGCCTCAAAAGTAATCTCTCCAGATTCTCCAGATGGAAAGGCACTCCAGATTCCATCCCTAACCACGAAAGTATTTCACGACAGTAATTTGTTAACCTGGTGGCCTACTCAGGAAGGTTTCGGAGATTTCAAGCCTCGACAATGACAGAAGTTTGGCGTCGAGACGTCGAAAATTTCATTTCAAATAATGCCATCGAAAATGAGATTTTTCGAGGATGCGACGTCACGTTCATGACATTTTCGAAGTTGAGACCTTTCAAAATGAGGTCCTTGGGTTAGTCATTTAGTCAACATTCGAATGAGAATCAAAATAAGATTCGGTCACAAACGGATTGGATTTCTTAAATTCGGGAGGAAACAATGAAATATTTATCGGTAGGAAATTACTTAACCGCACATCTCGGGCACTCCGCGCTACATCTTCACCTCTGCTCTGGTAACATTAGTATGAAAGTTACGCATTCAAACTCCGTGCAGGTCGAAGGGCTTATTCCGCACTCGCGGAGGCAGTAGGTACCGCGGTGATTCCCCGCAGTGAGGTGGGCAGTCGCGGGCCCCGCGGCGGGCGCGGTCACCCCACCGATCGCCTCCCCCGGGAGCGGCGCGGGTTCGAGCCCCGGCGGCCCCCCTTCCCGCCAGGGAGCAGGCCGATCGGTACTGGGTGGGCCGAGTGCGCGTGCGGCGAGGCCACGTGGTGGGGGCGGCGGTGGGGACAAGGAGCGGGGCGGGCAACAGGTCTCGCGGGGCGTGTGTCGGCCAGCCTCGCCGCCGACTCCGCCGAGAGAAGATGAGCCGCGTGGCGGGATACGCGCTCCCCGGGGCCGTCATGGTGCTCTTCGGCGCCAAATGGTCGTGGTCGGCGGCGGGCGAGGCCCGTGGGCCGCGCAAGCGACGCTGCGGACCATCGTGCCCGCTCGAGGGCCTCGCCAAGTTGTGCGCCGGCGGCGTGGGCGTGGTGGCGTCCCTGGTGGCCGCCTACCCGGACGGCAGCGTGGAGATCGTGGGCGACGCCCTGCACGCCACCATCTACCTCTTCTTCGCGCTCTCCGGGCTGGCCGACGTAGCCGCACACTTCGCCGCCGCACCACCCGCCACCCGCGCCGCCCACTTCGCCTTCCCGCTCGCCTTCGCCGTCGAGGGCGCCCTGCTGCTCTCCGGCCTCCCAACACCGCCCTCGCCGCAGCGGCCCGCGCTGCAGATGGTGGCGGTGGCCGCGTGGGGCTGCGCCGTGGCCGTCGCGGGCCACGCTGCTCGGCCCTCGCTGGCACCCGCGCGCGCCGTCGCCGCCCTCGCGCACGGCACGTGGTTCCTGCACGCGGGGCTGTTGGCAGGCCACGGCGAGGATGTCCCGCCGGCCACGTGGGCCGCCGTGGCGTTCGCGTGGCACGTGGCCGGCGCGCTGGCCGCCCTGCTGGTGCTATCGCTGTCGCGCCGGTGGTGCTCGAGTACTCCACCCGCACCGCCCGAGTTCGACGCGGGCCCGCCGCGGCCCGCGGCCCACGGCCCGTGCCCCTACTGCGACGGCCTCGGCGGCCACCACCAGGGGCCGTGCTGAGCGGCCGGACCCCCGCAACACCGTCCGCGCACGCCTGTGATAATCGACGGCCTTCGGGTGCAGACTGTCGGCCGTCGCCCCCTCTTCCCCCCCCCCCCCTTGCTGGCACCCTAACCAACGCACGCCCCCGCTCTCTGTCTTTCTCTCCGCCCCCCCCTGAAGCCCCCCTCCTGTCGTGTTGTGAGTGCAATGCGGACGCAATGGCATGGATTGCGTGTTAGTGTGATCTGTCCTGAAAGAGTGAGTGAGATTGTATCGCTTCCTAAGAGTGACTCGAAGAACTGCTTCTCTCTGTTGTTTTGTAGTTGAATTATATTTTGCGTTACCACTGCTGTAATATTTACCACCCGTTTCGGTCCATGAAAAAAAGATTTGTACGCATTTTCAGAGTGCATTTTATTTGGCTGCCACCCCGCCCCACGCCCCACCCGCCCTTTCGCCACTTCCGCCAGCGCCCTTTCTCATCGATCGAGCGTGCAGCGCTGAGTCACGCCCATGCACTGCCCCCGCACCCCGTGCTCCCGTGTAACAGGGGTGTGGCAGGGGCTGGGAGGATAAAGAAAGTGAGAGAGGAATGAACGACGAATGGTTCGGGGTCAAAGGGTTTGGTGAGGAGAAGGCATTAAAAGGGTTTATCAAAAGCGAGAGGGGTCCTTGGGTTGGAGAGGGTTTTATGACGAGAGGTTTCGGCGAGCGGGCGAAAGTGGTTTGCGGGTCCAAAGGCCGTTTTACACGAGGCACTTCATTGCGCAGTTTGGTTCTCATAAATTGCCTGGGCACGGAGTTATAGCACAAGCTATTTTTCTCTCTCACTCATTCTAGCAATTCTCCGCTTTACGTGAAGAAATTTTCTCTTCACGTCCATCCAGACTGTGGAATAAAGTGCCTTGCGTAAAACATCCTTGAGGGATGGGTTTGTGAGGGTTTGAGGAGGGAGGATGGTTTTCGGATGGATGGATATGGGTTGTGTTTTGAATGGTTTTTGCAGTGCAGCGTTCTTCAACATTATTACACTTGCAGGCCAGCGAAAATAAGAGAAATATTTACCGGACCGGCTGACGGCTGAGATAGAAATGATATGCAACTAGGATAAAATTTCATGTATTACATCTGATGACCTCATGGTATTTTAAAAATGTCGTATGGATTATCAGTAAAACCCCAGTGCTTCGCATTCAAGTGCACTTTGGCCACGTTTAAGTCATCACTATTTACCGAGAAAAAGTTGTCAGATACTATAAGTAGACCTCATGCACTCGTGCCGCGTTCCACTCGCCACAATGTGTGGCGTCTGAATCACGTACCGGCTGAAAAGTATCCGCCGCGCATGATTGGGGCAAAGTTGCCGGTGGGGAACTGGAGTGCGACGGCTCGCGGTCCTCCTGAAGTTGAAGACCACTGGTGCACTGTGCCACTGGTGTGAGAGAGGTTGTGGTGCGGATGGGTTGAGGAGGGGGAGGCAGGAGGGGGAGGAGAGGGTTATTAGCGGGAAGTGCATGTGGGGGGGAGGGGGAGTGCATGTGGGGGAAGGGAGGGGTGAGGTTGAAAATTAAACGGAACTTTTTGTAAAGAACTGGTAATGGACTTCCCTCTATGTGCTGTTTAAATGGCCTAAGTGTAAATGACTTCTTACCTAGTTTGTTTTTATACGAGTGGGATCGGGCTGATAAGGTGTCTAGAGTAATGTCTTTCCCTCCCAAGAGCTCTGGTTCAAATTGTGAAGGTGGCGGAGATATTTAATAGAATCCCGATCCTACTTGAGTGACCTATAGAGAGCACTTCAAGTGCAGAACGAGTACAAGTTCCGTCGGATGGGACGTTAAATTGTGGTCCCCTTTGTGCCTTTTGTTAAGAGTAGGCTAATGCCATCGCCGGGTCCCTCTCCACTCTCCCTCCATTCCCCAAGCAACTCGTCCTCCACTCCCCAATCAAAGATTCGTTTAGCGACCCCCACACAGGTCCTCCATGACGCAAATAACCACAGTTAGCGGTTCCTTCGCTTGAGACCAAACCAACCATAAAAAGGTTTATGAGGTAGAACAGCGTAAAAAAGTTTCTAAATCGTTTTATTTTATTTGCATTTTATTTCTGATGTTACTACTTCATGTAATTTCGTGACTGAGCTTTTGAAAATATTTTTTAAAATGACCATAGAAATTAAATGCAAATACAAAATTAATTTATATTAAATTCCTTGATTATTGTTTAAATGGCCTAATTAACTAAAAGTTTGAATTACCCCTAACTTCTGGCTCGTTATTTGAGTGGCGAGTGTAGCAAAAAATTACAAATAGGTTGTTGTTATTTGGATTTTAATTTTAATATCTGTATTTTATATGAGTTTGTGCTTGAGTCATATCATTTCGTGACGGAGCAATTATAAATATAAAAACCTGCTCTTCAAAATGAAATGTAATTGATTGCATGGTAATGTTAATGAAATTCCTCTCATGTACTGTTGAAAGGGCGTAATTCACTTGATGACCGCTTCCTTCTACAAAAGGGTGAGTGTGTAGTCGAGGGGGGGGGAGAGATGAGGGGAGCAAAGGTCCTGGGGATGAGGGTCCCTCGGGGGGACTGGGGGGAGAGTGGGGCAGGGAATAGGATCCTTGGCGTGAGGGTAGCATCGCGCAGGAGAACTATGAGAGGAAGGTGAGGAGAAAATCATTCGAATGGCTTGGGATTCGAACACATTCCCCAAAATTGGCGGCGGGTGCTTGTACCAATTAATCCGCCTTGGCATCCTCGCTTAAAGAACCCAGCATAAATTTGGGGGACCTGGGATCGAATCCCTGAGCAGGGGAATGATATGTCACCGTAAAATTCTCACATCCATCTATCACTTAGCGGATGACTACCACTAAAGTGTTACTGCTTGACAAATGTCATTTGTGCGAGAGCGACGACTGTGGCTTGGTTCCACACCCGCGGCTTCCTCTGCAAAGGCCAGCTACACTGCGAGTGCACTTGCAGATCGTCCCCGTGAAGTAATTCCTCCCAATCTATGGCTGTATGTTGCGTTGCAAAGCCCTAATGAGTTTATTACAGGAGTTTTCCGTTTCAGGAGTGGGAAATTCCGGTAGATAAATTTGTGAGTATTACCAGAGCCGCATTGGAATATGTATCCCCTATTATTCTACACATACAAAACACGCTGAAAGCAACCTCAAGGGTGTGTGGCAGGGGGTGGGTAGTCACCAACATGCATTGCACTACACCGTAAAGTTAGTGTAACTACGGCTAATTAAGCGTTAGCATAAATCGCTAATGCGTGTCACGAGGCGAAACCTCACAAGCATGCACTACACTACAAATATGCTCCCAATGGAGACGGACCGAAGGTATATATTAAATATATATATATATATATATATTATAATAATAATTTATTGGCTCTCCGGCTGTAGTTATTACGCCAAGTCAGCGTATTTAGCTAGGCACAATGTTATACTTTCATCTTCGACACCATTATGGTATCGACAAAACACCTGTGCTGCCCTATGCCCCTGGAGATATTGAGTCCGTCGTGGAGAACGATAAATGCACAATCTGGTGGAATTACTCCTTTTCCACCACCAGGCAGTTGGAGGCGACTAAGCCTGATATCGTTCTCCTCGACCACCTCACACGCTCCATGTTTGTGATCGAGTTTTCGGCTCCGGCTGAAACTAACATGGATGCGAAAGAGGTGGAAAAACGGACGAAGTATCAAGACCTGCTTTTCGAACTTCGACAGATGTACCCCGGACACTCTGTGAAACTGGTGGTCCTCATCATAGGTGTGCTCGGTGGAGTTAAGGGCTCGCTGCTAAATAACATCAAGTGCATTCCGTCCTGCGTGGCACAGGCGGAATCACTAGTTGCACGCATGCAGAAGGCCGTCATCCTGGGGTCACTCCGTCTACTGCGGACGCATGACCCGACAGCAGCGTAGCCACTCATCCGATGGGCGTCGGACGTGGCTGCGATTACTGCACAACCCCTCTCGAGTCTCCGGCCATTATGACGGCAATGAAACCCGATGCTTGCCGGGGACTCGGAGGGTCATGTTACAACTGTAACAAATAAAATAATAATTTATTGCTTCCAGTCATTGCATACAGAGTACAACAATTATTAGGTGAAGCAAGTTTGGTAGCCCCTAAGGTACACCTGTTTGGGGGCTACCATTAGTTAAGCCATGCAACATAGGCAAATTTTTTAACAATCAAGATACTCACAGTGAAGTACACAAAACCTATCAAAAGAAATGCTCTGTGCAGAGAGCAACAGAAAATACAAACTGACAACGCTCATCATACACACAAACATACATATACTCATAAGAATTACATACAAACACTCATAAACATACAAACACTCGTAAGCATTCATACATGAGCGACAAGCGTTAACAAGTTAAATATATACAATCACTTTCTATTTAACATTAGACTTATTACATGTAAATCACAAAATAAAAGTTCGAAGTTGCTAATGGTAAGTAACCAATTATATATATATATATATATATATATATATATATATATATATATATATATATATATATTTATTTATTTATTTATTTATTTATTTATTTATCCACTATACAAATGGCAAGAGACTCAAGAGTTATGTTGAAAACATGCACGGCGTGCTGTTAGTACTAGGTAGCAGATAAGGATTCAAGTATTAGGGAGTATTGAACAGTGTTAATATTTTTATGCCAACTGAATTATCTCTTCTGAGTGATATAATTTTGGATGATTTCCTCAGCATTTTTCCTTAGCAAAAAAATATTAGCATCATTTCCTCAGCATAATTTAGGATATTATCTGGCAGAGTAGTTATTATTTGAACCATATACATTATCTGGGAGCGGAAATATTCCCACATATTCCTTAAATATTTATTTCCTACTATACCGAGATGGAGATGGAAGACGCATTCGATTTATCGACAGGGATAACATAAAAATATATAAAATATAACTTCGTATCTATGAGTTGAAGTTCATTGAGAGAGAGTTTCCAAGACTAACACAGGTCAAGTTACGATTGCATCAATTGGCTAGTGGCATATAGTTGTCTCAAATATTATTATATTAGCATGATTATTTTCAAATACTGTTGTATAACAGTAACTAACGAGGAATATTAATTTTGCTGCAAAGCATAAGAAATCGAATAATAACTAGGGGAAAACATATAGTCATTTGGGAAAAACAATGAGTAAAATGTTGCAAGGAAATTCAAATTGAATGCACGGTTAAGGAAAAACGTCCGAAAATCAAGAAATCTGATATTCATGCATATAGCATAGCATAATAGCATCAATGAACATACGAAACAAAATTATAAGTAACCATACACATGATAAGATGTTACGCAAAAATTGTTTTATGAATTAATATTTAAACCGTATTTTGACTGATTTCGTACGTGATTTCGGACGTTCCTCCGCGTTAACGTCTTTTTACGAAAACAGTTTCTCGAGCCATCCTGCTGGCGTCTTCAGGTCAGAGGACGCTATCAGAAGAGGAAGGCTCGCCCGCGGAGGTACGGCCGAAAGCAGGCACTAGACATGCCAAACGCCGTGGAAACCTTCAATTGAATCCTTACCAGTTATTCGCCTGTATTATTCTCTTTTCCTCTCCACACTAAGTATGTATTCTTAACGTAGGCCCGCTCTCTCACTGTCAGATATCCCTTAGAAATAGACTCATCGGTTAAAGGTAGTTTTCTGGGACCATGTCCCAGGTATACGCCAGTTGGGTGTGGTGCACCTCGCGAAGGGTCGAAATGCGAGACCCTTTCTCGAGCACTCAGGCCCAACGCTGGCCTCTCTCCCCGACCCACGCGGTGGGGGTGGTGGGGGGCTACCGCAACAAAAACTGACCTTACACAGTACAATTTAAACTTTAACAACTACGCCATATTGTAACAAATGCTATTTTTCATCGTACTCCTGATAATCGTGCAAGTACGCCCATCTTTTAATCGTCGTTCTACGATGATAAATAACCGTTTTATAGATTTTCGTAAAAATGTTCAAGATTTTGGTGGAAAAATGCCAACGTCGCAGTGAATTGGAGGCGGTTGCGCGAAGTTTGAATACGTCTCGGGTATTTTCTGACGCTTTCCTCATTGTGTGTACGTACGTCTATTGAGTGTAGTTTTGTTTTTGGTGTTATTGACGTCGATTAACGATATTTAACACTTTGTTTACCGAGTTGTTATCGAGGGAATGATTCCAACATTATCTGTACCCCATTTTTATGGGTAAATCATTATTTTGTCCGCGATCGCATCAGAACTTCCTGATCCAAAAACTTACGTCGTTGTCTAATCCCTAAAATAATAATTTTTTAAGTTACTTTCTGTTAGACAAATTATCAAATATATTGTATTTCTTCGCTTTCTGCTTATCTTTTGTTATGTACAACGCACGAAGAGCCTACAAAACAACCCTCTAGTTAGGTTATCTACTTCGCCTTACCTCCTCCTCCACTCTCTATATTGCTCTCTCACTCTATGATTTATTTTACATTTCTTTGGGCTAATAGCTAGGATACTTGCTTTCCGTCCTTAAGAAACCGGGTTTGAATCCCCGTAGAGAGTTTTTTTCCGATCCCGATTACTTTATGCATTATTCACGAGATATCGATCCCTGTGTCGCCTGAGGAATATCTTAAATATAGTGCTCCTTCCGTCGGATGGGACGTTAAATTTAGGTTCCTTCGGTGTTTTTCGTCAACAGTAGGCTAATGCCGACGCCTGGTTTCTCTTCATTTCTCCTCTCCCAAAGCCACCGCGCCCTTATCAGCACTGTTACTCACCAAATTCCTACCCGCTAGCCTTTAAATACGAAAATGACCTCAGTTGTCAGCCGCCTTTTCAAGTAAGCATCCACCACTTAAATTTCTTTTTGCCAGTTTTCCGCTCATTCGTTTCCGAATTTGTCAATATATCCTCCATGGCAGCGCCCTTCTCTAGAATGTGCAATTTGTGCCGCTTCAAATGTGATTGAACCTATTTCAAAGCATTATATACCGATCAGAATTTATTGTAAAATCACTGTAGTGTTATAATATCGTAGTATTACATTTGCACAAGGTTATGAGATTGGTGGAGTGAATGTCATAATACCAGTTGGATTATTTATATTTTTTCTGTTTATATGAAAATGTAAAGATGAATCTTGTGTAATCATGAAGAGTAATCCCATTTTTTTAAATGATGCTAGATGTGTGCTACCTGTGTAAAGTATAAAAAAATAATACTGAACTGCTGCTGTCTCCTTCTTAGCTGTCGCTTTCAGTTTATCTTTCTTTTTGTTTTTTATTGCATTTTTTTTTGGAATTGTATTTTGTCATTGTATTTATTAGGGAGTACTACTACTAGTTTTTTGGTAATACGTAAGGCCCCGTTTCCACTACTAACATTCTACCACGGTTATTTCAGCCGTCATAACCTACATGTGTTCCAATTAGCTACTTCTAAAGGCCGTTTACACGGGGCACGTAATGGAGTGTTTGCATAAATGGGGGATTGCTATGAAATCCATTCTATATCGTAAATTGTGTTTCCATTATAATATATTTAAATTACCAGCTCCAAATCTTGCCAAGTTTGTTTAATAATCACGATTTATTGAGCATTGTTTTCGCAACGATATATTTACGCCCAGCCATTGGCTCGTTGCGTAGTGACGTAATCCCCCTTGCAGCAGACGGGTGAGACTGTGTTATAGCGTGTTGAGGATGTATGAAGTGGAAATATACGAATTATTCCGACTTTACTGATTCAAAATAGGGAATCATTACGTTTGTAAAGTTAACAGGTATAATCGAGGCTTGATCCGACTATAAACTATGGTTGTTGCATCAACTATCGAGTAATGACTTGGCGGAATGCGGATAATTTTGGGTGAATAGTAAAGAGGGGAATTGTCATTCATTAATTCATTAGAATTTTCTACCAATATAGTAAAAGTTAGACAAAATTACCAAAGTTTTAAAAGGCGTAACTGTAAAAGTATATTGTTTCTTATGTTATTCTTAATTTGATCGACGGCATGTGTACATCTTGTGCCAGGGTAAGGGAAACCGTTTGATGTTTATTATTTTGACATGCGAATTTGTACTCCATGCAGGTTATCTTAAACTGCAAACTACATATATTATTGTTACTCATAATTATTCAATTCAATCACCAAATATCCAATGCCCATCGCTTTTGTAGCAGTTATAAATTTCCTCGTAGGCCAGTATTAACTTTTATAATGGGGTATATTTTCAGCGGTAAATTCATCGCCTAGCAGGTCGGAAGTTCTAAGGTTATCGTCTCTAACCTTGAAAAAATGTATTCCAATTTAATATGAACATTGTGGCGCTCGAAAATATGATCGTGTATTGAGTACAATATAAGTACTAACCCTCTTCATTTTATAATATCAATCTTGATTATTTGAAACTTTTTTACAATCGATACGTGTATTCACGAAAATATCAGTCTCGTTCATCACCACGCTAATCTCAATGGGTGTTTTCTCTTGCTGTCAATGTTTCTCCAAAATTATTATTGATAGTTGTTGAAAATGCTTACTAATCTGAAATCATTAAACTAAAAATCTGGAAAAATAAGAAATTTTCACCTCAAATCTTGGTTATCTGGGCACATTTTCAGCTGGTATTAACAGATAGCGAAGCAAAACCCAATCTACGAATATGCTGTTAGTTTATAATATTGCGTGCGTCTTAAATGGTGTTGACTACCGGGTGCTTTACTATGTACTATTTTTGTGTGCATGGTGGCACAGTCTAAACTTACTGCGCAAAACTTGACAGTGGCAGGCTTCACTTCGTATAAGTTATTTTTGTTTGTATTCATGATTAAGTAAAATACTAAGTACCTACAACTTTTGTAAAAAAGTATAAAGTATACTTACTTAGATATATCTTATCTTAGATATATATATATATATCATAGATATATATATATAGATATCTGACTTAATCATAAATGGAAATATACTGAGTTTAATAAATAATTCTCGGGTTTCCAGCCGAGTAAGGTTTTGGTTTGCTAACGTTTCAATGGAATACTCCTCCATCGTCCTCAGAGAAATAAAGCTTGCAGGGCCTTTCGCGTGCGCTTATATAGCCGTCTCATCCGGGGGGCATTGTTGTCTCCTGTTTTCCGTTATTTTTTGAATTAACGGTTTCCATTCTCTGCTAAGGATGTACCCAGAGTCTCGATTTAATGTTTTTTCTTCCAGCCTGATTTCAACGGCCTCTTTAAGGAGACGATCCCAATATCCATTAGCTTTGGAGACCAAGCGAGCCTTATCGAAGGAGATGATGTGATCTTCCGATAAGCTGTGTTCAGCCAAAGCAGATTTTTCCGGGTGGAACAACCTAATACATCTCCTGTGCTCTTTTATTCGGGTCTCTATCGTGCGCCCTGTCTCTCCAATGTATATTTTTCCACACTGACATGGGGTACTATAAACACCAGGTGTTTTGAGTCCCAATTCATCCTTGACTCGCACTAAAACGCCACGTAGTTTTTTCGGTGGTTTATGAATTGTTTCGATGTTCCATTTCGATAGGATCCTAGAGATTTTTCCGGCGACGGTTGAAACATACGGCAGACAAGCTCTCACGGTGGGTTTTTTCTTTTTGGGAGACATTTCAGGACTGAGGAGACTATCAACGCGGCTTTTCTTGTGACTTGCTCTTTTCAGGCCCAGCGAAATCTCTCTCTCCGTATACCCATTTTGGCGGAAAGTTTCCTGTAGGTGTTTAATTTCCATTGGCAGGCTTTCCTTGTCTGCTACAGTATCTGCACGATGCAGGAGCGTAGAGATAACAGCTCTTTTTTGGGACGGATGGTGGTGACTTTGGCCATTTAGGTATAAGTCCGTGTGTGTAGGTTTTCGATACACTCGGTGACCCAAAGTACCGTCCTCCCTTCGTTGGATTAAAATATCGAGAAATGGTAAGCTGTTATCTTTCTCCACTTCCATCGTGAACTGAATACTTGGATGCTGTTCATTCATGTGTTTAAGGAAGTTCTCTAGTTCCTTGGGCCCATGTGACCAAATAATAAAAGTATCGTCTACGTATCGGAAGTAGTGCTTCGGCTTAAGCGTGGCTGATACCAGGGCTCTTTCTTCGAAATCTTCCATATAGAAATTCGCAATGGCAGGAGAGAGTGGTGAAACCCGAGAATTATTTATTAATATAATTCGCCGAGAAAGAACCAAATCATTTATACTGAGTTTAGTTTACATTGTGCACACGGGTTTTTAGCTGTCTAAAATGTTGCGTCTAACGGTTTGGTGGCCGAAAAATATTGCCATCACTGAAATGAAAAAACATTTGGAAAACATTTTAAACATATGAAAACATGGATGAAATTATTTTATAATTCCCGTATTTTAAACAATGATATGAGTTTCTAGATACGGCAACCCCGAGTTGATCATGTATGAGCAAATGAGTTTAGCGTACGTGAGTCTAAGTAGTCAAAATATCGGTTATGGTGATGGAGACGCGGTCAAGTCATCGCCTAGCAGTTCGGAGATTACGATCACGAGAGATCCGAGGGGGTACTTTTTCTTACTTTTCAGTTTGTATAACTATCCATAGTTTTTAACGCGCCAATGTCCTGTGTGCTGTGCTCTTTTTGTTTTGTTGTTTTTTACAGGATTGATGAAATTGAATGATTGTATAAGTGCTTCGCAGGCATAAAAAACAAAATAGCACAGTCTAATAGGCTTAAATCGCTTACATTATCGTTCAATTCATTAAACTCTGGTCCTTCTTTATCGTATTAATTATGCCATGGGTATAATTTGGTACCTGCATGGTGTACTTCGGCACCCTATAGCCTATTGCGCAAAATATTCACCGTTCAAGGCGGAAAAGAACCAGAACGAATGTAAACAAACCCGGTAGCGACTGCCGAGTCAGGGGGATGACGTCACAGCAGTCGCAATATGGCCGCGGTCTGTTTGTGCGCAAGGCTAAAATTGTGATTTTAAATCTCTTATTATTTAAAAAGTAGGCAATGTGCAACAGCTAAATTTTGGATTTAGGGTTTTTATGTTCAAAGTTAACATTTGCCGTTGTTTCCTAAATTTGTGCAAATACTCCATTGCACAATCTGATGTATGTTCGAACGTGCATTTCAAATTGCGTCGTGTAAAGCGGTGAAATGCTAGAACGCATGCGCAAATGCATGAACGCGAGATGGCAAAATAGCCCCTGTTCTAATTCCGAGGTCGCATTCTCGCAATTTCAACAAATTTTTTCCGATAGATGTCGCAGTAGTAGGGACCGGAAGAAGCTGAGTGACGATAAGTGTTTGTTGTATTGGTGGATTGCATTGTGTGCAGTTGTTGTTGCTTGTTGTCCTTCGCGGAATAGTATGAGCTGTTCACACAAGGATGTGTGACAACATGTCAACAACGATGCGCACAGAATTTCGTTTCTTCTTTGTTCTAACAAGTGACTCGCGCACTCAACAGACGACGAAATTTCGTGAATGAATGCTTGCTTACGAACACCGTGTAAAGCGGTAACGCATTCGTCTGCGAAATAATTATTGCACGCAAGATTGAGAAATGAATGCAGTGCTAACCTGCGCAATGACGTGCCCCGTGTAAAACGGCCTTAACCGTGGTAAAGCATCTTTTTGTGACGTACCAATACCAGTCTAAAGGACAATTGACGAACGATATTTAAAAGCGTACGACTTCTCGTCTTACGACCAAAAACATATGTTATATTATGCATAAGCTCTATGATATTATGGACTGGTACTCAGAGTATGAAGAGCGCTTATTGTAGCTGCGCAGTAGCCGGAATATGAGGACAACATTGAAACCACGTGACTTCGGGGAAAATTGCGGGAATTTTGAATACGCGAATCCGTAATAACTCATTTTTTGACAAATTTCCACGTACGACTGTGCAGGCTATTTTAAATTATTACGTCAAGCCACTACTACGATAACTATGGTATTACTAGAATACTTATCGAAGAACATTTTTTCCCAGGTGGACTTAAATATTAGTGATGAAGTCGACGTACGATTGGGCAACTCGTGCACTTAGAAAGACTAAATGATTATGCAGAGAAAATCAAAACTGCGAATTATGGTTACTAATAACGAAATAAGGGAGATCAAAAACATCACCACGGTCTTAAGAATCTGGATTAGTATAAAGGAGGTAAGCCTAACAGAAAATCGAAGGCATTAAACATTGGACAAAACATCAACCCTAATCTGAAAATATCACACTCAAGTTATGGCATTCAGCCATTTAAGACCCAGGAAATTAGTTACAAAAAAATACGAATAATGAAATAAGTACACAAATTACATTAAAGAGTGAGAAATCGATTTTTGCAATGATAAAAATTAATAGAAAAAGCACATTTTTATTTTGGTGAACATAGAAATTAGAGAAATAAGGGAACGTCGTGGGGAAAGTATAATCAACTACCACACGGTAAACGTAAAGTTAATCTTCGAGGAAATAATTTTTAGAGCAAACTACAATAGAATTGATACTCATCAAATCATTTATTTAATAATTGTCAGTCACCAGTAGATAATGAACTAAGTAAGCGATGAACATTTATGTTACAACCATAGAACCTCATAGGTACAATGTACAATTAACACAAAATTATGCCATGTATTAACAGAAATAGACAATTTCTACTTCATAACACCTAAGGTGCGATGGACTCCAGCCCCGAAAGCACAGAGAATTTGAAACATTAAACAAAATTCATCACTGAAAACCACATAGAGGTTAAGCTAATCGAATTGTAGAATATAAAGTAAAAGGTTATAATACTTTGAGCCATAAAAATTCAGGGCCGGTTCATGAAAAATATCCATAGGAAACCCAGAAAATGAAGCACAAAGCTAAGCAACTACATGCCGGAAGTAACACAAGCAACTATCTGATGGCAAAAATGTAATAAACAACATGAATTCATGCATAAATTAAAGTAATTATTATTAGGCATGTTAAAATGTTCATTTTCTCAGCAGATACTTCTTGAGAAAGGTGAAAAATCTAGTGAAAAGAATAAAATATGTCAAGTCCAAACTGATAAGCTACTGAAAACACTTACTGTTACAGAAGCCAGCAATGAAGCAATAAGTAAAGAAATGATATTGTGGAAGATGATATACCATTCAAGGACGCTATTTCTGAAGAAATTATTAACCTTGAAGTTTCAATAAGAATTAGGCAAAAAACATGGAGTTCAAGGAGAAACAGCTTGATGAAGAAAAGCAAGATTTAAGAAATAAAATTCAATGATGTCCATAGACACAATTTTCAGAGGAAATATTGCTCTAAAAGCACAATGCCAACTAATAAGATCAGACAAGATTTAGGACAAGAAAATTACCTGAAGGCACAAATTAATGTAGTAAAAAAATAAGCAATATCAATATAAATGTTATGAATCCACAAATACAACAGCACTGAAAGTAATGCCATATACAAATGGTAATAGGCACTTCGTGATGGCAATTACAAGAGCGTCCCTCAGCACTTAAAAGAAAATCACAAGCACAAAATAAACGGCAGCTTCTAGTAAATGTCAAAAGCATCCCCCAATATGTATTCAGCACTAAAAGCAATACTATGGACAACTGGAAATGGGCAGTTCGTGATGGCAATTACAAGAGCGTACCTCAGCACTCAAAAGAAAAACACAAGCACAATATAACAGGCTGCTTCAAATTAAATGGCAAGAGCATCCCCCAATACTCAGCACTAAAAGCAACACTATATACAAATGGAAATTGGCACTTCGTGATGGCAACTACAAGAGTGTACCACAGCACACAAAAGAAAAACACAAGCACAATATAACAGGCTGCTTCAAATTAAATGGCAAGAGCATCCCCCAATACTCAGCACTAAAAGCAATACTATATACAAATGGAAATGGGCAGTTCGTGATGGCAATAACAAGAGCGTACCTCAGCACTCAAAAGAATAACACAAGCACAAAATAAAAGGCAGCTTCTAGTAAATGTCAAAAGCATCCCCCAATAGGTACTCAGCACTAAAAGCAATACTATATACAAATGGAAATTGGCACTTCGTGGTGGCAATTACAAGAGTGTACCTCAGCACTCAAAAGAAAAACACAAGCACAATATAACAGGCTGCTTCAAATTAAATGGCAAGAGCATCCCCCAAGAGTATTTCTTTGGAGGTGTGGTCGGTTCTCAATCTTCATCTGTGGTGAAAGCAACAACATCCGAGGCCACCACTGAAGGCACAGGATCACAAGAGTGGGGGACACCTGAAAGAATAATCAGTTAAGACAAGAAAAAAATTTAAACCAATTAAAAGGAAATCCATCACAATCATTAAAACAGACAACATTATGTTTATTCCCAAGTGGTCTCCTCAATATAACACAGCCACGGAAATATATGCTAATTATTAATTGAGTAAAATAGGAGTGGTAATAGTAGCTCTTTCCACCACTTCATTGCAAACCCTTGTCACATTTCCATTGATCCAAAACATAGTTCTTTGTAGGACAAAGAAGATCACAGAAAAATGGCTACACATTCATCCTTCTTCTAACTTGTTTTAAAAGGCACATTTTATCTGTATAATTCCACGAAATGAATGCATTAAGTTCTGGTATCAAAATAATACCCAAGTAGCAGACAATGTTGTATGGATATCCATAAATGGTTACCAATATCCAAAAGACGTTAAGTCCAACCTGTAACATTATTTGGACATTCTATGGATATTACATCGAAATATCCATACCCAAGCAGCAGAGGATATCCATCGGATATCTAAATAAGGTTGATTTATCCAAAAGACGTTGCTATTACACGATGGATATTTTGACAATAAATATAATTATTATTTTAAAATTTAAACATATTATAATTTTCAAAAATATGATATTAACATTAAAATGATTCATGTATATCACATTGCAAACAATCAGTATATCTTCCTTCCTCTTTATCACCTTTACCATCAATTCAAGAAGTGGCACTTATTACCTTAAAAAATTGTTATTCCAAACAGTATCCCTGGCGAAAATGTTCCGCTTCCTCGACCGGTCACAGTAGTGTGCACGAAATGTACGGAAGCGGTGCTTTCCACTTTCCGATAAGGATATTCAAGAAGAATCAAGCTGCTCAAAAACGACAGTTACTGGTTGATACCACATAAATCGAGGTAATATTACCTCGATTTATGGCCCGTAGGCTGTGGGTCTGCAAAGTGCGCCCCTGGCAGCCGCCCGCCTGGCCAGCCCCTAGCTACAACGCTGAAGCTAACGTGCAGGAATTGGAAAAATCTCGTTTGCAGTAATATTGCATTTATATGCATACTATGCGGCAATATAGGATAACAGTTATCTGGCATTAATTAATGGCAAATAACTTTTATCAAGGTTTGATGGTATTTCCTCAAACTATCACGGAATTATCATTTAATGATTATAGTTCTCGAAGTCACATTTATCCACGGAAGTGTCTACATATATACGTCTTTCTCAACGATGTTCATTCAGCATAAGATGAGAGATTGGGTGCGATAAGTCATAACAGTTGATAATTAGGCGATATAAGTAGCAAATCGTTTGGTAGGTACGCGGTATTATAAAATGGTGAACTAATGCAATGTGAAACATCCATCATGCCATTGCTCAATAGCACATTCAAAATGAATAATGGCAGATTATCTTTTTTTATTTTGAGAGAGCAGCGAAGGCAGTGGAGAGGTATTAAAAAATCCTCCATTTCAAAAATGAAGGCGATGTCTAACCATTAACGATAGATCGCAGTTAAATATATAGATAAAGGTTATAAATGTTGAATGCTGACAGTGAAATATATCTACCTATATGGATACCCAATGGTGATCCCCAAACGCTTATCATTTTCAAGGCATTGACTTCATAAGTTGAAACATAGGTTGACAAGCGAAATTAGAAATAAAAATAACGTAAAATAAAAATTAAGGCCTTGATAATGTCTTCGTAGGCCGAAGTCTTGGATAGGAAATACTTGAATAGTGTAACCTACCCTTACTAAAATCTATCCTCTCTTTAACTACGCATGGCAACGTCTAATCACTTTTAACCATATCGGTCGTATATAAATATTTATTCTTTTTAATATATTGTCTGCAGACGGTGAAACCGTGATCCCTCCACGCTTTCTGTGATTCAACTGTTTTCCCATGATTCTTACCAGGATTTTTACTAACATTGCGTTTCCATTACAAAAAGACACGACGGTAACCACTATTCCCCGATCTTACGAGGGTAACTCAATGCTAGTAGGACTATCTACCATTGTAGGCGTTTTCGAGCGTTTCCATTACTAGCATTGCGCGGGTAGAGCGTTACCGTCGTAGAAATGTCAGTAGTGGAAACGGGGCCTCAGGGAAGTTCAAGGCAATAGATCAACAGTTATTCCACTACGAAGCGAAAATGGCGAATTATTAACAAACAGTTCGGACAAAGCCAACTTGTTGAATTCCTACTTTAAAGTGTGTTCACCAAGTCATCACAGATTACATCCGTAAAGGTAATTGATTACTTCCAGCAAAAGATGCCACCTATAGATATTTGCACTCAAGGCATAGAAAACTTGCTAAAATATTTAAGTCCAAATAAATCCCCAGGTCCTGAAGAAATTCCTGCCCGCGTGTAGAGAGAATTGGCTTGTGAAATAGCCCTCTACTTGCAGAATACGTTTAGTAAATCCATCAACGAACACAAAGTACCCATGGGGGGCTATTACGAACGAGAGGGCGTTGAGACTCCGCCAGGCGGAGTTTCCGTTCCGCCGGCGGTGTCACTCCGACCCCTGCGATTACGAATGGGACGTACGGAGTCACACCGCCGGGCGGAGAGGACTTCACTAGGGGTCGGAGAGGAGCGATGCGGCGGAAGTGACGTTTATATGAAAAATTCTGCGCTCCTTCAACACGGAAACAGCTGCAGCCAATGGCAAGCGTTTGTAGTGTTTTAATTCCGCGGGAACTTTCTCCCGCAGACATCTGAGTTGAGCGCATTAAAGCTGCGACCGCAATGCGCATACGTAAAGAAATGCACGAAAATCCACAACGAATACTTAGCTGGAGAGCCTTAATCACAGGCAAAAACACTTAATTCCTGTGAAATAACAAAAAATCTGTTGCTCTGCATACCTTTCGTTTAAGTGATGGGGATTGGAAAGCTATTCAGAGAGCACAAGAAAGGCACTTTTTTAAATAATGAAAAATAACTTTTAAGCAGTTATCTGTGAAAACCAATAAACAGTTAAAGAAACACAAGAAGTGCACTTATTATTAAAATACACTTTTATTTCATGATAATGTGACAGAGTTTCACCATTTACTTTGGTTGCACGAATACACAATCACAGAAAAAGTCTGCCCACAATACATATGTGAGATCGCGAATCGGTTCTGTGCCAACACGCACACACAAGCGACAACGTATTTCAATAATATAGATAAATCCACAAACGATATAGTAGCACACACCATAAAAATATAGTGGGAAATAGGCTAATACAATCATCCAAACTGGAAGTCACTGCCATTCTTATTTTCATCACGTAAAACATTACAATCACAGGGCTCGTTATGATGAAAACTAGTATTTATTCACTGATTTTAAGCCTTACATTAACCCACGCAAGTGGCACAGGTGCCTTTTCTCACTACTATTCGTTGATACGATTCATATACTCGAATAAACAAACTTCACTCTTGATAGCTTGATCGTGAAATATCATCTCTACGGCGAATAACGGATGTGAACACGCCAGTGGCAATTTTTAAATTACCGTAAGATATTTCTCGATAGAATAATAGCACTATTCACATACCAATCAAGATGGAACACTGATAATTACAACTCTTGGCCGATATTTTTCAACCTAGTAAAACTTTGAGCATTACAACACCACTGGCACTGTGATTATCAGCAGTAGATTAACGGGAGTATAGATATAGAATAATAGCACTATTCACATACCAATCAAGGTGGAACACTGATAATTACAACTCTTGGCCGATATTTTTCAACCTAGTAAAACTTTGAGCATTACAACACCACTGGCACTGTGATTATCAGCAGTAGATTAACGGGAGTATAGATATAGAATAATAGCACTATTCACATACCAATCAAGATGGAACACTGATAATTACAACTCTTGGCCGATATTTTTCAACCTAGTAAAACTTTGAGCATTACAACACCACTGGCACTGTGATTATCAGCAGTAGATTAACGGGAGTATATATATAGAATAATAGCACTATTCACATACCAATCACGATGGAACACTGATAATTACAACTCTTGGCCGATATTTTTCAACCTAGTAAAACTTTGAGCATTACAACACCACTGGCACTGTGATTATCAGCAGTAGATTAACGGGAGTATAGATATAGAATAATAGCACTATTCACATACCAATCAAGATGGAACACTGATAATTACAACTCTTGGCCGATATTTTTCAACCTAGTAAAACTTTGAGCATTACAACACCACTGGCACTGTGATTATCAGCAGTAGATTAACGGGAGTATATATATAGAATAATAGCACTATTCACATACCAATCACGATGGAACACTGATAATTACAACTCTTGGCCGATATTTTTCAACCTAGTAAAACTTTGAGCATTACGTACAACACCACTGGCACTGTGATTATCAGCAGTAGATTAACGGGAGTAGTCATGTTGAAAATAACACTATTTTGGCACAAAAGATGTTCGTAGAAATCTCCAAGCAGCGAGCAAAAGTTGTATTCACCTTACAATACAAGCACAGGCAGTCATAAACGACGAATTTTCCGGTACCTATGAATAAATGGATGAAGTTATTGTATATAAAAGCATAGCGGACATTATAAAACATCACAATTGTTCTAATTACATAAACGAATTAGGTATCGTCGATAAAACCAACTTACAATCAATATGTATCCACCTCCAACGGCCGTGATTCAGACTGCTACAACGATGTTTACTATAAAAGTTTTGGTTTCCAATTGCTCCAGTTTTATATTTAATGAACTTACTCAGATATTAATATTATAAATAATACAAAATATGAGGGCTTTCCAGTCTCTATCGTCGGATATTTTGCTTTAAAAACGCCAGCTCGACCCGAAAAAAGTAAACAAACGTCCGCCATTAAGGGGTCGGAGTCACAAAGGCAGGGTATCCGGCCGCGGTATCACACCGACCCCCTAGCCGTCGTATGACTCCGACCGGCAGCCACTCGTAATCGCTTGGGGCGGTGAACGCGCTTCCGAGCGGAGTCTCACCGCATGCGGTGAGCCGTTCGTAATAGGCCCCATGGACTGGAAAATTGCAAATGTCACTCCCATACTCAAAAGCGGTGATAAGGATCAGCCATCGAACTACGGACCGATATCTCTCACATCTATCTTTTGCAAAGTCCTTGAACATATAATTGTAAGTTCAGTTATGAGACACCTTGATATGCAGAACTTGTTAACAAAAACACTACACGGATTCAGAAAAGGAAGATCTTGCGAAACTCAATTAGCACTTTTTCCCACGATATTTTAGTCTCGGGTGAACATAACGTTCCAGTTGATGCAATTTTTTTTGACTTTAAAAAGGGATATTATCAAGTTTCCCACGGCAAGCTACTCATGAAATTAAAATCCTACGGTTTAGACGACGACGTAATTTTATCTATGTTTGTCGTTAGGTATTGTAGCTCTTAGTAGTAGTAGTACTCCCTAATACTTGAATCCTTATCTGTTACCAAGTACTAACAGCACGCCGTGCATATTTTCTACATAAGTCTTGAGTCTCTGTCCATTTGTGTAGTTGCAAAATACATCTATATTAATGGTCCCTCTCCATTGTGATGACATCTGTAGTGTAGTAGCGCATGCTTGTGAGGCTTCGCCTCGTGACAAGCATTAGCGATTTATGCTAATGCATAATTAGTCGTAGTTAAACTAACTTTAGGGTATAGTGTAATGCATGTTGGTGAATACTCACCCCCTACCACACACCCCTGAGGTGGCTTGCAGGGTATTTTGTAGATGCAGATGTACGACTAAGAGCTGCACTACCTATCGACAAACCTAGTTAAAAGCCTCATTGACATCTGTTATGGTCTCTTTTCGTTCGCGGGAAAATGACATTATAAATCCGTCCGTTCAGCAGTCTATTCAGAGGTAAATGATTTCTCTAACTTTATCGTCACAATTATATATTTTAAACAATTATTTGCAATTATATGTTCAAGGAATTTGCAAGAGATAGATGTGAGCGATATCAATCGGTGGTTCGATGGCTGTTCCCTATCACCGCTTTTGAATATGGGAGTGACAATTGCAACTTTCCAGTCCATGGGTACTTCGTGTTCGTTGATGGATTTATAAAATATATCCTGCAATTAGGGTGCTATTTCATTAGCTGATTCTCGATACACGTGGGTAGGAGTTTTTAAGAACCTCTTGATTTGTTTGGACTTTATGATTTTGACAAGTTTTCTAATACGAGAGATCAAATATCTATAGGCGGCAACTTTTGCTGGAAATGATCATTTATTGTGACGGACGTAATCTGTTATGACTTGGTGACTAATCTTTTTCTTTTAAAATCTATGAATGCATTCAATGCAATGGGTTAAAAATGCAATTATTTCTGGTTTTCCTGACTTGATTGATTGATTGACCTGATTTTCCTGATTCCTGACTTGACTTCTGACTTGAAATAATGACGTCGCTCTTTCTGTGGTACATTAAAGAAACCAAACAAGCAGCCCTGTTTCTCTTCGGAACATAAATACTCATGTAATACTTATTATTTTAAGAATATTTTATAAATTATTAAGAGTTATATTGAAAGAAATGTACATGTCTATTCTAAATTGGGTATATGCCCGTAATAAACAATTATTATTATTATTTTCGACTTGTCACACTTTCTCAGCTAGTATTACACCAACTGGAAAATTTTCACCTATCCTAAAGGTGGATTAGGATTAGGCTCGGAAGTTCAGGAAGAGAATTCACCCTATCCTACTGTGTCCGAATTTTCTTGGCTTAGGAATCTCCTCACGATTTGGCAAGTTTGGAGTAGCACAGCTTTTTGCCCGAGGTTAGTTATTATTTTTTTTATTCCCAGCTTCTCAGTTTGTTTTTTAAACATATGGGACATCACTCCCTCCGCAGAGATTACTATCGGGTGAATAGTGACATCATTTAATTTCCAGATATTTTTTATTTCGTCGGCTAAATTTCTGTATTTTGAGATTTTCTCTCTCTCGGTTGACCTTACGTTGTGACTTAGTGGTACTGCTATATCGATAATATTAGCCTTTTTTTCTAATTTATTGATTAATAGGATATCCGGTCTATTGTAATCTATGGTTTTGTCGGTGAGAATTGGTCTGTCCCAGTACAAAACATGGGTTTTTGTTTCAATTACAGCAGGTGGCTGATACTTGTAATATGGTGGAATATTTTTCTTTAAGAGCCCGTAAGTTAGTCCCAGGTGTTGGTGGATTATTTTTGCCAGTTGGTTATGTCTATTCAGGTAGACATTCCCTGCAAGAGCCGAGCATCCTGCCATTATGTGCTCAATTGACTCACCAATGCATCCACATTTTCTACATCTATCGGGTATTTCTAGTTTAAGTATATGTTTTTCATAGTTATGGGTGCGTATAACTCTGTCTTGAATAGCCATAATAAAACCTTCGGTCTCGGGGTAAAGATAGCCATCCTGTTATTATTATTATTATAAGACTCTAGACTCGTGGTGGGTTTTGAGCGAAGGAAGCGGTTGCCCCGTTGCGATTTGAGGACTATGGAAACTCAAAAGGTTTGCAGAAGGGAACTAAGATTCGAAAAGATCTTTTCAAAGACAGAGTGATGAGTACAGACTACACCCCACCTCGACATTACCCATTTACCCACCCTTCACCTCACGCTGTCTCAAAAGCGCCTCGCACGCATGGTCGTTAGCTCGGAGTCCGCGTTTCCTCCCCTTACCCCACCTACCACCCTTTTCATTTACTCCACGCGGCAAGGGCGCCCACCCAGAGAAAGGAGACTGCTTATCGGATCTTCTCTGGCATTTCCTTCATAGGGAATCAGCAAAGCAACACGGAAAAGTGGTCTAAACAAAACCGCATTGGCACTAAATTTGCATCCGTTCTAATGTTTCTTGCCGCACTTCCATTCGTATTTGCCCCATCCCTTCCGATTTTTCTCCGTCGTGAAGAAGCAGACGTATCTAGTACGTGTTATATGGTTTTTAATATTTGTCAATGATAACTAGCGGAAGGTACCCGTTGAAATTCAACGGGTGTGAAAAACATTGAACTTATTTTATATGAAAACCACAATGCCTGAAGAAAATCTGTCAGCGTGGTCATTTGAGGAGTTCGTAACCTATCTTGAATCTTGTGTTCGTTGTAGTAGACACGCTGATCGTTTTCCAGGTGAAAATATTTAGGAAAATATTTAGGAAATATTCTGAAAATTCCGTTTCTGCAAATATTTAGGAAAAAGTGGAATAAGATATTCTTTATTACTAGAGTGAAAATAAAATAACTGAAATATAAAATTACAAGGTATTGTGGCCAGAACAGCAAAGTGGTCGGAAATATCCGATTTCACAACTAGTGAGGTTATATCACATGGTTCAAAATTCGAGGCATTATTATCTATAATAGTGATTTGGAGTGACTGGTGACTCTAGTAGGTTCATACACAAGAAATTCTAAATTAAAAGTGTTCATGAGGATAAATTAAAAGAGTTCAATTAAAACTACATTACCTATACACGCAAAACTTTTAAAATAAGTATGGCAATAAATGATTTCGAGACCATCCAGAGAGATTTCGGATAAATATCACACAAAAACTAAAACATGTTTTCGACCAAACATTATCCGAAATAAATGCTTTCAATCTAAACTTTATTCATTTATGGTTAAAAAATACTCAATTTTAATAATGCTGGAGGAAAATAATGCTGATCGGATGAAAAAAATTCAAAAGAAGAGGAATGCGTCCTCGAGCTCGGCTGAGTAGAGTGTGGTCCAGCAGCTCTGAGGGGGACCACTTGTTCAAAGGGAGCGCCACCATCGGAACCCAAGGCCACAGTCTAAACTACTTTGTTTAGACTGTGCCAAGGCCATCCATGGGCCCCATGGCTATTTTACTAGGTACTAACGCATGCAACGGAGAAGGAATAAACTATTCCCGCGTTTCAGGCACCAAATTTTGAATGGTGGTCCCTGGGAGGGACCAATGCCCTTCTAAGGGTTAAAGCAGGATTAACTGAAAATTTTCGACCTCAGACAAGGACATATATTGCATTTGGGCACGATTGCAATTTTTTATAAAACACCTAATACCTCACATGGCGTGACAAGAGTGGGTCACCTGCTAAAGGCTTGCTTCCGAAGCTCCCCAGCTGGGGCAGAGTTGCCATACGTCCCTAAAAAGTGGGATTATCCTGAAATTTGGTGCAAACAAATTTCGAACACAGAAACCCTTTGTCGTAGACGATACAGCCATTACAATGCGTTGATATGAGTTCGTAGGTGGGACATAGGGAGAAGGGGCATTATCCGAGGCGAGAGGGTAAAGGGGTCGTATGATTAGGTATGTACTATCGTGCCCATACGAGTATGGATGCCTAAAAAGTGTGCAATTCATTAATGCGTCAATTTTCACCATTTTTCATGTTTATTTGGATTTTAAGACCAGTTATGGATTAACCACGTGACCTACCAATCTCTGTGACTAACCTTGACAATTACTGACATGGCTGGTACAGTGTTGACTATAAAAAATCTTGGCACAGCGTTCTTCACAGCCGAAATTGCATTAAAAGAGGGTGTGAATTGCGGGTTGCCTACTCTCAACAAAAACTACTCCGGCAGCGCTATCAGTCAATCAGTAAAATTTCTTTCTTCACTACTCCTTGGGTACGACTGGCTACACTTTGCCGTTATGTCAAACTTTGAATTCCGAAATAGTTGTCCCATGACTTAGTAGTCGTACCTACTTATCCTTAGTCTTACCCCCTTGCCTTCACTCCCATTGGCAACCCTGACCTCTGCCATCTGGTTAGACATTCCTAACAAGACCTCGTTAACCCACCACAATAACTTCTCCATTGCTTCCACTCATTTTGTCCAGTTCACTCTACAAGATGCTTTTTCAAAGTCTACTAAGATTGGAAAAACATCTAGGCCACATTCTAGGATACGCATGAAATGCATCTTCATTATTTCTATTGTTATGCATTGCAGTCTCTCTCCTAAAAGCAAACTAGCCATCACCTAGGTATTCATTAGTCAAGCACTCTAGGCTCCCATTTATAACTCTTAAGAATTACTTTTGCTGTATTGAATGTATTGCGTCCTATATTAGGGTTCCCATTTGTCCCATTTTTCCCGGAACAGTCCCGTTTTTTGATAGAATGTCCCGACTTTTTCCAAATGCCCTGCTTGTTTCTTTTGAAAGTATTGTTCCTGAAAGCAGTGCACTAGGCTTTCCATTTTAAATAACTTGCATCAAAAAATAAATCCAAAGTGTCTTGGGATATTATACGGGAGTCTACAGGGAAATTCCATGAACACCTTCTCCCTGGAATTACACAGTCAGAGGATTACTTACACATTAAATGCTCAAACCTAGCAAATGAATTTAACGACCTTTTTACAGTCAAATCATCAACCACCTCACCTCCTACCTCTTCCAATAACTCACTCCATCATCAAACCTCCCATTTGGCCTCTTCATTCGCCCCTGTACGGAACCTGAATTAAGAGCCATAATATCTACGTTTGCCAGCAAAAACTTCTCAGGCCCTGATGAAATCCCAGGGAAAATATTATATCTTTCTTATACCTATATAAAAGAACCTCTCTTATTACTTGTTAATGAATCCCTCAGGCAAGGCATCTTCCCATCTTCTCTGAAACATTCAAAAATCATCCCTCTTTATAAAAATAAGGGATGTTCCAATAACTTAAATAATTATAGACCAATTGCACTTCAAAATGCCTTGTCCAGTCTTTGAAAAAATTTTCTGTAACCAATTAACATCATTCTTAGAAAAATTTGCCCAATTGTCATCTAATCAGCATGGGTTTCGAAAAAATCATTCCACTTCTACTGCGTTATTTCAAGCCACTGACTTCTTATTGTCTTCTCTTGACCATAAACATAAAACAATGGGAATCTTCTATGACTTCTCCAAGGCGTTTGACTATGTTAATCACACATGCCTTTTCAACAAAATTAATAAACTGGGCGTGAGAGGCATTGCTAACAAATGGCTTCACTCTTATCTCACCAATCGAATACAAGCTGTGTCACTCACTGTTAAGGGTAACACATATTGCTCTGAGAGTAGTACCACTTTTGTTGGTGTACCGCAGGGGTCCATATTGGGCCCAGTTCTTTTTCTAATCTATATAAACGATTTGCCAGCATCCATTGCCAATATATTCCTAATGCTGAAGTCGTAATGTATGCTGATGATACAAACATCTTACTTTCTGCCCCATCACAAAATGACCTTATCATGAGTTCTAGATCCGCAAACCAAAACATTCTTCGCTGGTGCGTTGATAATGAATTGAAATTAAACACTGAAAAGTCGCATATAGTTCAATTTGGGTGTAAAAGTCATCTCCTTGAAAGTATTTTAATTAAAATTGATAAAAAGTCCATTGAGAATGTTACTCTAACTAAATTTCTAGGTTCATATATAAGTGGTAATATGTCCTGGGAGAAGAATATTGAAATTTTAGCCAATAAACTTAGCTCTATTTGCTACCTTTTACGCCACCTCCGAAACTCTGTTAATGTAGATATCTTACTTACTGTATACTATGGTGCTTTTTATTCCCTGATGTCATACAACAGAATTCTTTGGGGCTCATCACCTCACGCATCCAAAATATTTACATTGCAAAAAAGGGCAATTAGAATTATATTAAGAAAACCTTATGATGCTCCCTCCAACCCCATCTTTAAAACTTTGAAGATCCTCACATTTCCATGTGTCTATTTATTATCTCTGCTAATTTTTACGCAAAAAAATCTGGACATGTTTGAAATTAACTCTAATTTTCATAAGTATGAAACCAGAAATAGGCAAAGCCTTCACTAAAAAACAGTGAGGACAAATAGGACTAAGTTAGGTCCAAGAGAAATGGGACTCCGAACCTACAATAAACTTCCGCACCATTTGAAAAATCCATGTGAGTCATTGGTGTCTTTTAAAAGGAAGTTGAAAGTATTCCTACTCACAAAGAATTACTATTCTGTGACTGAATATCTAACTGACTCTACAATCTAGTGCTGCTTTTTTTATGTTGAAAATATATTGTATGTGAATTCAATATATACTTTGTACGTAACATTCCATCTTGATGTTTGTGAACTACTAACTTGTATTAATCTCCTCCTCTTTTTTTGACGTGTCTTATATCTTTTTGTAAGATCTTTGGACGAAAATAAATTATTATTATTATTTTAATTGTTACAGTTGAAACATGACCCTCCGAGTCCCCGGCAAGCATCGGGTTTCATTGCCATCATAATGGCCGGAGACTCGAGAGGGGTTGTGCAGTAATCGCAGCCACGTCCGACGCCCATCGGATGAGTGGCTACGCTGCTGTCGGGTCATGCGTCCGCAGTAGACGGAGTGACCCCAGGATGACGGCCTTCTGCATGCGTGCAACTAGTGATTCCGCCTGTGCCACGCAGGACGGAATGCACTTGATGTTATTTAGCAGCGAGCCCTTAACTCCACCGAGCACACCTATGATGAGGACCACCAGTTTCACAGAGTGTCCGGGGTACATCTGTCGAAGTTCGAAAAGCAGGTCTTGATACTTCGTCCGTTTTTCCACCTCTTTCGCATCCATGTTAGTTTCAGCCGGAGCCGAAAACTCGATCACGAACATGGAGCGTGTGAGGTGGTCGAGGAGAACGATATCAGGCTTGGTCGCCTCCAACTGCCTGGTGGTGGAAAAGGAGTAATTCCACCAGATTGTGCATTTATCGTTCTCCACGACGGACTCAATATCTCCAGGGGCATAGGGCAGCACAGGTGTTTTGTCGATACCATAATGGTGTCGAAGATGAAAGTATAACACCCGTAGGGCCGCGTTGTGCCGAGCTAAATACGCTGACTTGGCGTAATAACTACAGCCAGAGAGAAGGTGACTCAAAGTCTCCGGCTGGGCTCGGCACGCCCTACATCTCGTGTCCGCAACCTCCGCCTTGAATATAATGCGGCGGTACACGAGTGTGTTTATGACACCATCCTGGCATGCGAGGACAAAACCCTCGGTCTCGGACTTCAGACCGGCGGAGCGTAGGAAGGCAAACGTTAGCTCCTTCGATAGCCCATGCTTTTCGATGTTTCGATAGAAACCTCCATGCATGGGCTTATCAGTATGTACCTTTAGCAAGGCCTTCTGCTCGGCTTTTTTTATTTCGAGCTTGAGGACGTCTGCCTTCAATGACAAGATGGTCGTGTCATTGTCGCTTCCGTCAGATGACGGGTTGAAGTCGAGACCGGTTTCGTCCGCTGCCCTTTTTGCCGCCTGGAAGAGAAATGCCCCTGCTCCCGCACTCTCGTGATCTCTCACGAGATTGAGCAGGGGGTCCCTGCTTTTCAAAACTCGGCAAGCTGTACCCAGGACAACTCTGTTGTGGAGACACTCCAGACTCAATAGTCCTCTACCACCTACATTGCGAGGGAGATACAATTTGGCGACGGAAGATTTCGGATGAAGACTTCTATAGATGGTCATCATCTTCCTCGTTCCCCTATCGAGGTTCTGCAACTTGTTGACGTTCCACTTCATGCATCCGAAGGTATACAGCAGTGTAGGAACCGCGAACATGTTGGTGGCAAGAACCTTGTTCTTGCCTGACAGCTCAGAACTCCAGATGTTCCTGAGAGTCTGTCTATTTGGCGGTGACCCTTTCCTTCACTGCTGCAACCTCCTGCATTCGGTGCTGGGGGACGCCGAGATATTCATAGCTGTCATCGGCCTCGAGGTGACGAATGACGCTCCCGTCAACAAGTTGCACGTCTTCCTTGATCTCCGAAAATCTTCCTCTCGCCAAGTGGATGGATGCACACTTGTCCAATCCGAACTCCATCCCTATAGCCTCACTGTATTCCAGTACGGTGTCCAGGGCAGTGCGAAGGTCTTTCGCATTAGAAGTGTACAGCTTCAGGTCATCCATATAAAACAAATGGGTGACCTTATGCTTCCTGTCACCTGGAACACAACACATGTATCCTTTACCTCGTCGCAGCCTAAGGGACAGGGGTAGGAGGGAAATACAGAATAGTAAGGGGCTCAAGCTGTCTCCTTGAAAAACGCCACGGTGGTATGTTACCAACTCTGTGGAAACTGACCGCTTGCCTGAGGTCAGACCGAAGCGCGTTTTCCACAGTGGTAACAGGCGTTGGATGCAGGACACAACCTCAGGGACTTTCATCAACGATGATCAAATGGCGATCAAAAGCTCATGCGAAGTGGTGTCAAAAGCCTTCTTGTAGTCCACCCAGGCCATTGATAGGTTTCGCTTATGCCGGATGGCATCCTGGCATATGTACCTATCAATGAGCAGGTTGTCCTTGCATCCCGCGATTCCCCGCTTTGAGCCCCTCTGCTCGTACACCTCCTCCCAAACCGGCTGGACTTGGTGTAGGATAAGGTCGCTCAAGATCGAGGTGAACGCCTTATATACAGTGTTGAGGCAGGTTATAGGGCGGTAGTTCTTTGGATTGGACAAGTCTCCCTTCTTAGGTATCAGAACCGTGCGTCCCTCAGTCAGCCAAGGTGGAATTGGTTTTCCACCATTTAGAAAGGAAGTGAAGATTCTGGCGAGGTGTTGGTGGGTGGAAGTAAATTTCTTCCACCAGAAGTTATTCACGGCATCCATTCCTGGAGCCGAGAAATTCTTCTTGCCAGAGAAGGCCTTCTTCACGTCACTTTCGGTGACTGAAAGAGGTCCATCCACATCTTGTAGGTGGCGGTCACAAACCTCTTTAAAGAGGCCTATGGCCGGAGTGTCTCCGTTGAATGGCTTTGACGTTTCGTATATTTCCTTCCAGAAACGTTCAACCTCTTGGACGGGTGGCGGAGATTCAACGACAGGCGGAGGTGGTCGAAAGAGACGGGACGGGTGAAGGAGAAAGGTGGCATTTTCTCTCACGCCCCTACTCCTCTTCAGGAGTTTTTTCCGGGCCGTGGTGAGTGCCCGTACTCTATCGACCGCATGCTGCTTAATGGTAAGCAGCACGCTTTTATTCAGCGTGTGATGGTTGTACCTGAGACTGCGCGCTATGCGCCGAACTTTAGGAGTGAAAGTTCGCCCAGATAAGATGGTATTCCATCACACACTGAATTCTCGACGCCTGTTGTCTCTCCTGCATGATCTTGGCCTCCAACTGTTCAAGCCTCTTTGCTGCTTTGTCCTCCCAAGAGGTGTTCCTTTGGGACTGAGCCATAATTTTGGCAGCATCATAGACCACGCAATTTACCGTCCAAAGGTCCGACGTTTCCGTTAGGATTTCGTCGATAAGACCATTGAACTGGGGCAGGTGGTTACCCCGCAGAGAGATCTACCGGTGGATGTCTCTCTGCCTAGGTCGTCCATCATCATAACATATTGTGCTTAATAACCGCGTTTGTAGTTCAGAGACGGCCTGACCAGCTTCTTCCCCATTTGGCCGAGAGACAGACACGAATGTCGTTCTCGCCTCAGGCGGTGGAGAGGCTGCCTGTGTCGGGGAGGGTGGTCTGGCCGGTGGTGTGTTCCTCTGAACTGGCGGTTGGTGGAGAGTTTCCTTTTTCCGCAGGTGTTTGGCATAATCGCGCAGATTCTGCTGCGATAGGTGGCCGTCTTCTGGATGCATCTCACACCACAAAGAGTGCATCCTTGCCATATACCCCCTGCGTTCGGGCTCGCTGGCAGCATGGCATGCGAGGAGGTCGCCCCTTAGGGCTTCCGTCCACTGCATCCGGGCTCCCTTCTGAGGTGGTGAATTTTCATTGCCACACCCAACTGTACTAGGGCGCCCATCCGAGAGGGGCCGGTTGTGGGTGGCTTTTTCTTTTTTCCTTTTTGGAACCAGATTTACTGTGTGTGGGGTGGTTAGCCCCACACGCAGACGTCCACCATTAGCCGGCAAAGCCGTTACCAGGTACGCCACGTGGAGGCTGGTGGTCCGGTTTTCGTACCCTTATTATTTTATTATTATTATTATATGCAGCACTCTGGGTGTCGAATTCAGGAAAATTTGACGAGGTATAATAAGAAGTTGGTAATTCTAATAATGATTCCCTATTTTTCCCCATGCTTCTCTATTTTGAATCCAGGTTTCATATGACGTGACGTCAGTTCAGTGCTGGTATTGCTATATTGTAAATTGGTTGCTACTCAAGTGTTGCACATAGTTTTTATCATGCCGAAACATGCGTGCTTTTTAACGAAAGTATTAAAAGAGAATTTCCCTTCAACAAATGAAACAGTTAAAGATTTAATCATTGTAAAGACTGATTTCATGGATTTGTCTGGTGTTGACTCCCACGCCCAAATATATCTTAGGAAAAGACACTTCTTCATCGCAGGTTCATAATTGCGACAAATATTCCAACGTATTGTGTAAACAAGAACTTTAATCAGACATATTTTGAAATCCTGTTCCTCTAATCGCTGTGTGATTTTGATTCATAATACAGGCAGGATGAATTTAATTCTATTTTTCTCATTTCTAATGTGTCCTGCTTTTTTGCGAAATGTCCCAGTATTTTTAAAAGTGAAAAATGCATATGCCCCGTTTTCTCAACAATACATTATAGGAACACTCTCCTATATCTATTCATCTCAAGTTATTTCCTCGCTCTTCTTTGGTAAAGGACTTGGATGGTTTGAAGGGAGAAATGAGCTACCAACAGAGATTTGGATCCTTGCAATGAGAATAAATAGTGACGATTATCCAGTCGATAACACAATGAATATCACCATCTGATTGCACATTTTTTCACTAAGGCATACCCTATGAACAAATTCAAGGGTGTTAAGTCAGTGGCTTAGTCAGGTTTTCCTTTGGCGGGTCAATGATGAGTAAAGGCAGGGGGAGGAGGGGGGATTTATTTAAATCAGAGCAAAATTTTTGTTTAGGCGATTGAGACAGCAATTGTGACTGCAGTGTAACAGCCCATTTTTTCAAAACTTGGCTATACAAATTTCTGAAAGAACACATTATTGAAAATTTAGTAAGTGAAGAATTTGTCCAAAATAAAGAATTAATGAAATCAAAGTTCTCAATTTAAAAAGACTATGTTCTCCATTAGTGCTCTTTTTAAAAATAAGTCCAAATTTTCAGGAGAGTTGTTGGTCCGCACCCCATGGACACCTCCGGGTTACATCACTGCGATAAGTATGACAGAAGGCTGATCCATGTCTTACATCCACTACCTCCCTCTCAGTACCATGGTATCAATCTACAACTCAGCTGCACATAGTAATATTAAGTTTCTCTGCATAAATTATACAATGATGCTAAATTATCTTTTCTTTGTTATTTATTTCTCATAAATATCATTAACAAATGTTATTCCTCCATCATTTATAACAAATACATTATGTAAAACACTGTACATACATATTAAACTCTTGCCCCAGCAACCCATTATGTATTGCAATAAAAAAAAGAGGAGACCTCAAGGCACATATACTACTTCTCAGCCTCGTGGCTAAGATTAAAATATACTGGCCTCTCTATTCGAGTTCAGCCAGATGGTCCCCATGGAGTTGAGTGGCCCACACCTGTAACCTCTGGGGGAAGAGAGAAAATGGTCCCCAAAGTCAACAATGCAGCAAGTTTCAATCGCCTCCTCACAAGAGCCATACACTAATTGTTTCGAGCCAACTCTCGTCAACTTAGCATATGCTTCACAAACATGAGAGCATATCTCGATCCTTGAATAAAATATCACTTTAACAAAAACAGGGATACCCAAAGAGTGTGGGAGAAAAATTAAATCTTTTTCAGTAGCAAATATATGAACACTAATTATTGGGTATACATGATGTTAAGTCAAAACATCACAGTCATTTCATTTCAGAATAAATTTTCATCAAAAATGCACCATGGGAGTAGCTTAGAGGCAACCAATGGTGACCTTCTAAAGTAATACAGAGTGAATGGTTATCACATGTTACACCTTTCCATACTTATGTCTTGCACGCCAATGCCCCACACCCAATGTAACAATCAGTCACGTCCTCTTTCATAAGTACACCCCTACAACAAAACTATTGCCAACTGGCAATTATAATATCCACACACTTGATGATAATGTCCAAAGGAGTTATCACTTCCTACTGGTTGATTGATTCAGGAAAACTGCTTCATGAAGGGCAACCCCAATTCCCAAGATTCAACATTTACTGGATAAATCAATATTACCAAGAAAATCCATTCTGTGAGTCCTCTAAAACTGTCTCAATGGTTTCACATTATTTGTGACTGCAAAATACAGGTGCTCCACTCTATATCGTCAATCTCTCAGATCATAGAAAAACAATTGCTGTTACATAAATAATATACCTACCTAATAATATATTTCTCTCAGTAATTGGATAACTAGACATAACATTTTAAAATATTTCACTAAACAAATGTGCATAAATAGAAATTAAAAATTCAGAGCACCAAAACTTATTCAATGAATGAACAGTATCCAACCAACGACACAACATAGCAACTCAATTAGAAGGACAAATGTAACAAGATAGATCATAGACCATCTAATACAAGGCATGAACCCAAGATCAGAATGGATGGAAATGATATTAAAAGTATGAGTCCACATGAAATGATATTAATCAATGGAGTTGACAACATTCATTGTAAAAGATAAATTAAGAATATACATTCATCACCAATAGCATAGCGCTTAATAAATATTCAACACCTAATGAAATACACGAAAACCCTATTTTTTCATTAATGCTAACCTTAGCAGTTATTTTCCTCACCCTTCGATACGTTTTTGGTTAGGTAATCCATCAGACCTTAAGTAAAGGGGAAGGAGCATGTAACATCATGATGATGTCATCACCACCCAAGTACATCATGGTTAGGGACCGGAAAAATAGCATCTATTTTTTTTTAATTAGCATACATTTTTTATGAAATTAGCATCTAATTTTTATCATCGAATAACCTAGAATTTAACTATCAATTCTTACACAATTGTTTGCAGAAAATGCAAATATATCATTACTTCAATCAATAAGTCCATTCAAACTCATGCAATCCCTTTTATGACACATTAAACTTACACTTAAACAATTTTTTTCTAACCTAAAAGAAATGAAGAGTTCAAAAAATTGCCACAAAGTTTTTAGTTAATTAATACTAGAAAAAAATTAATTTTTCAAAAAATTGCCACCTAGTTTACGGCTGATTTATTTTAGAATGGGATAAGACATCATGCTAATACTCACCAATCATGTCAAAGATTGTTTCCATGATCAAGTACATAGAAAGCAAGCTAGTCTTAGGAAAGGGGAACTTGTGCAAGTAAAAAGAAGGGATACTTTTAAATTCCCGTTTATTTACAGTTTCTGTGGGCTTGGAATTGAATCGATTGGATTTTTACTGCTTTTTTGTAATGGTATGTATAAGTTACTACCTTGCTTATGATTGAAAATGCTGTCAAGAGTTCCAATCTGCACAATCTAGAAAATTCAATAGTTTCAATTTTCTATGAATTGCCTGTGTTAAGAATTTTACGCATTATTTTTTATATGCTACATTGCATTGAATTTCTTGTTATCTTTCTTTTTCTCATCTATGAGTTGTATATGCAGTGCGACTTTTTAAATGTTTCTTTAGAAATGTGTTTTAATAAATGCATGTGTAATTATTAGAGATAAGTTTTTTTAGCATTAATTATTTGTATTTTTAGCATTATTTATTTGAAATTTAGCATTATGTAGTATTAATTGTTAGAACACTGGCAAATAAATAGCAAAGTGTGGAGAATTGGATTTATGGGATTGAAATGGTCACAAATAGAGGATTCCTGTCAAGATTATGGTACCTACGCCGTTATGAATGGAGTATTTGCAAGTTTTTACTGTAGTTTGTAAATGGATGTGTTGACAAAAAGTGATAGCTGAAGAGTAAACGAAAAATATAAATCCCAGCTGCTAGGCCAAGAGCATTCTTTATTTCAACAACATGAATCTTGCAGTTACTCCTATAGACAAAAGATGCTCTTTATTAGATTTTTATTCTTTGCTTTGTTTGCAATATTGAAAATACAAATTTTATTATTAAAATTAGCACCAATTTCGCTAAATAGCAATTATTTGCTCTAAAAGACTTATTTAGCACTAATTCGCGAAATAGAAACCACTTAAGATGCTTCCAAATACCACAAAACATAAAGAACAGTCATAAAAATATGTTTCTTAAGGGAATGTAATTTTTTTCGCATTTTCCGTTAATGCAAAAATAACGTATCTCTAGTGATTATACATGAAAACTATATACATAATTAATTGTGTAAATGATTGGTTTATTTACTGATGTAATATAATAAACTATTACATAAAGTACCGACAAATAAATGCGAGAATAATGTAAATTCAAATTATGATATATTTACTATGTTTATACACTGATTTCAGAAGGAAGAAAATGTCTAAAAATGTAAGTTTTGTTTAAAAACGATAAAAATAAACATGTGTATTGCCTTTTTGTTCTATGTGAATGCTTAGCACTCAAGCGCTACTTATAATTTTATTATTTAAAGCGTATTTCACTCTTTATATTTCAATTTTTACGTACAGTCAACTCTCGATTATCCGGATTCCAATTATCCGGTTTGCGGATTATGCGTGCTATTTTCTCAACCCTACACTTAAAAGATTGAAAAATATTCCAATGGCAAAATAAGGTAAATTCTTCGAAAGTTTGATGTATCTAAATAGAATTGCAAGTTTGTAAATGTCTCTTTTTCGTTTAACTTCTTAATTTAATCACAATATTATGGAAATTGCTTGCTACATTTAAGAATGATGAAAACTCAGCCGCATCTACTTCTGAAATTATTTTATCCCTTCTTTCCCATTACCACTGAATATTACCTATCTTCCTAAAACGAACAGAATTGTAAAAATACAATTGAAATAATTTCAAATAAACTACTTGTAAATAAACTAACTTAAATTATACTTAAAAATAACTACTTATTGTTCCGCATGTTCTTACTATTCCGCCTGAATTAATAAATACGAAACAGTATCAGTGCTCCCAGGTCATTATTCGCCATTCGCCATAACAGTCATTTGTTTTTGCCCAGATACGATTGTTCTACTTCATTCGTGTGGAAATCTCGATAACTTTAAATTTGCATTTGTTACTGTAGTGCTGTGTTCTGACAAAGCTGATGCAAATGGCAGGAAAACGGAAGAAAATTGTCCTTCCCATCGCTAAAAAACTAGAATTGATTACAAGAAATGAAAAAGGAGAGACTGCTTAAACTGGCAAAATAATATGATGTGGGATAACAAACTGCTGGGGATATAATTAAGAATAGAAGTAAGCTGATGAAGTTTGCTGCAACCTCGGACAGTGGTTTGGGACCCTCAAAGCGTAAGACTAAGAAACGATCAACCTTTCAAGATTTAGACTCCGTCATGCTTCTTTGGTTCAATCAAAAATGGTCAAGTGGTATACCCGTCTCAGGCTCCATGTTCGCACAGCAGGCTAAACTTCTTCATGAGTCTCTATAGGGATAGAAGGGGATTTTAAAGCTTCTTCTGGGTGGTTGACGAGATTCAAGCAGCGACATGGAATTCGTGAAATTGCTATTCAGGGACAGCGATTGAGTGGCAATGTTTCGAAATGGCGGCGGAAATGATCAGCGGCTGATGGTTTTCGCTTGGAGTTCACAAAATACGTAAAGGAAGAAGAGTTGGCACCCGCACAGAAGCTCTGGTGAGTGTTGAAACTTTGCCGGATTACATGCGACAAAATGATTTTGATTACTGCGAAGTAATAAGAACTGCAATAATTCACAATAAAAGAATGTGCTCTATTCTGATATTCACTTCGATAATGATTTTTTTTAATTATCTATATGGTCAAGTTAAGCGCCCATTGTCTTTCATTTCAAGCATAATAAACTAGTCATTAGATTAGAAAATATTTACAAATGAATGTTGAAGATTTCATGATATTCGAAATAAACAAACAGGAAAATTAGCATTTCGTTATTCACTTGTTTTCTCGGCGTAACACCTGCAGTCAATTGTAATGCGAAATATTTCTAATCCTGCTGATGCCGAATCAATATAATATATATTTTTCAGAGGCTCACAATATAACAATGTTTTGCATTATAATAAAATCACTTCGATGTCATACAATTACTGAAATTAAGCAAGATGTCGGTTTTTTTTATTACCTACGTGGTCAAGCTAAGTAAGTACCCATTATGTTGTGTTTCCGGTATTAGAAGCTATACATTTTTAAATGTTTACGACATTATTATATTTCAAAATAATAGTAATATTTAGCATTTCATTAGTTGTCTTGCAGTAACCGCTGCAGTCTGTTATGTGAAATAGTTTCCATCCTACGAAGTGAAATGTCAATATCACGACCACATTTTCCATTTATCAGTGCCTCATCGTGCATCCATTAGCACGGATAATCGAGAGTTTACTGTATTTGTTTCAGTCCCTGAGAGTTAGGCAACCTGCTCTTAGAAATTTCCCGTAATCCATTTACTCATGGTAAAAATGGCGTATATTACTACGTTTAAGTTGAAAATAGGCTAATTTGTTGCGTTCATGTTATAATAATCGTAATTGTAATGGATACAAATGGGATATTTCACAAATAAAAACATGAAAAGATATTTTTATTGCTATTTCCCACTAGTTTTTGGTATTCATAACCTCATTTCGCATATTTACAAATTTTGCAGACATTTCGCTTTAATCCCTATTTTTCGCTGAAAATTCGTGTTTATCGCAACATGTGATTTTTTCCGGTCCCTAATCATGGTGATTATTCCAAATTATTACCACTGAAATTTAGTGATTAATCAATTTGAGTGCTTCTTTGCCAAGGGCGTTCACTAGACAAACACTCCTACCCAGACTTAAGACCCAAATAGAAGCCAACTAAAACACAATTAAGCTCACCCAGGCCTAACCTCCCCAGAACCAATTTATCAGCTTACTGTAGTCCAAAAACAGATCAAGGCACTTGCAACAAATCCCAACCCATCCCAAGGTAAGGTGAGGTGGGATTCAAAACACAACGGTAGAGCAATTGCATGCATTGCGGCATGAATATTCTACAATCATGCATTGCAGGAAGATCACGCAGATGAAACAACTGAAAGCTAACATGGATTCTTTGCACAGCCTTCATGATATCTTGTTCGTCTCGTTATGCCTTTTTTCCACACAAAAAGCCACTTTCAGTATCAACCATACAAGCAAGCCATACAAACAACAAAATTCTTCAACTGACGTTTCAGTGGTGGTTCAAAAGCTTTCCACTGTCTCTGGGTTAAAATAAATTGGATCTTTAACATAACCATACTTACAAGGGGAATACACGACCGTTGGGTGGCCAATCGAGCTCAAATTCTCTCATTCGGTAGTTCATGATTATTAATTCTATATGCCAAAGCGAGACGACGCACCTCCCGTAAATTTTCTAGAAAAAAGCAATTAAAAATCGTAAAAAATCATGTTGCGGTATATAAGCTCTGTAGAATGCAATTTCCAATATGGCGGCATCGAAGTAACAATGATAAGAAAACAATCTTTAAAAAATTTAACAATAAAAACCTTGAAAAATATAGTAAAAAAATCAAATAATGACAAGGCCAAACATGTTTAAATCCACAGAGTATTTTATTGGTACAACTAGTTTCAACGCTACGGCGTCATCATCACGTACCTGATTTACCGATAAAATACTCCGTGGATTTAAACATAGTTGGCCTTGTCATTATTTGAAAATGGACTTCCACTAAGTTACGCCAGAACAGATTGAATTCACGTAAAAAGATATTCCGACAGTCGGTATCGAACACGACACCTTTGAATTTGCAGTCGACCGCCTTAACCACTCGGCTAACGCCGCCATATTGGAAATTGCATTCTACAGAGCTTATATACCACGACATGATTTTTTACTATTTTTAATTGCTTTTTTCTCGAAAATTTACGGGAGGTGCATCGTCTCACTTCGGCAAATTGAATTAATAATCATGAACTACCGAATCTAAGAATTTGAGCTCGATTGGCCACCCAACAGTCGTGTATTCCCCGCAACTTAAGAAGAACAAAAGTGCTTCCAGTGAATTTCAGAGCTGATGGTAAGAAATGCACCTTATTCATCTAATTGCAAAATTTCTGAAAAGAGAGCATTGGTCACATGCTTGATTGAAAGGAAAATGGCAAAAAGCAGTGTGAATATATCACATGCCCCCAGTAAAACCTGGAGTGGATATAGATTATGAGAAATTGTAGAGGTGAAATGAGGAAGAATGAAGTCACTACAGGTAACTGAGACCTTATTTGGCAAAGCTGCATTGTATTCTCTTCCCTACGGTAATTGTTTTGACGTGCAGGTTTTTCTAAGAGGCTCCCTGCTTTTGGTACTAATTCAGGAATGAAGATGGCATGGTGAGAATTTATGATATGTACTATGGATACTACATGGGTATATGTATGTACATATCATGGATACTATCTAGTATTCATGATATATACATATTTACAACCTCCAATTCATGAACATAACTATCATTTTAAACTTGCTTCCTTACCATGCCACTCACCGATTCTATCCTATATGTATGTATGCAGTTAATGAATATTTCATGGACCATGAGTAAAATACAGTAATTCCTAATCCTACCATGACAATATTCCAATTGCCACCCAGTACATATTTACTTAAAGCTAGCTCCCAACAAACAAAAATACAGCACCAAGTTTCAACATGGCAACAGCAAAGCCTCATTATTTTACAGGTGAAGTTGCAAAAATAAATGATAGTGCAAGCCTTTAAATAGAATAAAGCTTTTTTTCTGTCTCTCAATCCAGTATGTTGGCAGTAAAGTCACAATGTACAGTCGCTGCATAAAGTCTGACGACATCGACAAAAGCACCGAATAAGCGAAACTACAATTTTGTGAGGCTCCACTGATTCAAAAGTGAGGGGAGGGGAGGAGAGGAGGGGGGTGGGAGGGGGGTGGGAGGGAGGTGAGAAAGTTGCCAGAGTATTCGTGAATAGGAACCTCGTCTTGGGGGCTAGTGAATTAAAGGGATTAAGTTGCCGATGTCGTCAGACTTTATACGGCGACTGTACATACATCATTAAAATTTATGTATGCAAGCATTCCTTTGATTCATTCCTTTGACAAGTTTTTTATATGCAAAGCGTTCTGCCAAGAGTATCTCTAATTAAAAAGCATGCACATTGACTGAAAATAACTATAGGGCCCTATTTTAACTACTGCAGTTCATGGTCCACTCAAGATGCACTCTTTCACTCGAAAAATGTTATCTAATACCAGCCAGCATATCTTATGGGCCATGGGCAAATACTCCTCATGACTACGCACATGAGTATATAAAAAGCAATGTATGAAAGTTAAGGAAAACAACTCCTAATAGAATAATTAAGAAGCTTATCGACAAATTAAACCAACAAAATAAATAATTTATGAAAGATGTAAATCAAGATGTTTTGGGACTGAAGATCAGAAATAGTGAAATAATTTTGGTTACTATCCTTCAGAGTTAGTTACTAAGTAAACATTAAAATATGTAAATTGAAAATATGAAAATACAGAATTTTTAGTTTAATGCTTCAGTTCATAGATGCTCTCACATATCTTATTCACAATTCCAGAACATCAGCTGCAAACAGCTTTTCCCCAATACGCACTGCATCACCAGTGAAAAGCCTCATTTGCATCTCCAGACACTCACCTGGCAGCAGTATCATAAGAGTTTCTCCAGTACTTCCCATTAAAAGTATGCATTACTCATTTGCATCTTGGTTCTTGCATACATTAATTAGTGTATTTCATTCAAAAGTACAATTCAAAGAAGCCTCCCAAGGAATCAAAAGGCTGGAGGGAATATTACAGTAATACAAAAATCTTGAAGTAATTTACAAGGTTATATGTGGAAAAAATAGCCGAAAGGTGTGTTGGCCCACCTCTAACTGAAAGGATGACACAAGAACATAGAATGCTAAAGGTGGATTTAATGAATGTAGACTAGAGTAAAAATAACTGAACATTCCAGTACTAAAAGGCCAAAGATTTTGGAGTACCTATGCCAAAGCTTACATTTAATAAAACAAAGGAGGAAAAGATTTCTACATCACAAAATATTACCTTAATTAGAGCAATGAGAATGAGCCACTGAAATTTCTACAACTTTTACATAGATGATGTTGCACTGTTATGCCCCGTTTACATTACTAGCTTTCTACACTAGTAAACCAGAACGCTAGCAAAAGTTCATTGCGTGAACGCAAGTTGGCGCTAACCCTAATAAACTTTATTACCGCTATAACTTGACAAGGGTTGGCACTGGTTACCGGCATTTGAAACGTGTGTGAATGGAAGACAGTTAAAAATGCCAGTTAAAAAATGGCCTCCAAAGTCACTTAGTAAAGCGGCAGGATCAGAGAGGAGGCAGCAATGTCGTGGGGAAGGAATCAAGCTTATTCTGGACATGAAGCACCATTCCAAAAATCCCACTTGCTCCACAATATCCATCTTCTTCAACCGTGGATATATCCATCTTCTTCTTTGTTCTTCAATTAGCTGCGCGCGCGTCGGGCGCTTCAACTGTTTTTACTCTTCACCAGAGGTTATCACCATCTCTACTACAGTAAACTTGAATACGTGTCAACAAAAGTTAGTTAAAGGGGCCATATTAACCATCATTCAAACCTAGTCATGTAAACAGGGCATTAGAGATTTATGAAAATATATGGCCTTTGAATGGGCGCTAGAAATTCAAGAGTGTAACAGCACATTGATTATAAAATAAAGATAATAGAAGACATTAATATATGAAATTAACATGAGGGGAAAGATTTGTTTTGTAATAAGAAAAATTAAGGACATAGAAGAGATATCCAACATATCAAGAACAACATAGGACACACATGGGATTCCAAGACAATTGTAATGAAGACTTATGGTAATAAGTAAATTCATAATTCTGTCATATATGCATGTTATGCTAATGGCACTAATATTCCACGTCTATTAATCTTTCAAAAAAAGATACAACCTGACGATGAGATTCTACACGGGATTTATGTTCTGGTTTATCCTTAAGGAGAGACAATTTGAAATGGGACAAAGCAGTGCTTTATGGTGTGATCCAGTCACCTTCATTAGGGAGCAGCCCATTCAAGGTGCATAAAACATAGAAGACAAAAAGCCTTGTAACAGAAGGCTTAACTTGCCGTAATTTCAGATGAATCAATAAAATTTCAAGGGATTAATACACAAGTAGTGGAAAAGATGGATGAAGTCACAAACTTATGATCAACAGAAAGATTAAAACTGCCGTGGATTTCTAGCATTTTATGGGGGGGTGGAGAAGTACTGGAAGAAAATTAAGAGTAAGATTATAGTGAAGTGTGTGAAAATTATGAGGACCAGATAATAGTGAAGATGACATTGTGCATTAGAAAGATACACTTTGAGTAAGAATAATTGTAAGGATGTTTTAGCACTGGCAGTGAATACTGGGATTCTACATTCTACAAACTCTATTCTGATTGCAAATTTTGCCATCTAAAAATCCTGTTTTAACCCTGAAAACTACTTAAAATAGCCACAATGTCTAAAATTAAACATATTATTGGTGCGTTTTAAATGCAAGGATGTAGGTATATACGTAGACACATGCTGTTAACCATAAATATAAACTCATAACTTTTCACTGTACAAGAACAAAATGAAGGCAAGAGTTCACACCAGCACCTAATTCAGCACTGCTGGCACTCTATAGCGCTCTTCAGTTCCTTGAAGAAGAGGTCCCTGTTCATTTAAAAGCTGCTCGAACAATTGGCGCCCAATTCAGACAGGAAGATGGAGCAGGCAACTTAAACAGGTAAGTGAGGAGATTTGACACCACAACCCGCACCCACTCTCCTTGCTGGACAGTCAAGATTCCAAAGCCCCATTTCGACAGACATAAAGAAGACCCTCCCACCATTCTCGGATAGCCAAGGAGCTTCTGAACAAAACTAACCACACATCATCACTTAACACATCCCTCCTACGACCTCCTCCTGCTTAGAACTCATAAAATGTTCATGCAACCAAAATCTAACCACCATCTGAACCATGCATGAATAGCCTGTATATAGAAAATCAAGTTATTTTGTGATACCTAGGCACCATTCATATTTGTGCCTGTGCACATCTGAAGATATGACATCAAGTATCAAAGGCTAATTCCATGCTGCAGCTCTCAAGGTGGATTGAGCCATGGCTGGAGAGAGGACAAAAAGGAAAGAGAGAAGCAGGGGAGGTGGGAAGTTTCACACCTGCGATCTAGTTCCACTTATGCCAACAAAAGAGACAAAATTACTTTTCCTTTGAAAGGCCTCGCCATTTGCTTAAAGCAAGATGCAAAATTTTATGCATGCTATTACATTAGCAATCTATCATACCTGTAGAGCTAGCTAATTAATTTAATTTTAAAATTAGGAAAACAAAGTGATAACTTTCTGTTGATTCAAGGACACTTCCCAACATACAATGGTAAGTTTTATTCAAAGATGGCTCCCATTACTCCACATATTCAACTCTGCACCATGGGCAACTTAAATCTCAACAAATTAATGAGTAAATCAAATTATCTACAACAGGCCATTCCAATTAGGGATTGGAAAATCGATTTCGATTTTAATCGAAAATTGATTATCACACTCCGATTTTCGATTTAATCGAAGTCGACTTTTTGTTTTGAAAAACCGATCAAAATCGATTCTAGCCGATCGATTTTCGATTTTTAGCTTGCTACAGCATTTTAATTTTGCCAATCGAGCTGCGCCAGTTCGTAAACCGCCCTCCAGTCGACCGCAAGTCCAACTCTAATCCACTACAAGCTTGGACGGAGATTGAGGGAGAATATCCCCACGTATACAAACCAGCCAGCAGGATTTTATCTATAGTTGCCTCTACCGTACCGTGCGAGCGACTATTTTCTCACGCCGGGTTAATTGCAACTCAGGTGCAAAATCGATTATTCGGAGAACATTTAAATATGTTATTTTTCTTAAGGTCCATCCCTGAGGAACACTGGTTCCACGGCTTTGCAATCAAGAAATAAATAAAATTCTGTTTTTCATTTTGTGGTATGTCCACTTTTCAATATACAATTCTTATTGCTACTAAACTATATGTAATTTGCTTGTTATATTACCTATGTGTTTATAAGTACATATCTGTTACGGATTATTACTTTCCTACATACCTTATTAATATCTTTAAAATAATATATTGTATTAATAAATTTAACTGTATTCGGTTCTTATCCCTAGTGCTTCCATTAACCCATATTTTGCATTTTGTTACAACAGCACATCCGTATTTCAGCAGACAATTACTTTACTATGATAAATATCGATTTCGATTTTTCGATTATTTTGGGCCAAAAATCAAAGTTTTAGAAAATCGATTTAAAAAACCAAAATCGAAAGTCGATTAATCGAAAATCGATTCTGGATTTAAATTTCCAATCCCTATTCTACACACGAGTTATCCTGTTTGAAAAATGTGATGATAGAAAAAACATACATCCCCAATGTTTCTCCCTCTGATGTTGGCCATCCAAGCATTGGTTTCAAATCCAATATTAACTCGTGGTTATTGAGAATTAAAAATTCTAATCCATATTCTACGTTTTTGATACTCTTGATACATTCATAATTATGCTTTACTGTAAATGATGACGATACATTATTTGGACGGAAAATTTTAGAGTTGTAACATTTACCCCTAAATAAGTTTCATTATTCTAAGAAAAGGGAGCCACTAATGCCCTAGTTAGGTACAGATCATTGCCACAGGTGGCAAGGTGAGAAAAAGAACAAAATTTAATCAACAAAAATAGCTTATACTTGAGACATAGATACACCAAAGAGTAAAAATTTTGCTGTAAAAAATAATACTCGAGACTGCCTCAACTCCAGTCCATACAAAACAATTGAGGCACCAAAATATGCTCCATTACTAGTTGTAACAATGAAATCCACAGGTAACTAATGTTACTTTTCTATAATTATCAAAAATTCATGACCAAGCCAAGAAGCTTGCAGTTCCATATGTGATTAGACAGCCTGGTATGGCTATTCCAGTACAACTAAACAAAACCTTCAAACAACGTCTCAAAACAATATAAGCAAGCATTCTTCTGCATTAATGAAAGTAAGCAGACGTTACTTCTTAAAAATAAAGGCCCCCATAGATATATATTAATGCACACACAGTTTAACTTCATTAATATACAAACCATCAACATTTACCTGAAAATACCTTCCCTGAAATATGACTTTCAATGAAAACGTTTTATTAAGTATGTCAATTTTCATGGCGTCACAATACATTTGTCAAAAACTCTCAAGACAGTTTATATCACCACATAGTGGATATGAATAACATTCTCCTAGTCACACAAGCATTTAAAGGCACTATTTGATTACCTCTCATGCTGGTCATCACTGTCAACCATTTAAATATATGCAAAAAAACTATTACTAATACGTTGACCAGCAAAATCCCTCGATAAAACAGCTAAACAATTTTTTTAAATTCTTCACTGTAAATAAATAATTTTTCATCGCATATCCAAAAGGACTTGACTTAAGAGGCAATTTAGGATAGATGATTACCCTAAAGTACATATCACTTCTATAATTTTAGATAATATCACAATCTGTTTTCCTGAAGCAGCATAACTTGCTGGCCTTATTCACGCTTTGATTTTTGAAATTAAGCCCAGATTGGAATGTAGGTTATCTCTACCTGTACATGTGTGGACTTTAAAAATAGTGTAAATAATCCAAAGAGTCCAAAGGAAACCCTCATATATCCACACAGCCAGCCATCCCTCACTCTCCCTGTCACACGAAACCCCTGAAAGAAGAAGGAAGAATCCATTTCAATAGCATGTACTCAACCACTTGCATAAAACACTTCACTACATACTTAATAATATTGATAAGAATATACATCAAGGTCTTTTTCCATGGCTATCATTAGGGACCGGAAAAGATGACAAATTGCAATGTGATTTTTCTGAGAAAATTAGAAAAAAGCAAAATTAGTAAATATACAAAAAATCTAGGTATTCAACTAGAAAATGAAAGGCAAAAAATTATCAGAATTGGTGACAAAAATATTTTTAAATGTGTAAACAGTAATATTCATACAGTTTAGATGCCCCCAAGCCTATTGCAAACAAATCTTATCATTACCAATTATCATCATTTGTTATTACCCAAAATATGTCATGTTTGTTTATTGGCGATTTCGTGCACAACCTCATTTGTGTCTTGACTCTTGGTTGCTGTTTGTAAATTATCTCAGAACCACCATACAAACTGCAGTTAATAGTTTAAAGAGTGTATAGCATAAAATTAACTCATTCAATATGACTATAAATGAATTATATCATTTTCCTCACCAGACAGAGGCTATCTACTGTTTTAGAACACTTTGTATGTATGTACTTGGAAACGGACAGTTATCATTTACTGAATGCTATGGGTAGGTATACGGTTGTTTTAATACATTCAGCGGGGAGCACGTCTAATGACGTGGCCCCGTTTATGCCGAATGGCGGGACCAGGTCAATAGATGTGGTCCTTTTACTTTAGGCCCTTTAAAAAATGGGTTCCGTTTCTAGCGTCTCCCTTAAATTTGCGACCCACATTGAATGTATTAATAGGTGAAATAATGTCTTTTTTATTCATTAAAAGTATGATTTTTACCACAGGAACTTAACAGTTAGCCACATAATTGCCCATTTTCACTTTAAATGTAATAATGTACGAATATGTGAACTGATTAAATTGTGTGATGAGCAGAAGAGCATGGTTGTGCATTTCGTTTCACCTTTATTAGTAGACAAAGGGTAATTGTGGTATTTGGGTGCGCACATGATGATATCAGTGGTATTGAATGGTATTAAGCGTATTAGGTTAAGTGCAAAAATTCAGGCATTGATGCTGAGGTGCAAGTTGGCCAAGTCAATTTCCTATTCAAGAGTTTTGCTTGGGGAAGATTGGTACGCTAAGTGTTTCAAAGACCACAAACTTACAGTAGTCATGGACATAATGGTTCCAGCAGTGAAACCTTTTTGTGCAAGCATTGTAATGTTAGAGTCGTACGGGGGGAAAAACATGTAAAAAGTGAAAAGCATATGAAATTGAAAAATTGCCGAGGGCCCTCAACACTTCTATGGCAAATCTCCATATCACTGAATGCAGTACATCATCAACGAAAAAGCGGAAGTTGACAAAGGACTACCTCGCATCCAGAACAGCGGAGGCATTTTTATCAGCTAATATTCCACAGGAAAAACTGAAACCTCCTACAAAGAAGGCCTGGATTCAATAAAGGAGGTGATCTCCCATGTGCAAAGCAGTTGAGGAGAATATGTACCATGTATGAACTGTAGATAAAAATTTAAACTGATGTTATTTAACTTAATTATTAGTTCCACAAATCTTCTCACTTTAGAACATTTCATTGTTTATTCATGCATACAGTGTCCAATGTATGTAGTGAAATATTTTTGTTTTTACACTTATTGATGATTCCTTGAGTCCACAAAATTGTTTCTATAGCGCTGAATGTGCACGCCTGTAGCGAAAGAACAATTCAAGCTTTTGCAATAATTGTTGGCAATAATTTTTTCAAAGAAGATAAACTTTGTGGGATGATGAATTTTTGTGGGGATTATTAATTTCTGGTTAATTTTGACGCCCCTGAGTAATATATACATAAGATGGTGGGCGCCAAACTTCCTAGCATAAGAAGGGATTTTGTTGCAAAATTTGTCAAAAGCTTTAGAGAAGATGCATGCATTACATATTATATTATGTATTATAGTATTGAATGCCAGTATTCATAGGTCGCTTATATTTACCTGAGGAAATACTCTACCATTCCTGCATCATTTATCCCTTTATTCCAGAACTGATATATTTGATGAAAGAAGAGTTAACGGAGGCTCTGAAGAATAGAAAGCTGTTTTTGTTGATGAAACTACAGATATCCCCAGACGTTGTGTCCTAGCAGAACTGTTTCATTCAATAACTTTTAACAGTCAACCCGCCATACATGTCGGAGGCATTCACTATTTGGAAAGGTGCAATGTCACCACGTGCACCCGTGCCGTATTGGACTCATTCAAAGAAAGTGATATTGAATTTGGAAATGTAGAGATGCTGATCAGTGATAGCGTGCATTACATGTCCTCACGCTAGAAAACTTTGAGAGTAATTCTTGGGGATCAACTGTCTCACGTTGAATACTGGTCTCATAAATTACATCACGTGGGAAACATATAGGCAGCCAATCTGCCAGAGTTAAATAAGGTGGTCTGCATGGTCAAGCTGCATTTCTTAATGCACGAAAAAGGAAGGACAACTATGCCAATCATCACAAGGAGAAATATGTACAATGGTGTAAAATAAAATTTCTTTTCTGATACAGTACAAACGAGGTGGAATACTTGGTTTGAGGCAGTGTTCTATTTAAGTGAACATTTTAATGATTGTGTAGGATTAAAAAAAGAGTAACGCTGGAGTTACTGCTATCTCAGAATTTACCAGCAAGGAGATAATGCCAATCTGTGCACACATTCAGTTAGTCACATAACATGCCAAGACTATTGTTGATTTGCTGAAACTGATGGAGGGCTCATACCACCCCACGGTGCATGTCCTGCACTCGAGGCTGAAAACCATGGAAATTGAGCTCCAGCCCATTCTTGAAGGGCATTTTCAAGGAAAGGCTTACGCTTTCAAGGAAAGACTTGCGCTGTTATGAAAGATTTTTCTGAGGCCAAGAGTGCATCCTTGAAAGATAAATTCAGGCATGTAGCTCTCAAATGCAAGGGTTAACTGGCTAAATTAAAGGAAAAATGACCAAATGGAAAAGTGTTCAAGATTATTGGGGAAGTCTTTTCAGTCAAAAAATAATTTTAAACGAACCTGCAGATGTCGTGGAGAAGGCTTTATCAGAAGAATTTTTCCACGGGTACAGGGTGCTGAAGTGTATCTTAATAGTGAGGTGACCTAAAGTGAGCACCTAAAAAGTGAGGAGATGAAAAAAAAATACAAACGGAGAAGTAGATTTAACGTCAAATCATGTCTCTATAATGGATGAACATTCAAAGTTTTCTACTAGAGCCACCCAAACTATATTCACTCCAACAAATAATAATGTGGACAATGAGAGGTTTTTCCTCAATATAAGTGTGTCATAAGAGACAAAAGAACTACATAACTTGAAAGAGAATAATGCTTCATTTTGGTAAATGTAGGCAAGATATCAATATGCAGGTACGGTAAATAAACAGGCATTTCAAACTTTTCATTCTTTTGCTTGCACATGTTCCCTTTGCTATTGAACTTTTCACTCTTTTCATGCATGAAAAAAATTGTTGTTAAAGAGTCAGATTCATTTGAATTTGAAAAAAATAATGCTAATTTCATTGAAAAAAAATAAATTCTAGTTTTTCTGGTCCCTAGTTATCATGGAAGAACCATCCATATAGATTAGGAATATCTACCAAGAAAGTATGAAAGGCTTTGTTGTCGAGGACGTGTGACCCTGAACAAAAGAGGTAGATTCCATGCCAAAATGCACAAGAACTTACCTCACCCCTTCCATTTTTTTAAATTTAACATAATTATAGAATTTTTAGAGAATTAAAGATATGCCAATTTATTGTCAGACAAATAATGATAATAAATATCAGGTAATGGCTTTATACATAATTTACGGCATTCCAACTGCTATCCAATGTCTATAGCAAATCATACACTTTCTTACCCAAAAATTTAGTACAGATGACTTTTGTAATACCTAATGATTTAGTTGCTACATGGCATGGAATTATTATTTTAAACTCCTTAATGGTGGCACTAGAAACAAAAAAGCTTTTGGCCACACAGTATAATGAGTTTGGAAAACTATGAAAAAAAGTAGTGGCAGTCAGATAGTTCTTTAAATGCTGGACTAATAAATCCCTCTTATCATGACTTCTTGGAATGACATTCCATTGGTATCATGGGGAAAAGACCACAAATAATGCAGTCAAATGCCTCTTCAATCTAGTTAGATTTCAAGCTGTGGAAACAGCTGGTCAACCTTGGTATGACACATCTTTTCCGTTCAATAATATTTGTTGAGTTCTTTAGGAGTTGGATACGACAAGGTTTGACTGATGGAAATATGGATCTCCTACCAACAATGAAGTTCAACTCCATTGACTTTGCCATAATTCACATTACACAATCCATAAATTAACATTAAACACACACAGCAATTATCAAATAGCCTCCATATCTACTTACAACCCAGCCAGCACCAATGAGGGTGTAAAGCAGGGGGTGTTTGGTTGGGACAACCATCATAAAAAGGAAGGATAAAGGGAAAGGAATTGGATGGAAGTAAGGAGAAAAGGTCAGATGTGTCCTGAAGGATTAGTCAGATGAGATTGCTCTGTATCTAAGGTAATCATTGTTGGTAGCCAGGAAGAAAAATATTTCAACTTATCAGTGAATCTCCTTCATTTTGTTGCCTTGTTAGTCCCAAAGGTGGGGGTAAAATCCATTATGCTGACCCGAAACTTGTTAGTCGTGAATTTTTCTAGCAACCTTGGCCGGGTGTGTCCCAGCACTAAATGCTGGCAAAGCCTACTCAAGATGAGGCATAGAAATTTATGAAGCGTTGGCATTAGCTAAAATGTTATCTTATTAATAATAGCAATGTCAATAAATATTCAAGATAGAGTGAATTATATATCAGAAGTTAGGGCAAAAAGATATGGCAGAGTTTCACACAGTGACAGCAGGTATTAATTTTCTAATGGTTAGATTACTAATGTAACTAATTTAGAAACAACTTACTGACTTCACTGACTGCCACTGTTGGCTACAATTTCTAATCTGAAATCTCAACTCTCTTCCATTTCATGAAATTTTTTCCATTTTTGAAGTCTAATAACACACGCAGTAATACCATGAAAAGAGAAGGCATGATTTTGGTAATAAGCCATGATGCAAAAACTTAGAAATACACCTGGAATGACAGCTAGCATAAAGACAGTTCATCATAACAATGTAACAACAATGGAAAATTACCCCCATTATGCGCTTATTAAAACATTGCACCTCAGTATAATGAAAAGTTTCAAAATTGCAAATCAACAAAATTACAGCAGCACATCATTCAAGACCTGTTGATGAGAAAATCATAAAATCACCAATTTCAGACATACCAAGGATTATGTACAGAAGAATAATAGCAATTCTTAATAAACAATCTGATATTGATGTAACAATAGAGCATGCAACTGGTCTTCAAGGGATGCAACAGTAAGCGGGTACTGCCAAGTGGAATGTATACGTCATTTCAACAGAGGAAAAGGATAGCAGGGTGGCCACAAAGTTTTAATTTTGAAATTCCCTGATATCTTCCCAGACAATTTCACGAAATTCCCTGACAAAATGTCTCCCTGAAACGAAGTGTACAGCGATTTTTTTAACGACATTTTGTTTTAATGATGGCATGATACATAATAAAATACATTTCTATATTTGAGATGCAGGGGCTATCAGTGCATTTCAAAAGAAAACAAAAGTCAGTTCTATAAAATGCCATTAGGGGGCCTACGACCGAAAACATTCAAGTTTCTGTTGCATGCCGTGAAACTCGTCTGAGCGATCTCGCACCACGAGCGTTCGGTACGGAATTTGATATGCCCGATGCGAGTGAGAGGAACCGTGAGTGGAAACTTGGCAACAATGAGCGGGCGAGCAGAGAGATGGGTGTAGCCTCCAACAATGTTGCAAATGACACACCGTGGGGTATTTTTCTCCTCCAACGCTGGCCCGATAAGGGTCTCAAAGAAGCAAAGTGTATCCCAGCAACGTCGTGTTCAAACCACCCCTCTCGGAGGCAGTTCCCCTCCCCCGGGGCAACGGAGACTTTCGAACTGTTTCGGGGTTTCCCGAAAGGTATCCATCCCCACACATTACAGGCCTGCCTTTCAGCCAAGATGTTTGAAAAGGTAGCTGGGAATAGCCGGGCAGAGCCAAAGGGAGGAAGAAAGAACTGGCAATGAGTGGCCTGGCATATGCCGGATGGCGGGGGAGACCAAATAAATACAGTAGAATCTCGATTTTACATGACCCGATTTTACGTAAAATTTGATTTTACACAAGTGATTGAGTGGTCCCGGCCGACTCCTATATTATTCTTATGGAATCGTTATTTGATTTTACGTAAATTCGATGTAACGATTTTACGTAAGGCTATTTTGGTCCCCGGTGGAGGTATAAATTTGATTTTACGAAATGAAACAACAGAACTTAAAGAAACTGAAACCAAATTGGGAAGATTCTTGCCCATATTTAATGGAAATCTTCAATTTGATGCCGTACCACTGTGATATACATCCGTTACCAATCAATACTTGACATTTTAATTGTATATATATCATATTACCTTCCCATCTTTCATCACAAGAAGTTATTGGTTTACGGTGTTTACTTGTTTACGCCCAAACAGTAGTGCCAGAATGCTCACGCAAAGCTGCTCTATGACCTTGAGATAGGAATCCCTTCAGCTGTTCCGAGTGATGAGATGAAGCTCACTTTGGGGTCACCTGCAAGACGCGTGTCTTGACACTGGCACGCGTTGTTGAGCGGAATCAAGTACGGACAATGTTTGTCCTCGACCGATGCCAACAACAGAGGTGATTGGGAAAATAGGTGACATTGTATTATTAGATAAAACATCACAATTGGTATGGTATATCACACGGCACAAGCTCGCTTAAATCGGTGTCAATGCTTGACAGTAAATTATTCCCTGAAGAAACATATTTACTCATTATTTTCCCCATGTACTGGATATGTCTGTTTTGGTTGCGTTGTCTGTACTTTCCCAATATAGAGCTTTAGGCGGAATTAGATACTCGGTTTGGGTTAGCTAAACATTAAATAAATTGAATTGAAGAACAAAGCAATATCAAAATGATAGCGAACACAGTGTAATTCAAGACAGAAATTTTTAATAAATGATAATTACAATTTATGTTATTGCATATGCTACCTGCGCTGTTTTTACCCTTTCGCGCCGGAGCCTTGCAATGAAAAATGCTTCCCTTGTCATGAGTGCCGTGAGCATATCCTTGTATTCCTCCGTAAAGAACTCACTCGTGGCAATGAATCGCACAGCTATACTCCTCGTCTGTCTTGGATCACAAATCAGGGAAGCCGGACCCCTTCCTCGATCACTGTGCAGAGGTGATAACGACCCTCTTCTCAGTACCACCCCCACTCACGGCCAAATAATCGTTTATTCAGTGCATTTACTAAAAATATTTGCCACTGCTAATGTTTGCTTCTGGGCCTATTTTTTTATTATAGGCCCAGAAGTTCATTCCTTATGTTTCGTTCTGCATTTATGTACTAATTTTAAATGGAGAGATTACAGGGCTCTTAATGTGTTCTGCCGATCCAACTTTAAAAATGGTGGTGTAATGCCCACTTTCAAAGGATATATTTGAGGTTTCTGTTAATGTTATTCCCTATAAGGATTTGATAGATGAGCGCAATTTTGAATGCTCTGTGATTAATTTAATTATTAACAAATTTTCTGTGACCCTTTGTTCCTTATACAGGTCACCCATGGGAAACTTCCCTTTGTTTTTGGACAAATTTGTGAGTCTTTTAGAAGTTATAGTTGCTATGTATCCCAATGGTATGATAATTATTGCTGGTGATCTTAATATAGATATGTTTTCTAGCACAGCTGATAAAACTGAATTTCTGAACATTATTCACTCTTATAACTTGTGTGTACATAATAAGGAACCCACGCGCATAACTTCACATTCTTCCACCTCACTTGATGTGTTAATTTCTAATTTTGATGATGATGAAGTAACAACTAGGACAATCTCCTTAGATCTTTCTGACCATTACCCAGTTGTTGCTACTTTTCCAATGAATGTTAAAATTCCTTTGGAGGTATATGTCACTCGACCTTTCAAGAGTTCTAATATTCATGATTTTATGAATCTCTTGTGGCTGGAAGACTGGCACAATGTGTATAACACTGGCTCTTTTGGTGCAAGCTTCGATAATTTTTATTCTAAATTTCTGCACTACTTTAACATGTCATTTCCTGTTTAGTATAAGAAAAGGACCAAGTTTCCTAAGTGTAAACCTTGGATAACTAACGAAATACGTTTCATGTCTCAGTATGTTAAAGAGTTGGCCATCTCTAGTAAAACTAATAGCAAAGCTAAGACTGAATATTTAGAAAGTAAAAGGTATTACCGTAAAATGTTGCAGTCAGCTAAACGTCGTTACAATGATCATAGGATCACTAATGCTGACAATAAATCTAGAGAAATCTGGAATATTATAAATTTCTCTAGAAACAAACCCAGGAAGCAGTCTCAAGTCCAGATAAATGACTCACAAGGAATTATCACATCAGACTATTCCCAACTTGCCTGTAACTTTGCAGATCATTTTCAACCTCTGTCTATTGCTAAGCCTGACAGCTCTTCTAATTTAGAAGCCATCACTGTTACCCACTCTAAATCCTTCTTTCTCTACCCCCTCACAAAATCTGCACTGAAAAATATTGTGCAGAATCTAGGTACAAAACAAAGCTCTGGTTTTGATGGAATTCCCAGTCACATTATTAAGCAATCTATTGACTTCATTATACAGCCTCTTCATTTTCTCATAAATGAATCTTTTAGATTAGGAGTGTTTCCATCCCCTCTAAAGGTTTCCAAAGTCATCCCACTCTATAAAAACAAGGGTGATAGACATGACATTAACTCCTACCGCCCAATTTCTCTGCTGAACCAATTCAGCAAAATATTTGAGAAGGCATTCAATGTTAGGCTAATTTCTTACCTGGAGGCTACCAATGTCCTTTCACCATCTCAGCATGGCTTTAGAAAACAGAAATCTACATCTTCTGCGACCTATCAATTAATAAACCAGACTTTGAATGCACTAGATAACAAAATGGAAGTTGCTGCAATGTTTTTTGATTTCTCAAAAGCTTTTGACAGCGTGGACCATCAATTGCTTCTCAAGAAACTTAACAGGATGGGTGTTCGTGGCATACCTAATGCTTGGATTGAGTCCTACCTGTCAGACAGAATTCAACACGTTGTTATCTCAGTAAATGGTGCAACTTTTGTTTCCCCGGTAAGATCCCAATTCGAGGTGTTCCTCAAGGCTCTGTTCTTGGCCTGTCTTTTCTTTCATACATTAATGATCTTGTAAATAGTTTTCTACACATAAATGGTGCTACCCCCGTGTTATATGCTGATGACACCAACATTGTTCTCACAGCACCTACTTTTGGAGGATTGACAGAAAAATGTAAACAGGTGAGTGAGTCATGCTTTACTTACCTGGTGTCATCATAATTCTCTAGATTTAAATATAGGAAAGTCTCACCTAATTTACTTTGTAAATAAAAATAAAGCAAGCAAAGTACTTTCAATTGAAGCTGATGGGAAGGTGATCCCACAGGTACAAAATACCAAATTTCTGGGCTTCAATATCAATTTTCAAATCTGTTGGGATGAACACATAAATACTTTAGCTTGTAAGTTAAGCTCAGCCTGCTATTTAATTAGATCCATTAGACCCACTGTTTCTGTCGATGTTCTTCGAGGACTCTACTATGGAGAATTTTATTCTCATATAGCCTATAGCATCATTTTCTGGGGTTCATCCTCTAAGGCCTTGGTCATTTTCAGGATTCAGAAAAGAGCCATTCGGCTCATGACTTTTTCTAAACACAACGCCCCATGCCGTCCCCTGTTCAAAAAATTGGATATATTACCAGTGCCATGTGTATATATTTTTCATGTACTTGTAAATACAAAACGAAATCTTTCTCAGTATGTTAAGAACTGTGATATTCACCATTATTCAACGAGACAGATTGATCAGCTGCACGTCTTATATGTACGAACTAGGAATGCAGGTGCTGGTCCAAATTGTATGGGCCTTCAACTCTACAATAAACTGCCAGCTGAGCTTAAGGCTCAAAAACGTGTAGCTGCATTTAAGACTAATCTACTAAGGTATCTGAAATCAAAAATGTTTTATTCCATTGATGAATTTTTTAACAATGTTTGACATGTGTCCTGTATCCACTGTATGTATTTAATTTCTTTAGCCTGACGTGTCCTATATCAGTGTAAACCTTTGTAACGACTTGATCTCTGGACAAATAAAACATTATTATTAATGTTATTATTTACAAAGTTCTAGTATAATGAACACTTGCGACAATTATGCTTATAGTAGAGTTCTGTTTAAAATTTGAAAGTGCACAGAAAATAAACAAATGTAATTCTGAGCTTATATTTTCCCAGCATGCTACAAATATTGTTATATTAAATCCACTGAGTATGTAAACAAATGCTTGACCACGGACACCCGCAGTGAAGGCATCCACCACTGATTGTGAGACGAAAGGTTGGAGATTTACACCCGCCCGCAGGCCAGGGAAGGGTCCAGCGACCAGCGGGATGGGGAAACAATAAAATTGTCATTTTTAAGGTCGATCCCTCAGTCAGGTCTACATAATTGACACATCTAAACCGGTTTTCCCCAAAAGACTTCTCTCGCTCACGGCACGACAAAATTCATCTGCGCGTGACTCATTCAGCAAGAAAGCGAAGGGTGTAACCTGAGAAGATCACTCCTTCGCCTTATCTGTTATTGTGTACCCCAACTGCATCGCACTGCCATCTGGGTTGCTGATGAGCTCAACCGTTGAGTGAATATCAGTCTTTCAGTGTCTTCCTTGTGAAGTGGTATTGCCAATTAAGAATACAGTTTATAATGTGAATCCATTTTTTAAAACCAGATTAACCATTCGATGGTTGGAGAGGGAAAGGATGGGAACACAGTGGGAGAGTTCGGGCTGGGGAAACGGAACGAGAGAGGAGAAAGACTTGCGGAATTCTGAAGTGAGAAGAACTTGGTGGTGGCATACACCCTCTTCATGCAACACTGACGGAGAAGATACACATGGAAGATGCCAGGAGACCGAGCCAGATACCAGATTGACTACATTCTGGTAAGGCAAAGGTATAAGAACCAAGTGAAGCACTGTAAGACTTACCCCAGGGCAGATATCAACAGTGACCACAACCTAGAGGTAATGGAAAGTCAACTGAGATACAAGATGATAAGAAGGACGAAACGAGAACAAAGATGGAACCTAATGCCACTACAAGAGGAGGAAAGAAGAAGAACATTTGCTGCTGCAATTGATGATAAGGTGGAAATAGCAAAGGAATCCAGCCAAAGTGTAGCAGAGAGATGGAATAGCCTCAAGAAAGCCATCACAGAAGTAGCAGAGGTACAACTAGCAAGCAAGCCGGTCGAAATTAAGAAACCATGGATGACGGAGCACATCATTGCCCTCATTGAAGAAAGAAGAAAGTATAAGAATGCAAGAAATGAAACAGAAGAACTGTATAAGAGGTTAAGGAATCAAGTTATCAGAGAATCGAAAAAGGCCAAAGAGAAATGAATTGAAAGCTGCTGCGAGAACATCAACAAAAATATGATGAAGGGGAACTCAGAAAGGGCATACAACCTAATCAAGAGGCACTTTGGAGAAAGGAAACCAAGATGCAAAAACATCAAGAGATTCGGATGCAAAACTGCTAATGGAAGAGAGAGAAATCGGCAATAGATGGAAACAGTACATTGAAGAGCTATACCGAGGCCCGATCCCCCTAGGAGAAGCATTCACAGATGACCAGAACCAAGTGGAGGAAGACAACCGTGGACCAGGGATACTAAAAAGAGAATTAGAGACAGCAGTTAGAGACCTGAAGAATGGAAAGGCGCCCGGAGTAGATAAAATCAGCGGAGAAGTAATCAAAGCACTTGGTGAAAAAGCACGAGATGCACTCACGAAGAATAGAATCACGAATGATAGATCTTGGATGTATGGAATGATCCAAGATTGCTATGAATCTGGAAAGCTGCCAGAAGACTTCAAGAGGAGCTCAATGGTGACCATACCAAAGAGAGCAAGGGCTGAGAAATGCGAGGAGCACCGAACCTTGAGTTTAGTGTCACATGCCTCTAAAATCCTTACTCGGATAGTAGGCAGGAGAATTGAAGGAAAAATTGAAGAAAACCTGTCAGAAAACCAATTTGGATTTAGGAAGAATAGGGGGACAAGGGAGGCAATACTATGCCTGCGACTACTGGTAGAGAAAATGATCCACGTGAGCAAGCCATTGTATATAGCCTTCGTGGACTTGGAGAAGGCATTCGATAATGTCGAATGGAATATGATGTTCAATACTATGGAAAAACTTGGCTTGGACTACAATGACAGAAGAATCATCTACCAGCTCTACAAGGACCATGTGGCCACAATACACACGCAAGATGGAAGAAATATGGAGGCAAAAATTAACAAAGGGGTCCGACAAGGCTGTAACCTGTCATCAGAACTCTTCAATATGTACACGGAGGAAGCAATAAAAGAAATAGAAGAACAAGGAATCAAAGGAATCAAATTGAATGGAGAAGAAATCAACATGCTACGCTTCGCTGATGATATCGCCATCGTAGCAGAAAACGAGGAAGATCTACAGAACTCACTGAACACAATTGAAAAAGTGTTCCAGGAATACAACATGAAAGTAAATAAGAAGAAAACCAAGATACTTGTGTGCGGAAGAGAGAAAGTAGTGGTCGATGTCCGCCTCAAAGGAGAGAGATTGGAGCAAGTGGAATCATTCACCTACCTCGGGAGCACCATTACCTGGGATGGAAGAAGCACGACAGACATCAAGCGTCAAATAGCCCAAGCTAAGACGGCAAGCCGCTACTCTGCTCGAAGAGCATAAGACTGGAGACAAGGAAACAGTACGTGAAAACATTCGTGTGGGCAGTGGCACTCTACGGATCAGAAGCATGGACCATTGGAAAAACTGACCAGAAAAGAATAGAAGCCTTTGAGACCTGGTGCTGGAGGAGGATGCTAAAGATCAAATGGTCGGATAGGGTGAGAAACCGGGAGGTATACAGAAGAATCGGAGAAGAAAGGGCACTGTGGAGCACCATACGCCAAAGAAGAACACAGTGGGTTGGCCATGTTATGAGACACAACAATTACATAAGAAGCATAATGGAGGGAAAAATTGAAGGGAAAGTCCCAAGAGGAAGACCACGAGACAAGTACTTGGGGCAAGTCAAGAGGGATACGGGGAAGAAGAACCATAGGGAAGTGAAAGAACTGGCATGGGAGATAGCGCGAAATGGAGGGCTGCAATATACCAATCCTAGGATTGTAATACTATGATGATGAACCATTCGATAACGAAACTTGCCAGAAGTTGGTGGTTTATTGTGGGAAGTTTCTGTAATCTCCTCCTTAAGTGCAACTCAACAAGAAAATAACAATTAAAATCAAGTAGGAGATAGTGAAGAAACACGATGAGGATGCTGGAGTTAGCTCTTTATCACATGAGTATGGCCATTCGCAGTCTATCAACAATAATTAAACAGAGTGCCTGACAGAAATTAAAGTGCCTGATGGATTCAAAACTTAGTCTAAAGGAAGAGAATTAATTTCTGAAATTGAGAGACTCATGTTATTGTGGATCAGAGAGAAGGAGCTGAAAGGTGACACTGTTCCTGGACAGTTTATATGCATTAAATCCAAGCAGATTTTTGACAATCTAAGATCTAAGGCACCTTGCACAAGTTCTGCATACTACAAAGACTTTCAGTGAGGAAAGGCTGGTTCCATCATTTCAGACGACGTACAAGCATTAAAAGTATTAATAAGGCATATGGCACAGGGGCAGATGCCGAAGAAAAATACATATTTAATGCAATTTAATGAGCTTAATGAAAATGAAGGTTCACAGCAGGAGTTTAACATAGATGAGATGATTTCTTGAGGGAAAACATGCCCAAGAGGCTTCCTTATTTGGGCATAAGCCAATGAAAGATAGGATCACACGTTTGTAGGGCCTGATGCTTCACGTGACTTTAAACTGCGGCCCATGCTCGTCACTCACACAGAAAATCCTAGGATCTTCAAGATAAATGAAGTCGACAAGTCCAACATAGATTTCTTCTGGCAGTGTAACAAGAAAGCTTGTGCGACACGCCAATTTTTTAATGAGTGGGTGTTATCAGAGTTCTGCCCTTCTGTTAAAAGTTACCTTGAGTAAACCCCAACCAATGGATCAGAAAGTAATTGCAAATTTAAAAACAAAAGTGTTCCACAAGTGCTTCAAGGAGACTCGCAGTCTGAATTCCATCTCACTGAAAGATTTCTGGAAGTCATTCTTCAGCATTTAAGGTAGTGTTCATGTAATTGTGGACTCCTGGAATGAAGTTTCTACCAGACCACCACCATCTCAATTCTGCTTGGAAAAATATTTGGCCAGAAGTTTTTTACGATTTTCAAGGGTATAATGAAGACCAAGCGATTGACGACGAAATTATTTTCCAAACATTAGGACTTGAGGTTGATGGAAATGATATTGAGGCGCTCATTGAAGGACAGCTGAACACAGAAGAACTCGAAGAATTGGAGATAATGGTTGACGAAAGTAGATGCGAGGAGGATACTGATACTAATGATGGAAACACTGTGGCATCTGAGGACATTAAAGAGTTACTCACAGCTTCGGACATGGGTAAAAGGATTGTAAAGAAACATCCAGACATAGAAAGGACTGAACTTTTTATCGTGTGACTAAAAAGATAAAGTAATTGGACACTTCAAAACACTTCATCAAGATAGGGTAAAACAAGCCACCTTACATAATTTTTTCTAAGAAAAACTTTCATTTTTACCATTTCATACCCCTGTATTATCAATGCAAGAGAGGTTATTATTTTTTCATGATGAAAGTTCAACTTGTTCTTAGCAAAGCTTCCACTAAAATAGTTATGTCCTCAGTGTTCTTCTCAAGTGCTTTGTGTTCTTGTACTTGATCCATGGATGCATCTAAGAAGGTTGTGGGTCCCTAAAGTAAACAACTAACCCCCAATAACTGTCCCGACCCTAAAGAGTCAGTCAGCTGTTCCAAGAAAAGGGCTCTGAGTGAAGGTTCTCCCTCTACTGCTATCTCTATTGTTTTTTGGCTATTCAATCTCCAATCCCTTGACAGGGAGAACAATATCAATGCTGTAGGATTTAATTTTCTCACGGCGAATGGTTGAAGTAATATCTTCTCAGGTTTCTGTCAGGGTTAGGTGCTCCATCTTCTTCTTTGCCGACGTTTCGATGAAAGACTTATTCATCGTCATCAGGAAACCACAGGCAACTTAAGAAAAATAAATATGATGAAATGCACACTTAAATCTTCAATTTTTTTGATGAATTCTTCTCGGGCTTCCCACCAGGAGGGCTATTCCAATAATCGTATGGCCAGGCCATAAGTCAAAATCGACCTCGGGACATACATATGGCTTCGAGCGATTCCCATCCGAGCAAAAGGCCATAAGTCGGGCAGTAGCTAAGTCCTCAAGGCCGTAATATTATGACCTGCCTAAGAGGCCGTCATAAGACGGGCCATACGATAAGAGAGTTGCCCACCTCAGCGTTATAAATTGATTTTGCGCATCAATTATTGATCATGTTCTGTTATAAATATACCAGGGGCCCGTTTCTCAAAGCTACAAGTCCACAATTTACAAGTGTGATTTTAGAAGTGTTACTTTCGAGTAACATGTGAAATTCTGTTTTTCAAACGTACAAGTCTACTAATTACAAGTAACGAGTCCATTTCACAAGTTACAAGTGTTTACTCACAAGTGTTATCATTGTTACGACACATTCTGTTTCTCAAACAGACTTGTGAGTAACAAGTTCTTGTAACTTGTAAGGAAATTTCTACAAGTCCTCCGAGGTGAGTAAATCGCAGTCAATCGGAAAGAATAACTGGGAAAACAAATGAAAAGCGACTAGCAATCTCTTTTTCTCAACTGTTATGAAGGCGATAGCGACGAACAAGGTATCAGTAGATAGGATTTTTTTTACCGACTTTTGACATACCATGCTCAGTTTACGTTAAAACACATTGTTTTTTTATAATTTAAAGTTAAAAGAAAAGTCTTTTAGACTAAGGCGTAACGAGAAAAGAACTCCCCCGTGGAGACTTTGTGAATAAACAATGAAGAAGTAAGATTTATTTCCAACCGGGACAGGAATGTTGCTTTTAATCGTGCAATTTATAAATTATCTCATTTGATAAAGAATAAATTATTTTGGGGAGGTGGGAAAGGTTGAAAATGCGAAAGTTAAGCGCTAGTTTCCTAGAATTATGTATTACTAATTATCAATATATACCTACTTTTCATGTCACGTCATTATGTTTATACATTGAGAGGTAAAAATGCAGAGCATAAGTTCCCGTACTAAAATGATAAATCGCCATGAGATATCAAGTTGCGAAAGTTCAATAGGAAACTCCACACGTAATTAAATTCGACGTTTTTATGTTACATCTCGCAAATGCTACGCTAATGTGCTGTGGTTTTTCCATACACCGTAGGCATGTGTCCGATACCCTTGGTGTTAGTTGGAGCTCAAGGACAAGAAAAATTAAAAATAAATTGTGCATTAGTCCTAGAACGAAGTGACATAAATTGGTGGTAAAATATCTCCTTAGCCCATCAAAATGAAAGAGGAAAAAAAATTACCTCGGCGGGGACCGACCCACTGACCTATGCTTCGTGAATCTCGCACGCTACCACTACACCAACTGGCTTCCTTCACAGCTTGAGATCCCTTTGCGTATTAATAATGAACATTCAAAATGGCTGAAAGAGTCTTCGCTTGTCTGACGATAAAACGCTATTCCGCTATTTATTCGTACCTATGAAAGATAAACACTGCACAGGATGATGTCTTGACATGCTAGAATTGTGAATAACCTTCATTTCGAGTTCATCTTTCCCTTCCTCCGATAGAATAAACGACTTTTCCTCATGATGTTCAACTTTTGCAGACGATTCCTCCTCGCTTGAAATATTTTAAGGTAAACTGTGAACTAAAAATTCCGTTTATCTTGTGTTCACGCATTTATAGACACCGAGCAACATAGCACTGACTCTTGGTTAAAAAAGATTCAAGAAAATGTACGTCCCGTACGTATCCCATCCTTGCCGTAATATTGTTATTATGTCTCGGAAAGTGGTTTGAAAGATAAACACAGGACAACAATATATCTTGGCGTTCAAGAATTTTAAATTACTTTCATTACAAGATAAAATAGCAATTCATACATTGGAATAAACGATTCCAATCGTACACATCCCATACTTGCCGTACAATATTGTTATTATGTCGTACTTACGAAAGTGGTTTGAAAGATAAACACAGCACAACAATACATCTTGACGTTCAAGAATTATAAATAACATTCATTACAAGATAACAATGCAAATCATACGTTGGAATAACCAATTTTTCCTTATTATGTTCAAGTATTGCCGATGATTCGTCCTCGCTTGGGATATTTTAAGGTGAATTGTACACCAAAAATACCATTTATCATGTATTCACGTATTTATATACACCGAGCAATGTTGCAGTGACTCTAGGTAATAGTAGATTGCTGGGAAAACTCTCGAAATATATTTAAAGCTTAAAAAAATAGCTAAATACGGACAGGATGACGACCGCCATTTTCACTTGTAAAATATTAGTTACAATTGTGGAGAATTCACAAGTCCTCCGTTTTCGTTTGAAACACTTGTAAATCACACTTGTAAGTCATACTTGTAAGTCACACTTGTAAAATCCGACTTGTAAATTGTGGACTTGTAGCTTTGAGAAACCCCAGGGCCCCAGATCATTGACCTAAGTTAGCAAAATGATGAAAAATAAGGTTTCTCTAATTTATAGCCATGCATAGCGAAGTTATCAATTGCAATCTAAGTAACCTTCTTCTTCACATTTCCCACGATGCATCATTTGTGCAACTATTCCTGAATTTTGCCCCTTTCCCTAATAAATCTCTTTTGGAACTTAGTTCCGTCTTCCAATACTTTCAACAAGGGCAGTTTTTCGGGGAAGTAATGTGCTGCCAGGGACAAGATTTTTCTTTCACAACTCTAAATTGACATTCACATACACCCATGACCAGGGAGAATACGACCGTCGGGTGGCCAATCGAGCTCATAATATCTGGTTCGGTAGTAGAAGATTATTAATTCGATATGCCAAAGTGAGACAAAAAGCATCTAAAAATCTCAGAAAAAGCATGTTGCGATATGTAACTCGTGTGAAGTGACATTCAATTCAGTGATTGTGATAGCCCAGTGGATAAGGTGCTCGCCTACGGTAGGAGTGATCATGCGATCGATTCCCGCTCGATGATAATATTTTTACAGGTTTCTATTGCTTTAATTTTTATATACTTAGTTCATATCATGGTAACTTCACTGAAATATATTCATAGGCAATTAAAAAAATAATTAATGAGTTGTTAACAGGGTAGGGATTGGAGGAAGGGCGTTTATATATTTCTTTTTTATATTAAAAGATATATTGTTAATTATTGCGATTGTAAATTATCATACATAGGGATGGGGACAAAATAATGGCATTGGAATAAATGATTGGGGGTGAAATCCACCCTAAACACTGCTTATGCTTTCATTGGGAATGGATCAGCTAGGGATTGGGAACATATAGGATGAAGGGTGGATAGAAACTCGGCATCAGCATTAGCCTAGTCTTTACGAATGGTGCCAAGGGGACCACGATTAAACTGGTTTAACGTCCCATCTGAAGGACGGTGTACTGCACCATGGTGTAATCCACATTACACCCAAGGATCAGAATGAATTTTGGAATGCTCTGCAATTCGTACATGAGAATAGGACGTGGAAGGCCAGTACACTACCTAACCACTTATGTTACATCTTTATTTATCATTTGCATGATTCAGGATGATAGTCATCGTAGAACAAACATCATATACATTGAATCTCGCAAAGCACGTCGTAGAAGCACGCAAAGCACAATGATTTTCGGCACCTCGAGCAAATGGAGAACGCGTTCTTCGAACACCTTATTGATGGATTTAAATAGCACTAAATGTCATTTTAAAAAATTAACAACAGGTAACTTACTCCGCTCCTTCCATTTTCAGATATTTTCCGGTCAACAAAAATTCCACAACGTTTGTCTAGGTTTGTTAACCACGATTTTCGCCATTGTGCTTTGCGATCGTCCGTTTTTTTTTCGATATACTTCCTGTAACTGCTGCAAAAATGACATTTTCCGTGGCACTGGTAGTGATTTCAACGTACTGCACCACAAAAGATTCTCATACTCACCAGTGAAATCGGCGTTAAGACTTATGGCCGAGCCATACGATATGGCCCCTCGAGATTGGAATCGACGTAGGCCATAATTTCGGGTCAGGCCATACGAAACTTACGGCCGGCCATACCTATGGCCCCGTTTATCAGAATAGCCCTGCAGGTTAGGTTATCCATGTTGGCTGACGTTTCGACACGAGTCTACCATCAAAACATAGGCCAACATGGGCAACCTAACCTGGTGGGAAGCCCGAGAAGAATTCATCAGTATCATTCACCACAAAAGCCTTTAATCTTTTATTTTTTTTTGTCTGTGATTGATCATTTTCTGATTCACTATCACCCGACACATCACTTTCTTCTTGACCACAAGGAGACCAATCTTTATCATCTTCACCATCTGAGTCCATCCAAACAAAATCATCCTCTGCATCAAGTACATTAGAAATATAATTTTTTTTAAAACTCTTGATCACAATCTTTTCAGGAATACCATTCCAGCACTTTAGCACCCATTGAACAGGAAAAGATTTCTTTATGTGTCCTGGTTGAGTATATTCCTTTTCCTCTTGCAGCATCCACTCAGCATTGCATGCCCCTTAAATGGCTTATTTATCGACACATCATGACACTGAAGCAGACTCGTCATTCCTCGAGGAATAACAGCCATGACAGAAATTCTGGCCCTGATATTTCCTTCTTTACTTCCTCAGTAACATGGCTCTGAAAGGAATCCAGTGCAAGCATTGATGTGGCATGTTGAGGAGAGGCCCCTGGTCTTCTCTGCCACTTTCACTCAGTCCCTCACTACGTCATCCACCCACATTCTCTTGAGCCCATGCAATCCCAGGAAGAAACTTATCTTTTGGTCGAGTTTTCCTCTTTAAATATTACATAAGGTGGTTGCTTCCTTCCATCAGCTGAGATGCCCAGCATGCACATAATTCTTATTTTTCCATTTCCCATGGTTTTAATTAATACTGATTTTGACCCCCTCTCTTCCACAGTAACAGAACTGGGCATGTCAAAATAGATTGGTGTCTGGTCAGCATTACTGATTTGCCCCAACAGGTACAGTGGCCGATGTTGTAGGTGAATGATGAAATGATGGAAAATTAGCATCTTCTCTTCATAGAATTATGGTAGACGCTGAGCGACCGGTGTTTGCCTTTGCAGGGAAAACTCATTCCTCTTCATCATCCTCCATAACCACCCAGAGATCGCATGGAAATCCACCCTCCAAATCCCCATTTCACTTGCAATCTTTCTCGCTTTTGCACAGATGGCGTGGCACAATATGGTGTGTGACTGTTCCTTCCATTTCCACATACAAATATGACAACTTCCAATTTTGTGTGTCTACTGGTAGTTAGATCCCAAAATGTGTAGCAAGATCCAGAGGTTTTGAGAAGTAAAGGAAGCTGAGATCGCCAAAGTCGGATGCTCTTTCTGTTTACACAGTATTATTCAGCCACAGAATGGTTTCCATTTACACCGGCATACTTTGCCAGCAATTTTAAACTTGCATCACAGCTCCTATGCTGGTGGGCCTTTAATTGCCATATCGTAGATCCCCTTCCTTCTACTGATTCCATATTTATCACTAATAACCATCTGCAAACAGCGATGACTGGCTAAGAAATAAAGTCTTTTTCAAAACCGTTGAGAATACTTTGTGGAGTAGACGAACATGTTGAAATAGCCAGGAGAAGAATCCTAGTCACTCCATCCAGAAAGAATTCAAGATATCAAATGCCAAAACAGATGATGATCAAAATTCAAGTGTTCAGGTCTGTATATCTCAGGAGGCTTCGTTTGTACCGTGAAGGATAGAGAACACATTTCTTTATTTCAGTGAATGTGAACTTTCTCTCGTACTTATCTGCTTTACATACTTCACTCACAGTGTTGCTTGCCTTATTTAGGCATATCTTAGACGGGAAAGCATATTTCTTACGATGCAGTTTAATGGGCCACTGTTGGACTTTACCAATATATAAGAGGAATATCAATTATCTCCATCGTCTCAGGCTCAACCTTGTGGAAGTTCATTTTATCGTAAATGAAAAGGAATATCAATATTAGTTATCGCTCATTTCCATTGCATTTATCTGTTTTATATACTTCATCATATTTTTCATTTTTTTAAAGCAAGTTTAGGTCCTTAACACCTTCCCTGACGGATTTTTTTACAAAAATGGTCAAAAAAAGTCATATTTTTTATTTCAGATTCAGAAGCATTAAAGGGAGGCAAATCCGAAAATGTTTTCATTAATATTTTATTCCAAATAACTAATTATTTATTCAATAATTTCTGATTGTTGCCCCTTAACTTAAGAGAATTAGGCCACCCACATATCAGTATAACATTCCTTACCATAATCCTTTGTTAGACATCTGAGGAGGAATGCATTTAGTTTATATTACAAATGTATATACTTTTCCGACAACGTTAATGTAAGCTATTAATTTTAGCCCGTAGCACATCAAGAAACAACGTACAAACATTCATGGGAGTTAGGCAACCCGTATGACGACGACTTTCGCTCTGAATATTTTATAACAAAAATCATTTTACGACAAAAAACAAGAACCTTTAATTCTTTTACTTGATTCTCATTGAAGAGAGCTGGAATCCCTTTCCTCAGTGTTCCCTGCGAGTCAGTGGAGTTTGAAGCGAGAAAGTCGGCTAGATCTGGAGATGTATAAAAATTATCCGTCATCAGACAATATCATAGGCCAAATAATGGCTTCATTAGAGTCATCATCACTTTTGAGGACATGGGTAAATGGGCAAAGTCTTTATCCTAAACACTCCCCATTCTCGTGTAAATTGTCGTTGACCACACGTATCTAGTTCTCGATTCACTAAGGACAAATATTTGCCAAACGAAGCTCTTTTCATAGGGATGAACTGCCGCCACCCCAATCTTCCCTTGTACAAGAGCAGGCTCTCGTCGATGGTAACGTCCGTCTCTGGTGTATGGAGTGCCTTGAACTTTTCCTCCAGCTTCTGGCAAATCGACCATATTTTATTTAGTTCGGCGTTGGGGCGTGTTTGGGGATCAAAATCGTTATTATAGGCAAAATGTAAATATTGCCTTATTTTTACGAATCATCAGTGAGACATTGTTTATCCAAAAAAGGGAGAGGAGAGTATAGGTCTCGTCGACCAATAAAACTCAGTATCTGGCTTCCTCACCATGCTTTGTAGCATTACAAGGGCAAAAAACACGAATTTCTGAGCTTGTCAGCTCGCCACTGATATACGCTAGCACTGCTTGGCCCCGCTTTTTCACGCAAAGTGTTACTGGCACAGCAATTAGTTTTCCAAGTTATAAAGTGAACAATTTGATCGTTGAAAAAATTATTTTAGGGAACCACAGTCGGGAACCAGGTCAGAGTTCATCGAAGAATTACCTTCAAAAAGAAACCTAGGTGGCGCTGGAGGAGGAATCGTTGAAAGCATTTCCTCCCACTCCGCTTCCTGCAACGGCTCCGCTGTGCCTTCCGACTCGGAGCTTGTTTCTCCGGAGGGAGTCGACTAGGAGCCGGAAACTTCTATGTCCATAACCTCAGAATCACTGCTGGTCTAACACTGATTCCTTTTCGGAATCCATTGCTGATTGCCTAACGTTACCAAGCGAAAACAAAGAACTTGCCGTGGAATTCACCCATACAACACAGCTTGTATTAGAACGAAAATGTTCGAACTAAAAATAGAATATTAGCATCAGTGGAATTTCAGCGAAAAAGTGCGTGCGCATGAAACCGGGTGCCAGGTTGCTTAGTGGGCCATCTTGAGCAGGTGTTTGTTTTCTGACTTCAGGAAAGCATCAAACATGACAATAGAAGGCATTACACATGTTTGGGATTTATCTCTATCTCTCCTTTTTTCTTGTACTCATGTGGGCTAGGGTAGAACATGTACAGGGCACTTGTGTTGGTTTGTATTGAGAACGTACGACTTATAGATGTCTTCATCGTATAGCTGTTTTCGTAAATATGTATCACTACTTCCACCAGTATTCGAAATAGAAAAATGAAAGGGGCTGATGAAATAACATTCGCAACATATCTAAACATTTCCCTGTCGTCGCGTTGCGTCACATTTTCATCCTCACTAACATCCGAATCAATGTTTGTATGCTCAGAGAGGCTTGACTCAGAGCTAGAGAGTTCAAGATCCTCCAATTCCTCATCAGAAACATCAACGGTCGAAACACTTTCGGATCCACTCTCCATAACAGTAAGATTCGTATACCAAAGAAAAAAAAACTTCAGAAGGAACGAAATGATATCACCAGTTCAAGGGAAACTTCGAGAGGTGCACACTACAACGTACACGCGATGAATAACTAACGCGTCCTAAAATTTTGCGACAGCTAGAAAGAGGCCGATGGCAGGAGAACCAAAACATATTCACCGAAAGCTAAGTATCAGTAAATGAAAGAAAAATCTTCGTCCCTTTTCCCTACTGTAATCCGTTTTCCTAGAGGTAGCATCATAAAATACCATTTTCACAAGTGAAGAGAATAGGATGGGGGAAAAGAGTATGAGGGGTCTGAGAGGTGAATAACCCGGGGAAAGAGGAAAAATAGACTGAGTAACAGAAGATTAGCAGAAAATTGTCGAGGATGTTCAATGAGAGACCTGCAGATGGTCGGAAAATCCGAAATACTTCCGACCGCCTGTTTATTGCCCTTGCGGGTGATCTTTCTCGCCTGTGTGACAACAACGCCCTTCCGTGCCCGACCGTGTCTAGCTGGGTGACCACCCAGCACGGTGACACACGCCAGACGTCAGGGTAGGGGAGGGGAATTTTGGAAAATACCAAAGGAAGGGTGGTAGAGACCCCTCGGAGAACCAAATACAAGGAAAATCAGAAAGGGTACGTGAATGAAGCCTAAGCGGCGAACGTTCGGCAGGGGTCGGTCGGTGAAGCATACACAGATACCAAAACTACAGCGTAAATAAGTAAATAATACACAACTAACAGGTAAATATGTATTACAAATTAAACATAATAAGAAATTCAAGAATGCATTGCTGGTCATATTATAACAGATAAAGATTTACTGAGTAACAATTGTTACTTGAGCCTTCTAGATTGAATGCAATTTAGCGATAATGCAGAAAAGAACTTATGACCCTATAGGAAGATTTCGCTTCCAGGGAGCGTAATTCCACTAATATTCCGGTAGGATAGATAAATAAAATAGATGAGTTTTGTGAGAACTGATAAAATATGATTCTCATAAGTAGATAGGGAATAATAAGTAATCGTGCATAAAAATAATACAAATCTAAAAAAAATCCTTCAATCATTATATAAATTACGCTATCAATTACATAAGCAAGATTCCAACTGATGTACTTCGGGATTCAAGTAGCTAAACTTACAATAATCCTAGTAGTAGGCAGAGTGCTTGATAAAAATGAATGTTCATGACTATAAAACGTTTCCTAACATTTATATCGGATGAAAAAATAGTGTGTAAATTTTGATATTGATTTGGAGGGTAATTTTGGTGTGTGACGTTTTTTTTTGAAACCATAATACAAGTGAAAAGCCTTCAAAAAAGCGAGAATACAGAGATAGGCATCCATACATGACATCTAGCGGCGAAGCATCGAATTACTACGAAGGAGGCGAAATATCTCGTCCAAAAAAGCTAAAGAAGAGAAAAAGGAGAGTAGGACGAGATATCTCGTTCGCGTCAGAATTTGCTCGACCATTCGGGACGAGATATCTCGCACGCGTCAGGGAAGGGGTTAATGCTGAAGTACACTTTTACGGCTGCTTTTGTCCTTTAACGGGAATTATTAGGAATATCAGACTAATTATCCAAAAGAGAAAATAATAAAATAGCAATAACATTTCAAACCATTTTAGGCAGTACCATTATATTTAATGCTATCTTGTATTGTGACGGTTCCCGGCTCTTACCCGCGAGCTGTGGCCAATTAAAAGCCGGGACAAACGTCCACATATGAAATTTAGTTTTAAAATAATAGGTCTCGCGAAAGAACGGGGTTGGTGGGCTGGGTGATTGGGTATTATCACATAGAGGGAAAAAGGGAAGGTCATCGGGGGGGGGATTCGGAATTACTTGGCTCCTGGATAGCACTCACCCGAAACTAGAATGCACTGGTCCTGGCCTTCTTCTGTCATCCACTGATGTGCTGTATCCGTGACTGCGTAGACCTGAAGAGGAACTCCAAGGAAATGCACTTTCCGGCACTTCAGAAGGTTTGCTTCCTCGTAGATCGGCAAATCCTTGTACGGGTTGACCGATATCTATACCAGACCAATGTACCGTACCTGCTCCGGGCCCCGGAGCACGAAGAACGTCTCCTCTTTGGCCCACTGCTCACTACTCTGGCGAACACTCCTCATTGAGGAAAAAAAAATGAGAGCTTTCCGCGACCCTTGCGTGGTCTTTATATCCTTTTCGGCGCCGGTGTCACGTGATGGAAGGGGGGGGGAAGGGGCGTAATGCACTCCATATTCCAGGGCATGGTCAAATGAATCCCTCCATACCACTCATGGCCGATGCGCTTAACTGCGCGGCGATGTGCTACACTCAAGAGCCAGGGAGTGGGGTGAGGGGTGGTGAGTGGGTAAATAGGGTGTGGTTGGGACGTAAATCTGTGACGGACTCGGGCCGTCACAGTATATTAACGTATTATTTCCCAATTTCCTAATATTTTTTTTGATACATATGCATACACAATGAAACATCGACGTTAACTATCATAGAGCCCAAAAATAGCCCCCTATTACTTTTTATTGCCGATATTTTGTCAGAAAAATAGGGCTAACATTTGGACAAATACGGCGATAACAAGCCCATGCTTGGTATTATCATCCAATGGCTAGGAAGCTACTACATCCTCAATACTATCACCACCATCTTACACCAAAACTGGTAACTTGCTGAACTTCTACAAAATTCTGCAGATAACTAATATGCCCTCAAATTCTTTGATATTCGAAAACATTCTGAAAATGGAAGTCCCTATCCTAGCATAAAAGCATGCTGGACTTATAGCAATTTTGAGAAATACACCATAAACAGTAACAATCATGTTATGTTAAATATATGTTATCTTAAATAATAAATCACCTGCAATAGTCATCAATCATATTCTCTTGAAAGGACTCACCTCCAAGAAGCAGCCTTCAGGTTTGTCAGGTATGGAGTCTGAAGTATTCGTGGAGTTGTTTCCATCACTCGAACCAATAAGTTGTCAAGGTAATCTTCAAGGTCATGCATTCTTAATTCCTGTCTGCTCAAACTGGATTGCAAATCCATGACCATCTCAATTAGATCCTGTGAAAAACATTATTTTCTGTAAATTCAACAGATTCAGGCGAGATATCGTGGAAGTTCTTCATAATATAAGAGAAACAATTGCACTTTTCTGCAAATTGCTTTAATGCATACAATGCATCTTGTACCTCTGTGAACCGAAACGTGTTGTACGCATTAAAGCAATTAGTGTAAAAGTGCAATTGTTTCTCTTTCTTACTATTTTCCGTAGTGCAAAAGACAAAAATATAAGGTTGACAAGGAAAATGAGGGGTTGACTAATTTCTCATGGCTGGGGGAATGGCTACCCAAGGATAGAAGGGACAGAAGATTGGGAATGGGAGGAACCACTCACGCCCACCTTTTCACAAGACCCTCTCTGTCATGGCTCAAGCATTCCACCCACAAAACAGGAGAATACAAATCTGGCATTGTACAAGCAAAACTCAACATTTCAATGCACTATGTATATGCATCAGAGCTTCCAAGTATAACTTTGAGGACCAATCACAGCGAATCAAGAGCATGTTTGGAGCCTCCATCATGCTAACAAACTTTAATGAACCACAGAATAGACTGAAAGTGCCTGAAGATGATGCTGAAGCATTGATACCTGGGTGGATCATGCATTTTTTGTTATTCTATGGTTAGTCAAAGTTTCCGCCCAAAAATAAAATTTAGAGATGGAATACCACAAAGTTTCAGAAGATTGTTTTATGGTAAAGGTGAGCTTTCGTCTAGCCAGCGTAAACACGATTTTCAACCACTTTCAACAGACATATCGGTACCAAATTCTCCTCACTTATAATGCAAACCTTTCGCATTTGTAAAATACTTTCAACATAACAATGCATCAACTTCTTTATGAATAGCTAACTTTCAAACCTGAGAAAGGCATTTTTTCCTCTCCGCCATCTTGTGAAAAAATGTCGTTTTGTCTCCTCCACCGTAGAAGGCGCAGCGATCGAGCAGTTGGTTCTCAACCCTATACACACCTCTCCTTCACACTTTCTTCCCGCCTTCCACTCAAACTCACCCCGCTATAGCCATTTACTTCAACGTAATTCCATTCATTCTACCGCACTAAACACTGCACTTTTCACTTCAAATGGTGGATTTACACTTCCTTATCGGGCCTACTACTCGGTAATCCATTTCATGATTTAGTGAGGGGAAGGAAAACCTTGATAAAGCAAATAGTATCATTCATGTGACGGGGATTACGGTAGGAGTTAGGAGGGTAAAGATCGCAGAAATTTGCGTGTGCCTACAGGATTGGTAATTCATGGTGACCACACACCACACAGGCAAGTGAGAAATGATTTACGCCAACAGACCCCTCAACTCTCATTGGAGAATGAATAACGGGCGACTTTTAAACAATTGACTTCAACCATTCACAGTTAATTTACCCCTTCCACACTACCCGAGAGAACTCTGTCAACAATACTATTTCATTAGCCTCCAACAAAACCCCTCTTATATTCACCATGTCACCTGAGGGATTTAATTCTTGAAAGAATACGCAGAATTACATTTTACCCGTCTATTAATGGCAACCTATAATCACCAACCATCTAGAGGGATTCTATTCCTAACAGAACACGTAAAATGACATTTTACCCCTCTATTAATGGCCACCTATAACCACCAACAGACTAGAGGGATTCTTTTCTTAATAGAATACTTCAAATAACATTTTACCCTTCAACGAATGGACACGTATTATCACCAACCCAATAAAGGGATTGTACACTTAAAAGAATACTAGGCTACAAATAATACACCCTTCTAATCACCAACCTGCAACAAGGAATTCATTCTTTAAAAAATATGCAGTCATCGTCTATGGTAAAAAATCATGTCATTTTCACTGTGATATGCACATCCAGTATTATACCTTCAATTAAATCGCCTCTCGACTAAAACACAACACCCAGAATTATTCCTAAAATACGTCTTTCCATTTTCACATTTATTGTAAAAATCTGCATTTGGAACCTTCCTCCACTTTCAGAAATGCCCATTTGAACGTTATCGCAACCGCAAAAAATGCATTTTCCACTTTTCCAACTCACAGAAATTCCTTTTTCACTTTTGAAAATGGCCAATTCTGGCCCGCGTACCGTCCCACCCCTGCACCCCTGTTTCACTCCATAGGCCTGCAAGCTTGTTGGGGGGGTGGGGTAAGGGCATATTTTAGAAGGGAAATTAGTCACTATCCTCCTACCCGGTTGTTTGTAAAACCTCCAAATATGGCATCGAAACGAAAAAAATCGCGAAATTGCTCATTTTCAAACGTTAAATCTCTAAAACTCCTAGTCACACGGGTATCATTCTTACATTTTTACAAATTTGCATTCTTCCTCTACTCCTAGGTATCACATTCAATTTTATCAGTTTACTATGTTTCTCAAAAAAAAATGTTGATGACTAATAGAACCCCGTGATGCATGGGTGATTTAAGAACGAAAGAGAATTCCTAGTCTTAGTACATACTTACACTTCCGTTGGGGTCTTAGGATATTAATTTATGCAGTTGGTACATCTATGGTAGGTACCAAGAGCACAACTTGATGGAGGAAGAACAAGTGATCGAATTTTTAACGGATGGGGCTATGAGCAGCAGCAGCGACGAGGGTTCCAGCAGAAGCAGTGGATATTTAGAAAATGAGGATGAATTAGAAGAGCATTTGAACGTGGTGGATGATGAAAAACGAGAGGAATAACTTATGTTCCCTCTCTTCCCTATGTTATAAAGCTTGTGTTAGCCCTTTTCACTTCTACCGCAACAGAAAGGATAGTGTCCAATCAATGTTCACTTAGTGTTCCAGTGAATTCCTTTTATGTTCATTTAATGATCACAATTTATATTCATTTCTTGGCTTCTTCTTTTAATGTCCATCCAATGTTTTTACAGTTCACTCTTGTGAACAGTATAATATCTCTGAAAATACTCTCTTCTTATGTTCACAGCGAACATTTCCTTGTCCTTTGTAATGAACAATCTTGAACACCAAAATAACATATTTCATCATACAGAGAACATTGCGTGTCCTAATTATTGTTCACACAAAAACAAGAATTCCACAGCCGATTGAACATTAAAATAACATTATATCACACTTTTAAGAGTTCACTGAAATAAATATAGTAAGGGAATATTAAGGTTATTGCGGATTTATTCAATATCTGTTAGACAGACATGTTTTCTATACATACTATAATTTTCTGGTTTGCATCTTAAAAAAGCGTTGTTACTTATTTTATAAAAAGATAGCATTTCTAAACTGGAGCAACGTAAAACTTCGTTCTTGGTCGCATTGTCATTCACATTTCCTGACCTTTTTCAGCATGTAATTGTCCAATATTTCAACAAATGTGTTTAATTTATATCGAATGATATCTATGCAGAACCGCGCGACCAAAGAGGTGCAGTGTCGTCACGTTCACCCACTTCGGGCCGCCAGCGTTCGGCTCTGGCTCTAGCAGGCCGTGACAGCGGCCCTGGATAACAATATAGTAGTAGATGTGTAATTATATTTATGATCATTGTTTATTGTAAGAAATTTATATTGTACACATGAATACATTATACAGCTGGATTTCTGTAACTTTTGTCAGCAAGATGATACAACTCGGAAGTTCAACTGCTTCCCGTGACGGCTTGCAGACTTCGACAATAAATCGAGTCTTACATACCAAAATAATTTCCCAAAGATTTTCAAATGAGTTTAACCTTGTTTATATGCAATCATGAAAGCGAATGACTTGGACCAGAAGCGTACGTATATTTTTATATTAAATATCTTACTTCGTGATGCATTACTATTAATTTATGCCTACATATTTAGGCATACGTTCATTTTCGACTATGCAAGACTGATATTTTGAACATAGGACGAGGTCTCTGGAGTTACTCGGTGGAACTCCTTCATTATTAATAAAAAGGCACTTGGTTATGATTCCACACTTTATTTTAAAGAACACGACCTATGTTTCAGCATCTCATGCCATCATCAGCATGAGATGCTGAAACGTAGGTCGTGTTGTTTAAAATAAAGTGTGGAATTATAACTAAGTGCCTGTTTTTATTAAAAACACTGGTATTTGGTCACGTACATATCCTCTCAAAAGCACAGCATTTTTATGTTATCATTCCCTTCTTTTTCAATCATCTTTTCCTGGTATACTTTCACTTTAATTTTTACCTCGGCAGTTTTTAATACGACCTTCCACGTATGGATTCATGATATTCCGTGCATGCATTTATCGCTTAATATAATTTCAGTTATTTTTATCAGTAAAGTGAAGTGGTGTATTGAGAATGTTTCATTGTTTTTTCTCTTAGATAATTCTGGAGCGTGGGCTTCAGTGAAATATCCTCATATCTTGAAATATCATCTAAGTAAATATCAATTGCATTAATTGCATCAAGGTAATAATGAAATAAAATGCACCTAGGACTAATATATTGCATATAGTCCTAAGTATTCCGAACCACAGAGTAAGTCGCATATAATTCATCAGCTATGACAACTCCAGATTTTGCATCATTACGAATCCTGCTTTTTAGTCATCCCGGTGCTACGTCGATCGCGGAATCTTTTTTAATTTTGTAAATAAATATACATCTTATGTTTTTTGGGTGCGTACCTATGACAATAAAGTAAAATTGCTAAGAATGTTAGAACAAGATAAAAAATAATCGCAACCTCTACAGGATGTGAAACAGGGTAGCATTTCCTTTTAGATTTTTATACAGTCAGAAATAATGCAAGTTTTAATCGTATAGAAGATGTTACCATCTCGAAAACAAATGGCCTTATCATTCGCTGTACAACATAAAAAGCGTTGTTGGCGTAAAACGCCTCATCCGACGGACGAAGTGTTGTAATTGGAAAGCTCTCCACAAAGTTACCAAAAAGGGACTGAGCTTTAAATACTGAAGAATCTAACATCGCTACCAACCCGTGCTCTCCAGGTGAGAAGCCTCTCTGCAACATAGGACTAGAGACCTTTATAAAGGATTGGATTTTATCAAAAGAAAATAACAAAATCATGTGTCCAAATTCACACAGAAATCACGTCAAATTTACAAGTACAAAGAGAGAAAGAGAAAAACTTCGACTGCTTTTAGCATGCATTTTTTTGATTTTACAATGATCCGTTTCACTCAAAAGTAATTTACAATGTATATTCAACAAATTATGCTTGATAATGCATTTAGATTGCAAGCAATTTTCACACTTTACGCTTTAGTGAGATACAGAGTCACATATCATCAAAAACTAATTCCCCAACGATGATGATGCTTAATGAGATACGTATGTACTACAATAACCTGCTGAGGGATTTGGTCCAACTAAACTTTTATCTTTATACAGTTACTGGTGAGGGATGTAGTAGGTAATGCCTAAGTATTTTATTGGCATGGCCCACAATGGGCTGGTACGTAGATCATGGGTCACACTACGGGGAACTTTCGAATTTACAACAGGATGGAAAACATTTGCGCAATATTTGAAATCGGTTTCAGGAAAACATGTTTCTGAACATGATGTCTCCAAGCATTTACTGTTGGACTAGTAACTAGAAATGCTGGGCTTAGTTACTATCCCCATATTCAAAATGCAAGCAATAAATGCTTTCATTTCTTGTCACAGTCGCCGGCTTCCAAAGTCTTGCTCTTGAATTCGGGGAGAGGATCTTGTGTGAGTGGAGATACTGCTCTGAATATCTATTTATTTCAGTGACCATTATCCTCAGGAGAGTATTGGTGAAAAAAAGACGAAATTACACTATTGGCGCATAATCATGGAGTGGAGCGTGCTTCGAACCTAGAACTTCGGCATACTGCTGACGCGGTGCAGTCTTCCCCATCTCTTTCACTCTCGTCGGTTTCCGATGATGAAGTTTCAGAATCACTAATGTCTTCTTCCTCCACTGATTCACTACAATCAGATGAACTTATTAGGAAATCACTGTCACTTGATATTTTACAAATCAAATCGTAGATATTTTTCTTTCTTTTCCGCACTTTCTTCATCATAGAGAAAAAAAAACTTTCGTTGTTTTTAAAAAAAACTTTCGTTCATATCACAAGGAAATAAAAAATGGTAAAGATGAGTTTTCATCTACCCAGTGATTTTTTTATGAAAAAGCTACGTATATGGAGAAATTGACTATGATACCTAATGGTAGAGGAAAGAATTTGCATTTGTAAAATGTAAGAGGTTTGCAAAATATGTGAGGTGCTTTTGATGTCGATACATCAGTTGAAAGTGGGTGAAAATTGCATTTTCACTGGCGAGACGAAAGCTCACCTTTACCAATATTTGTCGACTTTTTCTTTCTTTACCGCACTTCACTCATCATAGAGAAAATAAACTATCGTCGTAAATAAAAAACTTTCGTTCGTATCACATGCAAATTTCGGTTGGAAATAAGAAACCTAGTTAGCTTGTGTCTCTTGCTCTTTCGAAATGCAACTGCTTTCTACAGCATCCTCCACTTTTGCCGTCACCGAAAGAGCTTTCATTGTAATTGTTAACCCAAAGGCATGACTTAGACCAGATGGCCATGCTCAGACACTCCAAGTCATAAATAAATCTCCCAAATGGAACCCTCCACTTTGCCCGTCACATGTGATTGTCGACCAAAAGGCATGACTAAGACCCTCAGAGTCATAAAAAAGTAGCCGCTGGCCTAATCTCTCTGGGTCAGGCCGGTGGCAACTTTGTTTACGCCTGCAGTGACTCTCATTGTCAGAATCTTTTGTGCTGCAAAAGATTCAAGAGTGGCAGCATCTCAGTCATACGAAGGCGGGGAAGAAAGCATTCGTCTCAAAAACACTACGTATCCAGGACTGATTACCTATCTATTTTTTCCCAGTACCCGTAAAATAATGTTGCGGAGATCCTTGTAGAAGATAATACAAAAAGAAAAAGATATTGACACGCAATATTCGTGAATTATGAGGATTATCCCATGAAAAAATCCAAGGAAAAACACTAAGCAAATAAGAGGGCGGTGGAAGTGCCACTGAACTTGAGACCACAGTATTTAAAAGAGATTTAAATAGCCAATTGTTTTATAATAGTGAATTTGAGTAGTATTATGTTTGTAGAACATTATGAAGCTTAAATATAAAAAAAATTACTGCAAATAATTGTGTTCACGATGAATAAAAAAACTCTAAACTTAGCGTCCCTATAGGCGACGCTGGCACTTTTGGGAGAGTTTTCGAGTGTCGCCTATAGCGACGCTGGCACTTTCAGGGTTAACGAGACAACGATTATCACAATTGTGATACAAGGTAAGGTTTCAAGAGAAGACAAAGTCATACATTAGGTGATCTCGGCCCCCGTACGTAAGACAATTTAAGACGAGCCGGAAGAACCCAACTCCCTCCCGCTATTCACTTGAGACGTAATAATTGAATGGGATATTACTCATTCCGCTCTCAAGCAAACAAATCAAGGTCACCGACCACCCCTAATCCCAAAAATATGATGCTGCTCACCTCTTGTGTTCGTTTGCAGCGGCGCGCTTAAGAATTGATTACAAAATACTTTTACAGCTTCTGTTACCACCTGCAGTAAAGTGGCTATGACCGTTAGCAAAAGGCAAACAATGCTTAGTTTTTCAGTTTAGAGGTCCAATCGCGCATTCCTATTTTAATGTATTTTTCCAGTACAGGATTAGCTTATCACTACGTCAACAACTTCGTATTAAAACTTAACGTTGTAAATAACATTTGCACTTCACCAACGTGAGGTAATTCCCAATAAAATTTTCCTAACTAAAGTTTAATTTTCCAAAGTAGGCTACGCGAAATCTATTTCATTCGATATGTAGATCGTTCGTCGAAGCGATGGACGTCAAGTATGATTTATATAGTCTTTTGAAGCGAAAAATTCTTCCGCCAAGGAAAATCTTTTCCTCGTCAAAACAATAGCCTCACCTCGCCAACTTATCTAATGGCAAAACGACCTTCTTGGGAGGTGGGAGCCTTCAGCGCAGAACAGCCAGTAAGGAAAGCCTAACGAGGTGCGGCCATAAAAAAACTCATAACTCCCTTTGTAATCAAGATAAAGTTACAATTCTTTCGCCAAAAATAAATGTATAGTTTTATCCAAATTACATACGCCGCATATATGGACTGATACTACAGTTAGTAGACGACTGCTTCCCACCTAACAAAAATCGGAAGTTTAGGCCCAAAGATACTTAACTAAATATAACAACGTCGAAACTCAGTCAAAAACATAAAAAGGTTTACCGGTATGGAAAGTTAGGCATTAAAAACTTTCCCTGCAAGTTTTAGGCTGTTGTTGAGAACTGTTAGCCGACAGTTGAATGAAGAAGATTGCCACGGAGAACTGCCACGAAATAGCAAGCGGCTGAAATAATGGCGCGGTAAACAAAATTGAGAAAATAAAAAATTCGTAACTCCTTTCGTATTCGAGATAAAGTCACCATTTTTTCACCAAAAATACATTTATAGTTTTCACCAAATTTCATACACAGCATATATGGACCTATATAGTAAGATACGAAAGTTAGCAGGCGATTGCTTTTTACCTTGCAAAATTCCAGATTTTTCGTCCAAAAGATATATAAACAAATATAACAACGTTGAAACTAAGTTGAGCACAAATTAAAGTTCACCAGTATGGAAAAAATGTACAATAAACGTTTCCTGGAAGTTTCAACTTTTTACTTAGAACAGTCTGCCAGCAACAGGATTAGGAATATAAACTCGGAAGAGCCAAGTTACTACCCGAAATTCAAGGAAATATTTTTTTTAACTCTTGTTATGAACAAAATCGACTAACTATTGTCACCACTAAACGTAGCGAGTCTTTCTGCTTCAGGATATGTTTTCAGGCTTGTGGAACAAGGAAATTCATAATTTGTCAGAATTTCTTCCGACGCCATATACGATCTCCCTCCCGAACTACGAAAAAATGTATACTAATTTTGCGCGTGCCGTGAGTCGTCTATAATATGCTTACTCTATGGTTATATTTAAATGTAAAGCTTCACCTCAGCACAGTTACACTTGGCAACTGATGTCGCCAGAAGGTAAAAATCATGGAATGGATCCAATTTTGTTCTGGTTCTTACCAAGTAATTAAAAACAGAACATGCATTAACTAAGATTGAAGAATGGTTTTCTAACAGATGGCACTTTCAGTGCAATTGCCATCATGGCCAGCCAATCCTTGAAATAACAGTCACTTAGGGGGGTGTGCGGGTGGTACTTTTTCATCTCGGGTTCAGATTCGGGTAGTGAAATATCTGTGGGCATAGGGTAATTTTCGGGTTCGGGTAGTATAGGTATTCGAAATTCGTGGGTGCTGGATTATTAAGGAAAATGGATGTTTCGATGGCAAGACTAAAATTACAGTAAATGTTTTCCTTGTAAAGACCTGAGAGTGGGAACATCATTGTTTTAGCATAAAGTAGTGCAACCCAAAAGGTTCCAAAGCAAAATTACACCTAGTAGCTTGTGCTTTTTCACAATAAAATATAACTAGGATCGGCAGGTTAGCTGGGACACACCTGTGAACAAGATAATGATATACAGTAAAACCCCCATACAACGAACACCCATACAGCGAAGTTTTAAGGAAAACTCCCTATTTCAAAGTCATTGGCCCGGTCCTGGACCCTTCCAATGGACAATGCACGCAAAAAAACCTCCCGTAACGAACCTCTCTAACTACGAAAACTCCGTACATCGAAGTCTGCGCTTGGGCCCAAAACATGAAAAGTTCCCCTCTAGAACGAATTATTGCGAAAAAAATGTAGCATTCTTCATTTACAGGTAATTTTTCCATAGACATTTACGTAATAGGCAGGAAGTAGAACCGCAGCGGAGAGTACAGCGTCTTAACCCTTCCACTCCGGGCTTCGAAAATGTTCCCATCCGAGACCTACAGAGCAGAGGGCATGAACGAAACTTGACGGTCTGGCTCCGTGAAGGCTTGTTTACACGTTTCTTATGGTGGGAACCATCAACTCTGACGGTTCCCACAATAAGAAACGTGCAAGGGAAGCCAAAGCTCCGCTCCGCGTTAGCTGAGCGGGGTGACAGTTGAGATGAGTAATGCACCAAGAGGGGAGGGGGGAATATCAGTGCCAGCCGTAACCCAATGCAGAAAGGTAATCTGAGATTTCTGAGGGCCTATTCTCTAACTCGAAGCATCGGAGCTTTCTGGCGGAAAGATGCTTCAATAAGCTACTTGCTCCCATCGGTATTCTCTATCATGGAAGCTACCGGAGAAAGTGCATGCAGAAACTTATCAGGCTTACCGGTAGCTTATTAGGCTCCCACCCGTATTCTGTAAATGTTATGAAGCTACTTCCGTAACCCCAATAAGCTCCCACGGTAACCTCACGAAGCGCGGCCTCCGAATACCCTGCTTAAATATTGGTCATTTTATAATGCTTATCTATCTATAATTATCCAACACACGTGTATGTTTCTTACATTTACTAAATGCAGATTCCTTGCACTTTCACTGGGTTACTTTGTCATTTTCGCCATTTGCAGGATTTTTCAGAAAAAAGATATTAACTGGAGTGACGGAAAGCCATATTTACCTTCGGTAAGTAACGTGATTCTAGCCCATAATGTGATACTTATTGGGCCGTGGTAGTGTGTATCACCCTCGCATTTCTTTTGAAAGCTTCATCTTCGTATATTATTTAAATGATTTGAAGCAGCTAGTAATTGACGAAAGCAAATAGCACAAATAATATTGAATCATATTATCGACATGAACCCTAATTCCTGAATATTTTTACGAACAATCTTATTTCAATTGATCAAAGCAGCCAAGATGGACGTCGTGCTTACGTATTCACGAGATTGCTCAAGAGATTATGTGAGCAAAAATAAAACATTTTAGCATTTTGCTCGCATGATTTTTAATGAGTGGAATTTTTTGCTAAACACGATGCACGAACATCTTTACCATCTAAAACGGCCTTCATAGGTTTCACCAGTTTTATCCACGGAAAAACATTGAGACGAGCTTTTCTCTCGGTTCTAAGAATGACGACACCAAAAATGAAGTTTCCGCGGATTTGGTTTAAAAATGTTCACATACCCGCCTTTCGCCAAACCTCTCTCCACTTCCTATTACGTTCTTGAGAAAGCTCTATCTCGAAGCTACTGCATCGGTGGCTTCGAGATAGAGAATAGCCCCCCTGAACTCATCTTCTCAGAGTATCTTTCTGTATTGGGTTACGGCTGGCTGGCACTGACTCGTATTCCCCCCTCCCTTCTTGGTGCATTACTCTTCCACCCCACTCACTCATCCACCCCACCTCATTTGTGAAGGTGCAGGTGGTGAGGATGGAGCTTAATTTTCCCTTTTTAAATCGTATCAGATTGCTTTTCCGTATTGGGTTACATTCCCGGGGCCCCGTGAATGGGAGGAGCTCCATGTTTTCCTCTAAAATGGTTTCAAATTACCATTCGGTATCGGATTTTATTTTGGGAGAGGCAGGTGGATGGTTATCATAAGACTGTCCACCTGCCTGTGGACCGTGTTCATTCCCATCGGCGATAAATTTTTTCATGTTTATTTTCTTTGTTTTTCCTTTGTGTAATTCTATGTTAACATCTAATTTTTACTTTTCTATTCTAAGTTTATTTTTAATGAGTGGAAATATTTTTTTCCCGAAAACCATAGGGCTTATTTTTTTTTCTTTCCCGCGAAGTCAACGTAATTTCTTTGTTTCGCCATTCTTTCACCATGCAAACTTCATTTGTTCCTTCATTTGCAAGACTGCCTGTTGATATCATAATTATACAATAGTCTAAATAATTGTTACATCATTATTTATAAGACCCACGATCAAAGATCCCCGTTTTCTTCTTTGGTCGGGCATTGAAAAAAGGAGGGGAAAATGTGATCGGCTTATCTACTAATTTCTGTAATCGAATCACCATTTCACGATCTAAAGACATAAAAATAAATACATTGTAATAAAGCTCGTCGAGAAAGGCTCGTGTTATAAATAGCGAGAGTGACCTCTTGCAGAAAATTTTCATTATTGTTTAATTATGATATCAGCAGGAGGTCTTGCAAATGAAGGAACAAATCAAGTTTGCGTGGTGAAAGAATGGGGAAACAAAGAAATTTCGCGGGAAAGAAAAAAATATGCCCTATGGTATTTGCGAAAAAAAATATTTCCACTCATTAAAAAAAACTTTTAATATAAAAGTACAAATTAGATTTAAACATAAAATTCCACGAAGGAAAAACAAAGTAAATAAGCATGAAAAATTTGTCGCCGACGGGAATAGAACACGGTCCCTCCGCACCGCAGACCCATAGGCTGATCACTGGACCACACCACCCTTGATGCCGGAGGATGATAAATAGTTTTTATAACATCTATAAATGTTTAAACGCCTTTTTTGTTTAAACTATTATATCTATATGCCCATATGTGGGGTGATTCGTGAAAAGCATTCGGAGTTCTATATGCATACAAATTTCCATCTAGATCTGCGACCCGTTTATCGGACACTCCCCTTGTTAGGAGGGCGAAGTATTCAAAACTTCATTGGTTGGTGTTCAACCAATGAGAGCGAATTTTTATCTACTCTGTCCCCATCCCAAAGGAAAATCTGGAGTAACCTCTCTTCTCTATCCAAATATTGCTATTGCCGTCTTAACCTTGATGGATGTGGTCTGTTAACCGGCAAGTGGTGCGTTTCCTCGAGATCGCCCTAATATTTGCTCGATTGCTTGAGGATACCTTTTTTCCCAGAAATCGCAGCCGAAAATGAGGGTGCGCCTCTTACACGAATTTTTTATCTGCTAGCCTTCGAGCCTCGGTCACGATATGAGCGGCAGGCGGCGGGCGGCAGAGCAGTATCGCGGCAGGGCGGTAGTGGCCACGAAACGAGCAGTGATTCGACCTAAGATAAGTTTATTATATTAGACCTAAGATAAGTTTGTATGTTCATTTACGTATCACTCTCCCAGTTTCCGGTTGGCCTGCGCACTGTTCTCCTGACTGCTTTTGGCCTGCGCCTAGCGCCAGGGGGAGCGTGCGAGGTCCTGATTTGTTCTGGGACGAGTGCTACATGCCTGGTGTGGAATCTCCCCGTGCCACACACTCTAGCGGTGGCTTGCACGGTACATCGTAGATGTAGATGAAGTTCCTAATCAGAAATGGCAGTACATACTGTCAGAAGACAACGTTCTCAGCCAACATTTTGCCACAGAATGAGTAGAACGGCACAAGAAAAATTTAATATCTGGGATTGGCGGCGAGCGGCACCTATGCTGCTCACGTCTATCATGGCTGTTTTCGAGTGTTCCATGTCAAACATTAGGAACATAAAACTCAGCATTGCCATACTATCGCTCGCCTACCGCCACGCCGCTCGTATCGTGGCCGAGGCAAGTCCCTGGAGAGCTGAGTGACCTTGGTGCTTAGCGTGAGTCATCAAGGAGAGGGTATCATTCGCTCGCTTGTTTAAGGGGGACGCAGTTGCCTAATAACTTTAAAAACTTGTTGTATGACAAGGCAAGGGTGTGGGGTGCAATTCGGGGACAGCGATTGGCCGCGTGACAAGTGGAATTTTCCACCCCCCTAACTTTCTCATTTTCTGTCATCGGACAACTTTGAGTGACTCAACTGTATGCACCTGCCCTAAGCACAACTGAGAGAATTCTGTGAATATTAACATTTGTGAATACACCAACATAGGTCAGTGTTGTTCCATAATGAACAAGGGCAAAAAGTTGTGGTCTTTCACGGTAGTTGAAAAAATTAAACTGCTTTAAGTCATCAAAGACGCTGAGGATGTAGGAAACCACGCTGCCGGACTAAGGCATGATGTGCCGGAATCGTGCATTAGAAGATGGAGGAAGGATAAGGTTGCACTATTCCATACCAATAGGGACAGAAGGTGTTTTCGGTGAAAATCTACGAGCTGTGACAGGACATGCGCGCGCGTGCCGCCGTACTGCGAGGCCCGTCTCACTAGTAAGTCAGCCGTTTTTATGTAAATCATGAAATTTTTTTATTTTGTCATTCATTGAAGATTTTTTAGGACCATATTGAAAAATAAATGCTTTAAATTCCATAGACAGTTATTATTTCTTTCAAAGTTTGATATTTTTCAAGTTTTGATGAAGGTCGTTAGGTGTGTGTAGTGTATGACGTGTGCATCCGAATCCCCCCACCGTTATGAAAACGGTGGGGGGATTCGGATTTATAAATCAGAGCTCGGTGCGACTGTCCACTTACCAACTAAACACGAATTGTAGCGAGGTCGGATTTGTTTTGTTTTAATGAATATCAATTACTTCACTCATTCCAAAGGACAATAAACAATGTAGGGCTAAGGCTGCAAGTGAATACTTGCCTCGGAGGTCCATACATGCCTATGAAAAATGCCGCGTAAATTATAAGAGAATATCGCAAGCGGCTTTCATAATGGCCGAAAATTCGAAGTTAGGCCCGCAACACCTCGCAATAGGAGACAAAAAAGCCCCAAAATTTTTTCTTCAACAGTGAGTAAAGCAAGATTGAGATATTTACTCGACTTGCACCGTAAAGCACGCAGAACACTTGGATGCCCCTGTGGAGACGCAACCCGCACACCACCTCCATGCATCGAAAACCCCCTACATCGAAGTCATTTTTCCGGTCCCAACAAATTCGTTGTATGGGGGTTTTACTGTATTTAGCTCTTGTTCATTTATAAAGAAAATCCTTACTTTAATATTTTTTCGTTCCACCACTCTAGATCAGTAAGTTAGTCAAATGTTTTATTTTAAGCTTGCCATTGAAATTAATGATCACTTGGATTTAATATTGTCAATTTTCATGAATGAAGAAATAACATATTTATAACAAATATTAATACGCCAGCTTATGAACATAATAGAAATGAGACATGAAAGAAATATTATAGGTTTTTAGCACTGTATTTCAGTAATTGCACGTTGCGTGCCAATTCGGCAATTGCACAAAGTGCAGCCAGATAGCTGCCTTACTATTCACGATGGCGGATTTCTGTGTGACCGCTATTTGTCATCGCCGTCTGTCAAATTGCCGTCAACATCGCTATCCCCACCTCCTACACCTAGGCCAGCTTGAATCATTCTCACACGAAAATAGAGATAAAATTGTCAAAAAAATAAAATCTGTAGATATCACTTAAAGGGAGCAAGTGGATTCACTGGCAAGGCCTACCGGAAGATCGACCGTCAATAATAATACTTTTTTTCTAATCGATAAATTGATCGATGTTTCATTCTGGGTGTTTTCGATTTGCGGCGATAGACGGCGATTGCCACGCCGTGGTGCTTTCCATTTAGCTGAACCGCTGGCTGTTGGTGGCTCTCTGTTCCGACGTGAGCCGGCATCCGATAATCAGCTATCGCCGTACTCAAATGAAAAGCACTGATAGTGTTTTCATTGCTTAGAAACTTCGGCTTCGTTGCAAGTGCCACGATCTAGTGGTGCCCCCTTCACTCAACAAACAAACAAACCTAACGACCTTCATCCATACCGTTGTAGGGGCTAAAAACCGTGTGAATGTGCGTAGGTTGACGATGGACAAGTAGTTCCTGATGCTACCACATAAGAGTTGTCAGCGCTCGTGTAGATGGTGGAATTCGGAATAGATGAAGAGCGACAATCAAATATGGCAATCAAAATAGAGAAGGGTGAAGTATTATTTTCGTAAATAAGCAAAAATGAGTGTAATGTGATTTTAAATTCCTATAAAAAGTGTTAAAATGTCATATACATCAAAGTAGCACCGCATGCTTCACTATTTTGATTGACTTTTTTGGTTATCGTCCTTTATCATTTCTGGTTTCCGCTCGCGACACCAGCGCCTGACCACTGTTTAGTAGCAACGTTAAGAACTACTACTCTATCGGTAACCAACGCGCGTTCACACAGTGGTTAGTGCCTACGACAGTACGATCCACGGTCGCTACGTTAGTAGTGTAAATGCGCTTAAGGTTGTTAAGTTGGTACATACATTAGTTCTCGGTACTGTACCAGTCCCGGCCGTGCGCACGGAACACATAACACTTAACCCACGTGTACTCTCCCGCCACAGAGACACGTTTACTAGGTTTATGGGTTATTCGGCTTGCCAGGTAAGAAGATTTAAAAAAATACCTTTTTCCATTCAACAAAAACAACCATATATTCGTAAAAAAATAACTTACAATTACTTCAAACAAGAATGCCCTTCTAATAACTATTGAATTGATGGGTTGCTAGATGAGGGATGAGACATTTAAATCGTTGAAACAAACCCTTCATGAGATGAATGAATGAGATAAATTGAAAATGATGATTAACACATGTAACATGAATTCTCTTCGAATAGCCACAAGAAAGGCTTAATCTCGCACACAGGCAATTGGGTATTTTCCAAAATTTTAAATTTAAGTTTACGGATCTTTATATGTTACTTTAACTCAAATAAGTTTGCGGAGTGAAAATAGTTTTAAAATTGATTCAATATTAATTGAGATATTTAAGATTAAAATAGTCGAAATTTCAAATTTTTTTACGCCGCTGCGAAACGAAATCTGATTGGCTTGACGTCATTTTCGCTGAGCGATAGACGGATGTGAGGGAGGAAGTGAGTAACTGTAGAAGATCTACCGTATGTTTAAAGAGTTTTCATTGAAAACAAAGACTATGGCGTGCAGTGGTTTTATTAAAACCACATAAGATAATTTACCCTAAGTGTATATATTTATGGTAGGCCTTTTAATAAAGAAGGACGAGCGATTTAATGCTGCGGTAATTCGTTGAGCTTAAGTCCAAAAAATGTAAGCATAAAGTTTGCTTTTAAAATCGTCATTACTGTTTTATATCATTTTTGATACATATAATTATGTATTTGGTGTATGAACTTTATTAACTGTTTTTCCAATACACTCATAATCATTATGATACTTCTTTCTTTATCGAAGTCCATATCAGTCCATGCAATAGTAAACAAACAGTATCTTAGTAACATATCAACATAACACATTACTTGCCAAATGTTTGTGCTGCCAATACTCGACACACCTAAAACGTTATTTTTTTATTTGCTAATTAGTGGTTGTTTGTAGAGGTTTCTAGAAATAAATGCCTAAAAATAGATTCTCATCTCCTAAATGTCTATTAAAAGTTTAATTTAAGTGTTGTTATATTATAAAGCTTCTCGTGAGAGTTATGGTGATAATGCTATAGGATACGTCCAAGTAAAGAGAGATGGACCACTGTGCACAGTCATTGCGAGAATATGTCCAGAACACAAAGTGCGGAGTAAAGCATACATTTTTACGGGTGGACATTGAGGAATCCAAGGAAGAAATTTCAATCATTCAATGTCGTGATTGCGTGAATAAATTTCTATTTCGGTGTTTCAACCGATGTATTTGTACATTGAGGCACAAAACACAATCTATATCCCTTACTTAGATGCCATTTAAAGGCATATCTAGAAACGCGAAAACGTCAGAAACTAATTTCGCCGCATTTGTTACCACCGTAAGCATAAGGAAACGCCTGGGTCTAAATGTAAACAGCGAAAATGACGTCACAGGCCATTCGGTTGTTTTCGGAGTGTGCTCGGGAGTATTCGTAACCTTCTACTTTCTTTAGCTTTTAAAACCGAAATTCATATAATTTGATAAGAAAATTTTTAGCCAATGCAATAAGTTCAAGTAACTGAATCAGAATATCGATAGTTTGAAATACGTGGAAAATACCCAATTTACTCAAATATTCTACTTCCAAATTAACTGGGGGTGAGGGCAGTAATTATTAGTCCTTCCATTATCTCTTGCTTTTGTGATTAAGTTTTCGGGCGTCAATCACTTGCCATTGTGAAGCACACTGTTTCAATGAGGGGGTCCATCGCTGACTGGATGGCTAGGAGGCAGAAATAGGGGGGGGGGGTTTATCAGATCGGTAACCTTACGTGACCGCTGACTGGATTCTCTCCACGGGATATCAACCAGGGCCAGGCACTTGGTCGTCCAAACTGGATACAATGGCTCGTTCGGCGGACGCCAGGCCCAACACACCACTCGTGATCTCTGTGTACTTTGAGAATCTTGGGGGTTGTGGTCCAAACAGTGGACGTAGTACTTTTCTAGGTACATCTCTGCCTCCAGCACTTCCAAGTCACTTCTCCCGGCTCAAGCAGAGCTTCCGCACCTTGAACTCGCTCAGTGCATTCTTTTTTTTTTCTTTCCGCGATCGACTTTATATACCACATTGTGGAGGGGAAGGGGACGTTGTGGAGAGGGGAAAGCTGAGGAAAGGGGAACACAGTGGGGGATTCACACATTGCTCCTAACTTGAAATCAACCATTCCCTATGACTAGGGATAGGAAAATTTCGCGATCGCAAATTTTGCGAATTTTGACAAAAAATGTCCTAGGAGTGGTAATTAGTTACAACATACTCCATACTGACTGGGGAAATGACTTTTGACCTCGCGAAATGTCGCGAATTATGCCCCAAAACGCGAATTTTCATTTTTTATGAGAAAATGGTTGGAAGTACATTTCAAACGCAAGAAAAACATTAAAATTGCAAACAAATGTTCTCAATTCGATTTAATCGGACTCGCGTGCAAATATTCCTGAGGTATGCGTAAGTTTGCAGTTCATCGTAGCATAACCGGTGTTACGATAACAATCGCGGGAGGATGACATCGGGTGCTTTCGATTTACGGCGATAACCGGCAATACTCAGCTCGTCACGCCGCGGTGCTTTCTATTTACAATTAGTGGAATAACCATCTATCGGCATCTATAATCGGTGGCTCTTCGCTCCGAGGTGAGGAAAAGCAATATGCGCATTTATTCAAAGTAATCTGCTACAGCAGGGTTTCCCAAACTTTTCCTTCGATAGAACACTTCGTAAATCCAGAAATTTTTACGGAACACCTTGTGGACTTCGCATATGTTAAACCATTGTGTTTGGGTAGCAGCATATAAAGCCATTATAGGTTACTCGGAACACCCATTAGCCTTCCGCGGAACGTAGTTTGGAAATCCCTGTGCTACAGATTTGAAGACGAGACGGACTGCACATGTGTAAATAGCCGTTTGCCTTGGAGTTGTTTCATTTCAATGGGCTTGTTTACCAAGAGTTTTTTAATGTCAATTATAGTTTGAAAACTAAAGAGAAACGTATTTTTCCGATTTTTTATTTTGGTCTGATTTGTTCACAACACTTCTACGGTTTTGAAGGTTTCATTACAATGGGATCTTTCACCAAGAGATTTTAAATGTTAATTATAGTTATAAAACAAAAGAGATACGTATTTTTCCGATTTTTAAAAATTTTGTTCTGATTTGTTCATTACACTCTACTACGGATTTGAAGATGAATCGGACTGTGCATGCGTGAATAGCCGCTTTGAGTTGTTTAATTTCAATGGGCTTGTACGCCAAGAGCTTTTTTAAATACCAATTCTGATAGAGTTTGAAAAATAAAGAGACATGTATTTTTCCGTTTTTTGATCCATCACCTGCTTTGCGAATTATCGGCGGCGAAAAATCGGGGTTCTTAACCCTTTCACGTAAAAGAACCAACATGAAAAGTTTTGAAGACACTCGCTACTCCGTCCAATCACGCTGGGCGCTATGCAGCATTCCCCTTCCCTCGCTTTCCACTGAGCGAATTAGAAACTGAACCGGATCTCTGATGACCACACTAACTTTTTGAGTGGGCGGCAAGTTTTGCAAATTTTAAATTTTGATTTAAGAGTGAGTGGCTGAACATAGAAGAATTTTATCTCCACCGAAAATCTATTTTCCAATCCATCTACTGAATTCATGAATTAAATTGCAATTTCGCATCATAGTGAACTACCTTATTGCAATGGGGTCATTCCATTGCAATGGTTGCGTAGCTAGCTTGAAAGCACCAATCAAGACCAACTACAACATCAATATAATTGTTGATATATTTATTTATTGCCTGGCACCAAGATTGATTTTATTGTTTGAATCTCTAGTTTTTGGCCATTTCCGTCAAATGACTGTTTGTTTTCCAGTGACAAAAACTAGGAATCTTATAAGTATCATAGTTTTATTCCTGGTTTCTGTGCTTTCAAGTGATTTTGACGAGTTATTGAGATGCCAAATGCAAAATTAAGCGCAGGAGACCGGGCTTTCCAGTATCAAAAAGATGGATTTTATTGTATCGATAAACGTACGGTCATGACGTACGGTACGGATGGAAATTCTCTTAAGTTACATGTCAATTACGAAATGTATTAAATTTTATTTTTAAATTTAGTGCCACTTTTCCTGTTTCCGCCACCGAGGTGATTGTCTTCAGTCATAACATGGCTAGAAGGGGAAGTGTCGTATAGTAACCCAGACCATATTGGGTTAAACTATAGTACAGTAGAAACTCGAAATTACGAAGTTGACGGGACCGGAAAAATCGGCACTTCGTAATATCAAATTTCGTATGAACGAGTATCTTTCGAAAACATCGCGATGAAGCTCTTTTTTTGTTTCCTTAGATTAAGATGTACTCTTGCGATGTACTTGCATGATTTACGAAGTTATAATTCATGAAAGTATATTTAAATGTGTATTCATGCCCACAGGGTGCACTCATTGACAGTTGAAAACAACTTATATGTTGGAGTTTGATTATTCCTATTTTCAGGAATTTCAAATTTGGCGCCACCGGATAAGTTATTTTGCCGTTGCAGCTGGCGTTCCGGCGTGCAGCAACTCGCGGATTGGTACTACCACTCTTTGCCGTGACGAATTTTAACAATATTATCTCGATATATCAATTTGCAATGTTTATTGTTTACTTGCGTCATAAATTTTTACAGATGATTCGGAAGTAAGACGAAAGCCAAAAGATGCCCTGCAAGTAGTGATATATTTGGAGATATTGCCACTCTTGACATTTCAATGGAAATCGACTTCCGTGTGTCAAGCTACCTTCGCATCAAATAGAGGCATTATTCCATTCACTCATTCGTTTTGTGATGACAAATGATTTTTCCGACAATACGAGGCTCGATTCGGGTTATCGTGTTGAAATGGTAAAATATCCTTTCCAGGGTATTTGGAAATTGCCTGACGAGCAGTCCTTCCATCCAGCTGTCCCTCTCAATCACTCAGCCGGGAACATTAAAGCTGTCAGATTTTAGGGTGATACCTCAGTCGGATCTGAACAATCGGTTTTTCCCAGAAGACCCTTCAAGAAAAAAGTTCTTCGTTCCTTATTCCTAGGCGCCACGACATTCATCTGCGAGGGACTCATTCAGCGAGAAAGAGAAGGGGGTAACCCGAGAGGATCACTCCTTCACCTTATCTGTTATTATCTACCCTCACCCAGTTTTGCTTTTACCCAGGTGGCTTTCACTAGTGGGGGAGGGGTTGGGCCTCCTTTCAGCGGCCTCGGCAGCCAACACTAGGTTGATACGGCCGATGATCGAACGAGAGAGCCGTTATTTCGGTCGATTCAAATTTTAACCTGACCCCAGTGGTAGCTGTGAGGTTGACTTCGCACTCCTTCATGATTTTTCCACAACCTGAAATTATATTGCGTAGCGCCCGAGAGAGCTTTGAAACGTATCGTCACATCAATGGGATAAATAACGTAGTCCATCGGCGCATGCGAAGAGAGAATCGGAACTCTAATCTGTTTTTACTTCCTTTTATAAAGGAAGCATCATTCACTTATGGAAGTGGAGACCACACCAGGAAATCCATTTTCAGACCGTTGACTTTTACATCGCCATGCTAATAGATAAAGAAATTCTGTTTTCACCGTTTGGCGCAGGAAGGATGTTGCTAGAACTTATTTCATAGGGCTTGATACATACTTGTGCGTACTTGATATCAACCACATCGGAGAAAAAATTAGTTAATTTGCCTAAAATCGATCATTTCGTGGAAATGCTACTCGGCTATGAGAAGTGATACGAAAATGAGCTTCGATAAAAGTTCTAGCTACATCGTTTATCTGTCAATGCGGATACTCCTCAAGTTGGTACGCAAGTTTAATACAATTACTGTAGTCGTGTAAAGCAAAGAAGATGTCCAGCGCTTTTTTCCACAGGCCTTCACGCCGAGCGCTGGCGCTTCCGCAGCGAACGGCTACACGTCCTTGGCCTGCCTTTTCCTCCCCCCTCCACCTCTCTCTCCCCCACCCTCGGCTCGGCGCTCATAGTTAGGGGGTCGGAGTAAAGTGATATTTTTTCTTGAGTCCGCATCACATTTCATCATAGGTATCACATTTCACTCATCGCTTTCCCACGCCCTAACTTCACAGGTGGCTTCCAAAAGTTTGGGGGTGGGGGGGGGGGCGTTGCCCGTTGGGAGTCCCTATCAGCTATAACCGCGAACCAAACGTATCACATTTCACTCATCGCACACCCGCCCTAAATTCTCAGGTGGTTTCCACTAGTTGGGATATCCTTTCGAGGATATCCTATAGACATCCTTTCGAGAGCATCAGCAGCCAACTTCCTTGGTTCCAACTAGTTCCTACATCGGCCGCAACACAGGATGACCGTAATATAGGGCGATTTTAATGGTATCCACTCGCCAGTGTGAATTTCTTTATCTGATCCAGATCCGATTTTTTTAAATGAATTAGGATCGATTTCAGTTTCCGGAGAAACGTAATACCCACGGATCTTTAGATCCGATCTGACCATCCCTAAATAGTATTTTCCCGGCGAATCAGCTTGTGTCTTAGAGGATGAACGAACAATTTAAGAGCACATTTTGGAGCAAAAGAGTGCGTCTTATGGGCCAGGAAATACGGTAACTACAATTTTCGATGCCAGGCTAATGTTTTTCAACTTACGAACAAGTTCTCGGAACGCATCTCGTTAGTATGTCGAGGACTTACTGTACATTGGATGAGTACGGCAGTGACTTCCGACTGCTGGACGCAGACGCCCCAGCGAAACCACACTTTTACTATTGAGCATTGAAAAATGAGATATCGTTCAGGTAATACATTCAGTGCATAATGTATTCGGCGACGATCATTAATAAGATGTTTAACTCTGAAAAGGAGCGCCGAAACGTTACTTTGATCCATCACTATTCGTATAAACGAGTAACTTTTTCACGTCGGGACCAGGATCCGAGGTTCGTAATTTTAAAACTTAGTTATTTCGTAATATCGCGTACTGTTACATACACTTAGATACCCTTTTGGTCAGGACCGAAGATTTTGCTTCGTAAAATCAAAATTTCGTAATTTCGGAGTTCGTATTTTCGAGTTTTTACTGTATAAGTGACCCTTTTCTAGGCTTTGAAATATCGGTATTTTATGTGTATATATATAAATTTGTGGTCACTGTGAAAACACCGAAATGTCTTGTTGAAAGTACCGAATTCCTAATTTCAAAGTACCGCTTTTCTCCCTCTCAAACCACCGAAAAATTCCTATCCCTACCTATGACTCATTCATACTCCTCACTCCACTGCGTTTCACTCCACTCACTCGACCTTGCCACTTATTCCTTAATCTCACACACGCACACATTCACTCGATTTCCACACTCACACCTCCCACCTCAACAAGCCAAATAAAGAAAGGCAAAGGAATAGGGGAGGGAAGGAGTGGTTTGGGTGGAAAACAAAAGGTGTTACGGCTTGGACCGTTACAGTACGGGTGCATAGCCGATTTCAAACCGGAAGTTCACGATGGATCAGTTGGTTAAATTCAAATTCGAGCGCCAAATACCAGACCCGAATTTTTCGGGAGACGACCGAGTGTTCAGATCGGACACTAAATACCCGACCCAAAATTTCGGGTACCCGCACACCCCTAATTGTGGCTCAATTTAAAGTGAATATTCGGAACAGGAATCGTAGGCCAGATCCTTCAAAATGAAATTCCAACCATCCACAGCAGAAATTTTATTCACAGGTGCACATACTTCATCATTTAGCTAATGGACTCAATGAACATACATCAGGAAGTGTGGTGCTGTCAATCTCAAAATGTGCACGAGTTGCTCAAGAGAGTTTCGTAGCTGAGTTCCAGGCAAACACTTAAGATATTTGAGGTCACAAATTTAACTTGCACTCACGATTAACATATATTTAAAGCAATACAGAGTAGATAGTGCAGTAAAACCTCTCCTTAATGATCTACTATTAGATGAATACCTCTGCTTTGAAAAAACATTCTAATGTCACTGTTTAACTCCAATTGTGAAAAAAAACTAGAAAATTACTGTTAAGAACAAATCCTGCTGTGCACAAACACATTTATCATGAAATTTTGGAGCAGACAATCATATTTCCCTCTTGGCAAAGAAATGTTTTCATTCAAGTGGCTATTTCTTTCTGTAACTCATTTTCCCACAAGTATTTTTTATTAACAACAGCTCAATCAGGAGCATTATTCTGCATAGCCACACGTCAAATGTGTGGTTTCAAGTCCTGTCGGCATATACGGGCTCCTCTGACTGGGGGGAGAGTAAGAGAGTGGGAGTGGAAGGTGGGCATTAGTGATTATTTGGATCGATTCTTCGGTTCATGGTTCCAACATTTCTTAATCAAGGAACCAGAATTGGAGCTAAAATCATCACTTCCAGAGCTGATAATGATATAAAATTGGAATTTGTGCACAAAAACATAACCAAATAAGTTTGCGCACAAAATATCACTATTTGTATGAACTTTTTATAGCCATCACTGGAGATTCCTGGCACCAGTCATTCAATTGCCCTTTGAATGGTGCAACATCCAACTTACCTAACAGCATTGAACTCATAAGCAAACTGGCAGGATTTAGGTCCCTCGAATTTTGATAAAGAGAGGTTTTACTGCAATGCTTACGAGAAATAACAGGTGGATAATGGCAAACTCCTTCAAACTTCCCAGTAAATGCCCACACTCCTCACATATTACCAGTTTCTCTCACATCCAATAAAATTCTGAGCATTTCTAACAACTAGAGATGTGCCACTCTGGAAATTACCTCATGGTAATTTTTGTAAATTACCACAGTATTTTTCGTAATTTACCGCGTCCCTTGTAAACGACCGTAATTTTCTAGATATAATTCACCTATGTTTGAGATAATTTTTCAAACAGATAAATTCCCAACATGTTCTTTTAGGCCAAGTTCAAATTTCTTACATGTTTAATAATAAATTGAGGCATGTACAATTTATTTTTGGAATATTTTACTTAAATTATAACATTATAAGAGTAATGCATTAAAATATTCTTATTGAAAATTTCTCATACTTTGACAAAAGAAAGCCAGATTGCGTGTTGATGCCGACATTCTTTTTACAATTAAAAGAATTTCTAATATGTTAATGTTGCATTAGGTATGGTTTAAAACATCATTATTCCCTTCCTTTAGCTATTGGCCTTCTTATTTAACCATAAATTTGCTGTTAAATGCTTAAAACTAAAAAAATACTGGAAAATTACAGTAATTTTAAAAAATTACCTCTAATTTACCACGTGGTAATTTACTTCAGATGAAAATGACGGTCATATATTTCCCCCCCATCCCCCTATACTAGCAACCCCACTCACCACACATTACTTCCCACCACGTCAAATTTTACACGACCATTGCTTTGATGCACTCTATGTACCTGATGATGATGCAGCGCATCAAAATCATGGTTGTATTAAATTTTTTCTAGTGGAAAATTGCCATTTCTGTGCTTAATCAAATAATTAAGTTTCACTCTCATGACCACATTCATCATCTCCCAATTGGCCCAATATGATGCATGTATAGATTTCCCAGTTAGACAGTAGGCAACAAGTTGTCAAAAGACGTCTAAATATAGGCATTAATTCCCTTAGAAATAATTACCTCTCTAGACTTCCCTTCATACTTCTGAAGAATCTCAGTAGGGAGCCTTCGATTCGGTTTCGGAGACATCCCCTTTGCCTCACCACCAATTATAATCCGTTCTGATGGAGTATCCGAATGGTCTGCATGTGATTTGCTTTCCGAGAACAATTCAGTGAATTTCGACTCTGTGAAAGGAATTATATAAATCAACCCATGACTCAGTGAGCAGGTACACAGAATTGCTAAACATTATTTACACATGCACACACTGCTGACATACAAGTAACAAAACTCCAAGTAAAGGACAAGTCATACAGACAATTAAATACTAGTGATGTAGTCAGGATTAGAGATTCCATCGAATCCTTCCAAAGAAGATTTGAACCCTAGATGTGTTGGAGGCATATGAGCTACATCATGGCAAACTGTAAATCGCGGTAAAATCTCACCTCAGAATTTTAGAATTCCTACGTCATTTTACCACTAAAGTATTGATAATTTGTGTGAAAATTGATTACATACATTTGCACATAAGTGTGGATTTTATAGTAATTTATCTTGTTTTCATTCAAAACCTCAGTGGATGGCATATGTGCACACCACCTTCACAACCACCCAATGCGTAATTTTCAAAACCCACGTACACGCTGCAGACCAATATGCCTTCTGATTTCAATTAGCGTTCGATTTAAAGGTTGAACATTTTTCTTTTTGTCTTTCAAACTCATTTTTGAGCTGCAGAATAATATATACCAACCCTAGAATGCCTTGTCAAACATTGCATTTTTCACACTGCAGAAGTTGAAGTTTTCACCTAACTGTTTTGTTGCTCAGTCGTGCCATGGTTTTGCACCGCAAATATAAGGCCATGCATTTTTAGCTGCATCCTGTGTCATGACTGTTCAGTATAATTGAGCCTGGTCCTTTTTAAGCATTAATTAAGGAGTTATTTGGTTCTAAACTTGGATTGAATGTATAAAAATGAGCAAAATTAAACTGTGCTAAGAAACAGGAATAGATGTTTATGCGACCAAATGTTAAAAGAAAAGTGAGGTTGTTGTCTACTCATCACGTCATTACATTTTAAATCCGGCCCTTAGATTGACATTTATTGGAGTCATAGTTTACAACTGCATCTTGACATTTTGCACTTCAGTGAGATGCATTCAACTCTCCCTAAGGTGACATTTGTGAATGTTAAGAACTACATAATATTTTATTCTTTGTCAAAAATCACAAAAATTGAAACCAGTCATGCCGCGAGTACTAATGTAAGGCCAGTTGTGTGGAATTGCCCAATTGTGAATTTAGGTAATACTTTTCACAGAAAAATGCCGTTGAGTTGCGATGCATCAATATTATATATTTCCTGTGATGCCAGCCCCAAACCCACTAATGCACTAGTGGAAGCACATAAAAAACTATCAGCTCCAGCCTCTGAAGCAGCAAAACCCTGAAATTTGAACAAAATATAATCACGCTACGATTTTAAAATGTTTACCTTTACACTGCTCAGGTATGAATATTTTTAAAGAGATTCTTCAGTTCTCCCAGCATTTTGGTTTACAATAAGAGAAACAGATCAGATCATGACAGACTATGCTCCATTTCAATAGCAAAAATTAACAAGTTACTTGTATTCACTTAGCTTTCTTTAGCATTCTTAATTTAATGAATGTCATTGTGAAACAATTTCCTGCTCAATTTCACTTCTCCTTTAAAGCTAAATTATTAGATTTGTGTAACCTACCTAGACCTACTCATGGGTTCTTAAATTTGGAAGAAAATTAATAATGGATAAGGATTTTTTACACACACACAGTAGAACCCCATTTTTTTGTTACCAGATTTTACGTTTTCCCACTTTTTGAACCATTTCTTTGGAGTCCCCTCTCCCACTCTACCAATGTATTCTAAACCCTGCATTTCCACTACGCATTTTGCACCATTTTATGCCCGATAACAAAAATTTCTAATTCCTACTTCGATGTTGCATGCATATTAAAACTGTTAAAAAACATCACGCAACTTTGTCTAGCAGGTAAACTTGAGCTCACGTTCATTATGAAATGGCTGAAGTGCATCTTGTGGCAATTATGCCAACTGTTTTGTATCATGAATTTGAAAAGGGCGGGATAGTACCCACAGCGCTTAGTGGCAGAAATTTGAACTACCTCTACTCGTGAGTGGAAAATCTTAGGATCTGAGGATATTCACTTTCAATTTACCTCTACGAAATATTTCATCGACTACAATTGATGTTTGTTGTTTACGTGCAATAAATACGCTCCATCAATATGTGCAACTTTCGGTGGCGAATGATTTTTTCAGATGCGCAATACATTCCCCTTTTATAAACACACTTGTGACATTTGCCCATCAGCAAGAATTTAAATTCACGACTGCAACGTGTTACGCTCATTGTGAAGAATCTGAGAGTGGCCAAATCACGTATTTCAAATTCTGAGACTCACATCAAGGTACCTGAAGCATAATTGTACAATGACGGCTCCTGGGATTCCATAGAGACTTGCAGGCGGTTGGAAAATCCGAACTATACCAACCCAGCTGTAAAGGACAAAATGGGTGCACAAACTGAGCCGATCCTTCGGTGGGTGGACGAGCGATCGGCATCCAAATTGCAGAAACCACTGTTTTCCTGAGGCCAACTACGTAGACCTTTTTTCCTTCCCTTGTAGTGTCAGCGAGCGAGGCAGGCGCTTGGCTGGAGGTTGGATGACCGTGCGAACGGGCATCTACGCCACTCGGGCGGGCACGAACGTGGGCAATAAACACACGGGCTGTAGTCGCTCGAGTTTTCCAACCGCCTGCATGTCCCTAACATCAAGTCCGATCCCTCCACCCCAAGCTATAGCCAACTCATCGCATGTCTGGTCTGCAGCGATTTATGGTTGCCCCTCGGGAGTTCCCGAGTCCCCTATATCCCTGCTTACTCAGCCCTATCTCGAAGAAAACAAGGCAAGGTCACGGACCACCCCAATGCCCGAACAGATGACGCACTGTCAACATCGGATATAGTCGAACCCTTCATCGGTTTCCACTTCTGAAGTCCACTCACGCCATCAGATTTTCAATCAGTCCTATAATTTGGCTTGGTTTTTCATTATATCGTGCACTGCGGAGATGCCAGCACCAAAGCCCGCCGCTATATTAGCCACTGGGTCTCCCTTGGATGTCCTTTCAATAATCTTCAGCTTCAGAAAAAAGGGGTTTTACTGTATATGTATTGGTAGTGAAAAGGTCTTTCATAATTTAGTGAAAGCAGGATTCGAATTTGAGATTCAGTATCCGAGATTCAATAAAAAAAAGAGATTTGGATTACGATTCAACATATTTTGGGTTTGACCAATCATTATCAAATACCATTGAGTATCAAATGTTACACTACAAGCAGGAAACAACTAATAGGGAGGATATAAAATATAATACAGTGGACTGCCACTATTATGAGAATAGGACATGAGGAAAAGTTCACCAATAGAAGACCTGGCCAAGGAGCGATTGAAAACCCTTTGAATCAGGGTTGATAAAAATCACGATTTTTATTCAAATAATCAAAAATGTTGATTTTTTACTAAAATTTGATTTTTTTTATTTAAATCTGATTTTTATATTTAAATCAGATTTTATTGGTTTTAATAAACTCCTAAAATGAAAACTGTTCATTTATGCGACATTTAATTGTTCTGTGCTCCATTTATAATTATAATGGGCCCTTTTAACATGAGCAGTAATTGTTATTCTTGAAATTTTGTATTGATGTAGTTGTCGGCATCTCAAATGCAAGTTAACTTTCTAAATTTTTTTAAATTATTCAACTCATCACACTGTGCCCACACACTCCGCTTCGATTGGATGCCTTTACAGTTAAGTGACTCACAAGCACAGATAATCTCCAATTTAATTTTCATTATCGTTTCACTGAGGGTATCAAGTGTTTGTTCTTAGAGAGTTAACATATTCTACACTTTTAGTATCACATTCAGTAAATTATGGTAAAACTCCATGACACTGTGAATGATATAAAATTACAAATTATGCTCACAAAATACTAAAATATATCAGGCCTGAGATCATCCGTTTTATTAAGGTTGAGTTGATTCCAAATGTTGATTCTCGATTCCACCAATTCTCAGCCTTAGAATCGGTATCAAGAATCGATCGCCTAGAGTCGATTCCATCGATTCCAGATAGATAAATACAGCAAAACTTTGATTTTGTGCACTTTGATTAAACGTTGTCCTTCTTTTCACGTAGCGATATGCAAGTCCGGCCGGGAACATAGGGAATTTCAATGGTAAAGAATTGATTTTACGTAGTTTCTTGGTTTTACGCAGTTTTTTGATTTTACGCAGTATAACTTCAGTCCCTAAGAGCAAAATGATATTGATTTTACGTAGCATTTTCGGCATTTCCACTAGGGATGGTAGGATCAAATACATCGGATCCAAAGATCCACGGATATTACATTTTACCAGATACTGAAATCGGATACTAATTCATTCAAAAATATTGTATCTAAAACGGAAGTATTAAAATTCACAATTTAGTGAATATGTATTTTAAACATAGGACTGTGTGAGCAGGGATATTTTAAGTCTAGCGAGAATTTGAAAAAAATCTTGAATCTCGAGCGAGATTCGAATGCACTAAAATTGCAGTACAGACTTTAATCTATGTACTAATTTTGTACTTACACAAATATAAGTTTAAGCTTAGGCGTTATTAACCAAATTCTGTAGAGAGTAACTTTAACATTTAGTTTTGGAGATCAACATCTACGTGGAATCATTAGGATGAAGGTATCCTGTATTTATGCGATGATAGGTCTTCATCAAGTTACAGTGAAACCCCACTTTTACATTCCCGGAATTGACGTTTTCCCACGATTTACAACATTTTTTTCCGGTCCCAAAAATATTTGAATCATTCCAATGTATTTTCATCCCACTATTTACGCTTTCAATTCCCGGCATTTACAACATTTGAAGGCAAGAAAGATGGTGGCTGGCGCACTTCAATTGGTGACCCTGCGAGCGTGATTAATATTAAATACAGATAAAATACATGCTTAAACATGATGTTTGAATGCCGATTTATTTGGTTTTCTAAAAAAACAATCATTTGTTTGATGGTAGCACATCACATCGATAGCATTGCTGAAAAATATTTATATCGAATATTGTGATGCTTGCGATCGGAATTGTTATCGCATGGAACGTAGAATGGTACTAAGGGGCCGTCCTAGCTTTTTAAACAGTACATTTAAAATGTAGCGGATGCCATAAATATGTTTAATTAGATGTTATTTGGCGAACTACCGCTGTCATTGTGGCGAAAAGGTTAAAATTTATGTTAACTCTTTTACTTATACTTCGCAGCGATCATTTTCATATTTCTCGGAAATCGCGTACTAATGCCATTCATCTTGCATATTTAGTTGCTTCACCTTTTGCTTTATTTAATGTGCAATTCCTTATGGCAGTCGTGAGGAAACGTATTTTAAAATGGCAAACAAGCGTTCGAGATAATCATTATCATTCTAAGAAAAAAATCAACATTTTGCGAATAGATAACTTGATATACCAAGTTTAACGTGGAACACAATTGTAAAAACCTGTATATGTATACAGAAAAGGCTAAGGACTGCGGCCCTATTGGTAAAAGGCGTAAATACATTAAACGCTCCAAGGATGATGAACTTGAAGAAATATTGAAAACATGGGTTGTCTTCCAGAGCAGCTGGTAAAGGCAAATATATGCCACCCCCCAAAATTAGGCTGCATAACCGCTGCGAGAGGCGCATGTGCGGATACATAAACTACAGCCAGTCACTGCTATAGCTAGCAGGTCTTCCCCCCCCCCCCCCCCAAGTAATTTTGACATTAAAGACATTTTTAATGTGGACAAGACAGGTCTTTTCTTTTTAATAATGACACACAAGACCCTATAGGCTTCAAAGGGGACCCTTGTCATGGGGCCAAGCACAGTAAAGGTCGCCTTACTGTTTTATTGGAGGTAATCTAGATGGCAGTGTGAGACTGAAGTACTTTGTTTTTGGTAAGTCCAAAAATCCACGTTGTTTTAAAAACATTAGGACCTTGGCTACAACCTATGCAGCCAACACAAAGTCACGATGACCTAGACTATTGTTGAAGAAAAAATACATGCCCTTGGTGCAAAGACAATTGTATGTAGGTAGACTCCACCTCAAATCAAGTTAAGTTAAAATATGAGAATACTTTTATTTTTTGTTAACTTTTGTTTATTCATTTATTTATGTCTCTATTTGGTGACCCATCAAATATTAAACATCACCTGTTAAATAAAATAATTTAACATTAGGCTATGATTTTACTTCTATTTCCTACAAATTCAAATTTCCCTCGATTTACATTTTCCCGCGATTTACACTTTTTTCCTTTGTCCCTGTCAAAAGTGTAAAAGCGAGGTTTCACTGTATGTATGCACCCCTACTTTAAAATTTAAAAACATTTTTTATTATAAACACCATCACCCAATTCCTAAGCATAATGGCCGCACCCCATGTTTTAACCTGGCACCTTTTTATTTGCTGGGCTTATATTCACATAAATACTTCTAAAATAAAATAACATGACAGGATTTCAAATTTGAGCTTGGTCTTTATTAAATTACAGGCAGTCCTTGACTTTCGTAAGCAATGCATTTCTGAAGACGTGTACAAAAGTGGAATGTACGAAAGTCGAACAATCGAGTCCCATAGTAATTAGGGGTTACATTCCCGGAGAGTTAAATATACATAGTAAAACCTTATCATCTGTAAGGAAATTTTATTTTTAATACAAAAGTTTAAAAAATACATTAACTATATTTCAAAAAATACGTAATTACTTTTAAAATTACGCAGTCTTGATAAACGGTTCTAAAAGAATACTGTTGTGTACTGAGTGACACCTTGACACAATATATGTACAAATATGCATTTCTAATTTTTCCCAAGCAGAAATTAACATTTCACTGATAATGTCCACCACGACTATAAAGACACAAAACAAGAAGCATAACGACATTTAATTTTTGGACCCTTAAACTCGATATCAATTAATTTATTACAATTACAGAAGCAACAAAATTGCGAAAATTTCCTATACGAGACAAAAGACAAACGAAAATAGAATGGCATTTCGCAGGTACATGCCATACACAACTTGAATTTCGCATGCACTTCTCAGTGTTTCGTACATGGTCTACAATTTATCTTTCCCCTTTACTATTGAACACACAGTTTAAGGCTTAAGTTCAATGATCGTCCGATTGCAGCAAAAGATTCTCCCAGTTCAGCACGTTTAATAATTCTCAACTTTTGCTCGACAGTATTAAGTTTATGCGACCTACGCTTATTTTCGTTGGTCTCAGTTACATCATTTTTACATTTTCCACTCATTCTAATCATACGATATTAATTAAATTCAGTAAATAAACAAGTTATACCTTGCTCTAAGTCAGCACCGCCCACATTCGCGTATAACTAGTGAGCGAGAACGCCATATGAAACAGTTGAATGCCGGGATGCACCATCGCGGGAAATTCAAATATTGTTCAACAAATGTCCGAAAGTCCGAACTTAGCATCCAAAAGTCAAGTATCAATTTGGAGCGTACAAAACTGCGAATTGTACGAAAGTCGAGTGTACTTAAGTCAAGGACTGCCTGTATTACAAAAATGAAAACAATCTTACACACAACCTGGATTTTCACGTTTTTATTTAAGAAACATGATAAGTATTACACCCGCAAATATCAAGACAAAATGTATGTTCACCACCTAAGATCATGAATTAGCTATCCACAACATGTAACTAACACGATTAAAAATTTATCTAGATCTTATTAAATTATACTAGGGCCCAGCCGCCTACTGAAAACAAACACAACCCGCATTTTCAGGTTTTTATTTAAGAAACGGGAAAACTGCTTCACCCTCATAGATTAAGGAAAAAAGTGTGTTCAATATTTGAGATCTTTCCACGAATTGTAATTGAGGGGGTCAATATAAATATTACTTTACTGCATCGCGTTATTTAGAGATGAGCGGGAGTGGCATTTCTGGTTTCGGAATGGGATGGGAAAAAAATTTTCTTCATGATTTCGGGATGGAAATCAGGAAAGAGCGGAACCTTCTTGCCTTTTCTCCACCTCCCCAGCGTTAGCATCACACACAAAGAAATAAAACTGTACATCAATAGATTCAAAAAAGTGTATGCTTTATAGGAAGGGGTTTTACACAATATGACACATAAAAAACCTATAGAGCAAAAATAAAAAGTTTCAAAGTAAAAACCTACTTTTCCTAATATTTTCTTAAGTGTATCAAGAACTATTAGGTTTAATGTAAATATGTTAAGTATTAATACTGTAGAACATTTAATAACAAGCAAAACAGAAAAAAAGTTAAACTTGATCTGATCATTAGTAACAGAGATAATGGGTGTTCCCTAAATACTGGTATTGGGTGGTTGGGGGGGGAAGCTCCAGGGGGATTTTTGGGGAATTTTGTACGAATGTTCCTCTAGCAGTAGTCTATCAGTAGGATAAAATCCAGCTTTACGCTAATTATTTCTCAAGCTTGATGTTTTGGGGTCTTCATTGACTTCCCTAATAGGTGTACATAAAGATGCAACCACGCTTCGTTTACCGCAAATGATACGTTTCTGAGTCTTTGACGATATTAAAATTTGGGATAGATCAGACTATGTAACCATGGTTAACATATAGATGTATCCCAAGTAATTGGGAAATCGCGCATTGTATTTCCATTCAACCGTATTCATTTCAATTGTATACAGTAAACCCCCGTTAGTTCAAAACCTCTTAATTCGAAATATCGATTAATTCGAAGTTGTGAGCAGTCCCCAGCAAACGGAATAGGAAATTGCGTACTTTATGGTACGGATAGTTCAAAATTCGCTTAATATGTAACTCGAAGTCGAATTTCGACCGAAATCGTTTGAAATCGACCAAATTAATGGCTCCCCTTGTTTCGTTCGAGCATCAGCCGCATCAAACCAGTGTTGCCAGCGGAGTCACCCTAAATGGAGGCCCATCCCCTCCCCCCAAGAGTGGAAGCCACCTGGGTCGAAGAAAAAATGGGCGAGGATAGATAAACACAGATAAGGCGAAGGAGAGATCTTCTCGCGTTACTCCATTCCCTTTCTCGCTGTTTGAGTCAAAGCGGTAATACGAGCCGAGAGTGGGGGAAGAAACTGTCAGCCTCTCCTCATCATGGAATGATTTACCATAGGGATTGGAAAATCGATTTCGATTTTAATCGAAAATTGATTATCACACTCCGATTTTCGATTTAATCGAAGTCGACTTTTTGTTTTGAAAAACCGATCAAAATCGATTCTAGCCGATCGATTTTCGATTTTTAGCTTGCTAGCTAAAACTAGCGTTTGAATTTTGCCAATCGAGCTGCGCCAGTTCGTAAACCGCCCTCCAGTCGACCGCAAGTCCAACTCTAATCCACTACAAGCTTGGAAGGAGATTCAGGGAGAATATCCCCACGTATGCAAACTAGCCAGCAGGATTTTTATCTATAGTTGCCTCTTCCGTGCCATGTGAGCGACTATTTTCTCACGCCGGGTTAATTGCAACTCAGGTGCAAAATCGATTATTCGGAGAACATTTACATAAATATGTTATTTTTCTTAAGGTCCATCCCTGAGGAACACTGGTTCCACGGATTTTCAAACAAGAAATAAATAAAATTCTGTTTTTCATTTTGTGGTATGTCCACTTTTCAATATACAATTCTTATTGCTACTAAACTATATGTAATTTGCTTGTTATATTACCTATGTGTTTATAAGTACATATCTGTTACGGATTATTACTTTCCTACATACCTTATTAATATGTTTAAAATAATATATTGTATTAATAAATTTAACTGTATTCGGTTCTTATCCCTAGTGCTTCCATTAACCCATATTTTGCATTTTGTTACAACAGCACATCCGTATTTCAGCAGACAATTACTTTACTATGATAAATATCGATTTCGATTTTTCGATTATTTTGGGCAAAAAATCGAATTTTTAGAAAATCGATTTTAAAAACCAAAATCGAAAGTCGATTAATCGAAAATCGATTCTGGATTTCAATTTCCGATCCCTAATTTACCACCGTCCTTGCGAAGCGAACCCGAAAAAAGTGTTCGGTATCAACAGGGGTGGGGGGAGAGAGAGCTACGCGGTTAATACTTGTGAATGATTGTGTGCTGAGCATACACTTTTAGAAGGTAACACTTTAGACATCAAAAGGGTGAAAGTTTCATGTAAAGAAAGCAGCTACTACCGACGGGTCATCAGAGAAGCCATTGAAATAGAAAAAAGACCTAAAAATTAAACAGAGAGGATGGCTACAAACTGCCATATACGTGGAAAAGACTTTTGCAAAATTCAGTAAAAATTAACTGTTACATAGCAACCGCCAAAATTTGTTAATTTATTTGTAATTATTGATTCAGAAAGCCTGACGAAGCCGGCAGAATATCACGGCAAAACTGTTGCTCAAAAGTAATTAAACCGCAAGTAACCAAAAGATATTTATGCAAATTAAAATGAACTGAGAAAATTGACGAAAAAAGTTCATTAGACTTTATGGGGAGGAGAACTTCAAGAAAACTAATTAGATGAAGTTTTCTTCTTGCGCACATTGTGCCATGTGACACCACAAAATATAGTGTACACTTCCACTAATAACCAATGGAATTAGCATGATTTTTTTCTTGGTCTCACATATGTATTTTGTGCTGACATCCACTTATCAACTATTGCTGTAAAATAAATTATCTATTAATGTGAACTGATTTTTTTCTTAACCCAAAATGTGTATGGTATGCCCCGAGTGAAAACCATATTTTTTTTATTTAAAAATGTTCTACTGTCAATTTTTTATTCAGATATTTTTGCTTGTTTCTTTAAGAGGCATTATTGATTTATGCATACTCAATTTATTAACAAAAAATAAATGTTTCAAAATAATGCTTGCATGGTTTCCTTATTTTTGACTCAAAAACTAACTATGTTGTTCAGATATGAATCTAAATCACTTGATTTTTACTAAAGAGTCAAGTGATTTAAATCAGGATTTAAATCAATGTGATTTTTATCAATCAACCCTGCTTTGAATTATGCATAAAATAAATATATAATAATGAGGTTGACAGTTTCACAGTCATCTTTCAACATTATCATCGAATACAGTAAAAACTCGAAATTACGAAGTGGACGGGACTGGAAAAATCGGCACTTTGTAATATCAAATTTCATATGAGCGAGTACCTTTCAAAAACATCGCGATGAAGCTATTTTTTTGTTTCCTTAGATTAAGATGTACTCTCGCGACGTACTTGCATGATTTACGAAGTTATAATTCATGAAAGTATATTTAAATGTGTATCCATGCCCACAGGGTGCACTCATTGTCAGTTGAACACAACTTGTTTGTCGGAGTTTGATTATTCCTATTTTCGGGATTTCCACCGCGTCGTTCCAGATTTTCGCGGAGGAAATCCCGAAAATCAGAAGAATCAACCTCCTTCCAAGCCCCGCCGAAATTTACATCACAACAACTAACTTGTCGTTCTTTTTTCCAATGAATGATTAGGCAATGTCTTTGCGCAATTTTCATGCAGTGTGGACTAATCCTATGAAGTTTCTTAGTGCATTTTTCTATATTATTTCCTAACTGGAGAACTCATAACTTTAGCGTGAGCGATGTATAATCATCAATAATATTTAGGGACATGACATTTTCGCGAAACGTTTTTAGCAACAGGATTCACGAAATAAGCGACCTTAGGGTTTTGTCACGAAATTAACCGTGTCCTCTTTGAAACGCGATTTTGTTAACGAAATCTGAGATATTTTCCAAATGCCGAATTTTTGTAGCATGAAATATTTTCTTGCTTATTACAATTGCTGAACGATCATCATTCAATTGCAATTGTTTTACTTTTTATGCTGATATTGCTGATTAATAATAAACCCAGATTGTCTGCAAGTAGACAATAATCGTCATGCCATGAATGAACATTCGGTTTAATTAATAACGAGTGATACTGACAAATGAGTATTTCGAAGCATCTATTTTCATCCTCTTCTAACCAAATTTACTAGAGTTCCACTGAAATCATATGCATAAACGAATTTATACATCGTAGCAATCGTACCTCATTTCGTATCGTATTCAAATCATCGTCAATGATCGTGTGTATCAATAGTGTTCGACACATCAAATCGCATCGTTTTAGCGTGGTTTTTGAAGAAAATTCTATCATTGGCCTTTCTTGTTAAAGGCTGGCAGTAAAATTTCTGCATTATTTCCATTTTCGATGAAATAAAAAATAGTGAAATTTCTGATGCACGAAAAAATAGTCAATTACTATTCTTCATGGCAACTTATATTGAGCCGCTGGCAAAATCATCGACTTCATTCATGGAATACTGCACAGTCGTCAATAAGTTTTGTTTAAAAGGACGAGGAATCCATTTTCTTAATTACATTGGCTTAATCATGAATATTACATTAATATAGATAATTAATTAATATAGACTCCTTGGGCTTAATCTTCTCATGGTAAAATGCTTCCTGAAAATGCGTGGTGACGTTGCACGTGGAGTAACATCATTTCGTAGATGGAATTGTTATTCCTTATAAAATAAAGATTTGTGGTATGGTAGTAATCTGAATTACGTTCACATAGGCTTGATTAAATTAATTCTATACATGTAATAACATAGTATTTAAAATAGCTCATTTCATTGTTCATTGCACGATGTTCATGGTTCATTGATACGAAAGCTACACAATGGTGATGGACACATTTTACACATATAAAATAGATTTTAATAGCAATAGCAGGCTGGCAATGGAAAATCGGGATTAATCTGCCAAGGAGAATAAAGAAACATTGTTTCCGAAAAGTATGCTTCCCAGATGGCGACTGGCTAGTCGAGGACGTGGTAACATTTAGTTACATTTACTCCGGCAACCGCACCGGTCGCAGGTGGCCCGGCAGATTTTTCTGGTACGCACCCATTGACGTAAGATTATCTTTTGAAAAGATTGATTTCATCCATGCCAGCGCTGGTGTTGCTCGTAACTTTGTTAGCGGTCGTATTCAATGCGACACAAAAAGTCGGAGGAATGCACACATTCACTCCCGGTTAGATTAGCAGCCCAGTTTGTTATGATAAAAGTAAAGACAATGTTGCAATTTTGTTCATACATGACGCTCGAAATGTAACTTCTGGAGTGCCGAATTTATTCAGCTAGTTCTGGGTGGGACTGAAGGTTCACCATATAATCTTGTTCAAAGAGCAAAAGACAATGCCTAGATCCTATCAATATTCACCCGTGAAAGGGAGTTTAAAGAAGAAGGATTTTACATATTTGATGAAAAAAATAAGATAATTATGTGTAAATATTGCAATGCGAGGATTGATTGGACTAGAAAAGATTCCTGTGTGAAGCATGTGGAAAATAATAGGCACAAGCGAAGCAAAGAAAAGTCCACAAAAGATTGTAGTTTGCTGAAGCAAATATCTTTAACCAAGGCGGTAGAAACTGGGAGGAAGATACAGATAGAGAAGTAGCACTTCAATTTAGAATTTGCTGAAGCTCTCATGAAAGCAAATATTCCCCTGGAAAAAGCAGATGACCAAGGATTTAGAAGATGGCTAAATAAATATGTTCCAGGTATGGATTCTGTCAGTTTTCAAATCAATTTCATAAAATTACTAGCTTAAGACTTAAAATCTGCACATTTATTCCAGGATCTGGAGATCTTCCATGTGCCAAGACATTAAGGCAAGCATATGTTCCTCAGATTGCAGACAAGAATAAGGAAGATATAAAAGCAGCAGTGAAAGACAAATCAGTGGCAGTACTATGTGATGAAACAACTGATCGAAAAGGTCGTTGCATGTTTATTGTCCTCCTCCGGGTTCTTTCCTGTGCAGAAGAGCCAGTGACATATGTTGGGGGGTTAAAGAACTTGAAAATGCAACAGGTGCAGAGTGTTCGCGAGCCATTGTAGCAGTTCTGAATAAGTTTGAGATTCAATATGAAAATGTGGTTAGTGTTGTCACAGACTCAGCAAGGTATATGACTGCGTGTGTAAATTCCCTAAAAATTCTTTTTTGTGAAAAATGGTGCATGTACAATGTTGGGCACACAAGTTAAATATTGTTGCAAGTAATTGGCCTGCTGAATTGACTGAATTGAACAAATGTGTACAAAACTGTAAGGCAGCATTTTTAAACACCAGGAAACGTAAACACCGCTATGTATCATTTCTCAAGACAAAATGCCCAAGTGGTGAAAAGAAGCCATTAATGAACCCCTTACCAGTCATGACTAGGTGGAATTCATGGTTTCAGTCAACACAGTATCTGTGCGCGCTAGTATATAAAGAGGATTCGGTGGAATATCTTAAAGGAATTGAAGAAGGAGGAAGTGCAGTAGACTACTTTAAAAAATTGCCAGCTGACGAGATCACTGCCATCAAATGTTCAGCTGTCTTCTTGTTTGAACATGGTCAACTTTTAATTGACACAATAGTGGCATTAGAGGGTTCAAAATTCCCTTTAGCGCATAAACTTTCATCCACTGTTGGCGATATTAAGAATTCTTTCTCACTTGTCAGTAATGGGGCCTTCGGTGATGCCACTAACATAGAAATGGCAAAATTTAAATCGGTCACATACCGATCGTCCCTAATCCAAGCATTTAAAGTTTTGGGTGCAAAATGCCATTCCAAATTAGTTCGATTAATTTCAGAAGATGAGGGGAAGGTGTTTTTTAATAGTATGGGTAGATTATTTGACCCGTGGCACATAATTAGCAACACAGTTGACTCAAGCCTTCACTCAATTGTCAAGTTCCCTTTCTCAGCATTGTTCCTATGCAAAGTTTTCTTGAAGGTTATCTTACCTTGCAGGCAGCAATATCTATGTTCAGAAAGGAGGGTATGAGGTTAATATTTTGAAGGCTCTTTTGAGCATGAAAGAAGGGCATCTAAGTTTTGTGGAGCAGAGTGTTAAAGCACTCTGGATTCCTCCCTCAAATGTGGACAGTGAAAGGGCATTTTCTTCTTATGGAAATATTCTTACTGACCTTCGCACAAACCTAACAACTGAAAACCTGGAAATAATGTTATCATTATATCTTTCGAAGTGAATTTAATTTAATAAAATCAAAATATTGCTATAGTGAAATGGAATTTCATTTATATTTTATTGGAATTGGAAATTGGAGTAAAATTAGCATAATCATTGGAAATAACAGAACTTCATATGCTACTTCAGACAGTGTTTTTATTAATTACTGATTTAGTCACAATTTACCAATGTATTCTTCTGTTATTGAGCACCAAAATCTGCTAATTTTAATTACCAATATCTCATTAATTTGCCTTTATTTACCATTTTATTTCACCACTTTGAGTGATTTTAAACACCGAAATCCGTTAATTTTATTTACCAACATCCAGTGTCCCTAATAGTATTGATTTATGCATGAATATACATATGGATCAAAATCTTCGGCACCACTGTATGGGCAGCAGTGTTGCCTAGCTTTCTGCAAAAGATAGGTCACGCTGCAGTCGGCATGGTTCCGATTCTGTGTGTCAAAAATGGCTGATGTTAATAGGAAGGCCAATTCCGGTACCTTTATTACCAGTATCTCCATTTGAATCACGGCCTTTCCTTCGGCATGGTTCGTTTGTGTGTGTCAAAAATGGCCGGTGTTAATAGGGAAGATAAATCCGGTACCTTTATTTCCAGTATTTCTGTTTGAATCACGGCCTTGCCACAATAGAACCACCTTCTCTAGAGTGGCTCATGCGGAATGTTTGGCAGCACCCACTGGGGGAAAGTTTAGGATCCATATATGTATATTCATGGATTTATGCATACACTAAGGAAGTGTGCGACTTGCGCGATCATTTGCACCGGATATTAAAGACAGTGAAAATAAGATTCTCTCTCGGATGCTATGTGATGGATGCATGTTATGTATTTTGTACAAATACTGATATGCCAGTTAATCTCGCGAAATAACAATCGTTATTCACCCTTGGATTCATCTTATTTGCGCGTGGTTATTTCCGATACGATGGAGCTTATAGAGGAGTCCAATTAAATATATACCTCCTTTCAAAAGTAGAATGTACATACAAGCCACGCACTCCAACGGCGAAGGCGATATAACTCCTTTTACACTTCATCGGCTACTAACGATGCTAATACTACAAATCAATAATTTTCGTTTTCCACTCTACTAAGCGAAAGCTTCATTTGTGGCTCTATTCAGTTTAGGTCGCCTGCTCTTCATTCATTTAATCTCAGGATCCATTTAAAGATATTGAAGAAGATTCGATATTGAACAAAAATTTGGGAAATATTTTGTTATTGTTCTCCCTCTGCTTTCAATCAAGAAAGGAGATTTCGTCCGAGCATTGCAGCTCCAGGTAAGGCCACGCACCAGGCCGGAATCAGCTGTCTGTTCCTCCTTTCCCCGTCATTGCGGGGGTTACTCAACCTCCACCCACCCTCTCACAAAAACAGCTACGCGACCCATTGTCTAGGAGTATCGTGCGTCTCTTGAGACGTTGATCTACCTGGGATTCAAGGCCAAGGGATGCACACGATGAATACACATTGAATGAATCATCGGCTTTATGCCGAATAGTCACATCTTATCTTCCTCCTCCCTTGCCTCAACCGGCTGCGTCCGCGGAGAGGGAGGACATGCCTTTGGAGAGTGGGGGGCTTTTACTTAGAGGGGCCATGGCGGGCCGGCAGAGTCAGCATGGGACATCGCATCCTGACCTAGTGTTGAGTTGAGTGGGACGGAGGGGGTACTAGAAGGGGCCTGATCTCCTGGAGGGCCAGAACAGGGGCTTCGGTGTGAAGGTGATGGCTTGTGCCAACCTTGAAGAGCGGGGAGGGGGGGGACACAGAGACTCGAGGGGAAATATGACCAGTATGGGAGAGAAGGAAAGCGTCTGATAGGTTCGCCGGAAGTGAGAAAGGTGATGGAGAAGAGTAAGCCGTGGTTTTGGAGCAACAGAGATGGAAAGCAGGGTGAATTTTCCTGGTGGGGATTGCCGGGTGGGGGAAAACAATATGGGAATGTGCAGGCATTTCTATTTCGCATTTCCTTAATTTCCGATTCTTTCGGGCAGTCATATAAAAGGGAACCAGTGAATAAGAATTGAAGAAGTAATACGACAAACGAATGAATGTATACTATAAAAAATACTTCAGCGCTTCTGTCGAGAGAAGCACTCATTTAACAAAAAAAAGTTATTTATTTTTGCGCTTTGCTTCGCTCCATTGTCACTCCCACCATGGGCTCTCATTTGGATAAATGCAAACTGAATTGGGAGTTGACGTCATTAGTACTTTGGTATTGATGTAATTTATCCCGAGTTAGAAAAATTTCATTCTTATTAGGAGAAATCAGGACTTGGTCATTTTCGTTACAAGCCTCAAGTTCGTTTCTTTACAAGATAGTGATCTATCGATTTAAATTGCTGGGGGTTACAGCCAATAAACTGCCAACTTGTGATAAGTAATGCCTCAATGCCCCTACCCTAAGATCCTGGCCAATCCGGTGCCCTGCTTCCGCACTAGTAGGTAACTCCCACCCCCGATGTCCTCCCGAGGGGGAGGGGGGGGGGGGGGGGTAGATGCAAGTGCTTCCAATTGGGCTACGATGCTGACTAAGTTTTATGCTCCCTCTCCAGCAAAATAACTTACGGCATCTCATAGGATGGTTCCACTTATCCTCTGCTTGTTTATATCTCTAACAAGGATTAAACTACAAAACCCTTATTTAATTCTCAATCAATCTGCAGGAACGCAGCTGAGCTCTAGTTTAGGATATTTTTTCAATCTTTGGGTTGAAGCGAAAGGGGAGAAAGGTACCTACACTATTTTCCGATACAAATATGTATGGGTGCTTGAGCGTTTTTTTCCTTTGATTATGCATGCGCCCAGCGCTAGTCATACTTTAGAATTAATGTGCGTAAAATTCAATGGTCGTACGAACCCAGCTAACTCGTATTTTCTCTGGTTTTCTTGGCTGTTGGCGACGGAAGAAGGGAAGGGCAATACCTTGCTCGAAGTCTACATCAAAACGCTCAATTAGGGCGGGAAATTATTTCGATGAATGCTATTGCCAGCCGGAATAGTTATGCAGTGGAGCAAGGTTGAGTGTAATCCGTCTGAAATAGTGCTAAAAAAGCTTCCTTGGGTTATATTCACGACTGAATCTACCGCTCGAACAATATAGCACCATCTCCGATGCATGTCATAGTTTTTGAGGACACACGCGCAGCAAACGAATGCTGTACAAGGAAAATTCATCATGGATTAATGCTTTGGAAAACCGGAAGCAAAAAATGCCAGGGATCATAAGAGGAAAATGCTGGTACTAGCAATTAGTCTCTCGTGGGCGAGTATATCCGTACACAACTAATTTACATTTTTTTAATCGTTGGCAACTCTGTGGACTCATGGTAACAATGCCTAACGCATGTGTTGTCCGATTGGTTCCATATTTTATGTGCTACCATGCCTACGATTCAAAGTTATCCTTAACCCATTAATGCCCAGATCTTTTTTCTTTTCGAAAATACTTTTTAAGTGATTTTCTCTCATTAACACCCAGCCTAAGTTATTGGAAAAATAATGAAAAAATTCTAATAACATTATTTAAATAAATACAGGGTGGGTCGTTAACGACCCATTGGGCACAACCCCCATGACTATGTATGTACAAAGTATCGAGAGTGTTTTTCGAGCATTTCAATTTACTTAACTTTTATATTGGTTTTAACTTACAATTCTACGTATTAATATAGTTGAATTAATTACATATATAAATATTTTAACTTTTTTCAAATAATCATTGTTTTTAATAATAATACATGACCTATACCAAAAGGCATAACTCCGATATATATTACAGAAAAGATTTTATTCACGAACATTTTGGTCAGAACAATATCATTCTAAATTACACAAATAATTAATATCAATTGATATTTGTTACATTTTTCCTGCAAGAACTATTACTTCTTTTGACATAGCAAATAATTGGCAAGAGTTTAACAAATCCATTACTAGAGTTCAATAAATAACTTTCTTGAAGATACAAAACAACAGGATTCTGACACATTTGTAAAGGCATGAAATTGTGTAAACCTAAAAATATCATGCAAAAAAAGAAAGGATGAAACTGCATGGTTTTTATCCATATATATATACCTAATCTGACATGAGTCATATAATCATGCACATTTATGTCTTTAACTGTCAGCAAAGGCGTAGGTATAGTGAAAACACAATTAGGACTTTCAATAGGAAAATTATGTATAAAACTAACAGCTTCCACTTGAAAAATACCTTTAAAAATCGGTGTTAAAACATATGAGGTCACGTGTGATAGTCAGAAAAGCATGTATTATGAAGCGGTACCCCACATCTTCGGCATGCCCTCACAGTTTTGCTGCGGCAAACTGCACATCGGCGCCTAGGTTGCCCTGTAATAATCAAATGGCCACCGTGATGTAACCGGGCTGGCTTCCCTACTTTCTCCACAGAACTTGTTGGACCAGGAAGTTTAGGCTCAGTACCATACTTGTGAAGAATGGTCTGGACTACTTGCCTCCTAAATGATAAGCCATCGAAAACTCTGCCATGGCTTTTACTCAGAATCCATGCATTGATCATGGCCACGTCAAACAACCAAAATAAAATAGGGATATACCATTTCTTCCCTCTTATTGCAATTTTATACTCAGCTATAAACCTATGTAGGAGGCCCACACCCCCCATGTTTTGGTTGTACTGATCAATTAAATGTGGTTGTGGTACACTAACTTTACCTTTTTTTGACACTGAATATCTAGAGACTTCATGGGTTGGGTGAATACCGTGAGCATATTCACGAGAGACATAACATTCACGAGATTATTATCCTTCCATGCAAATGCAACTATATTTTCCACTTTGTTAATTTCTTGCCTCAAATTTTCTCCTCTCACATTTTTCCATATCTTTCTTACTAGGCAAGGGGCAGCGATCCATTCTATTTGATCGGACAGTACCTGTTCCCAATATGCCACGAGATGCTAATGCTGACAAAAGCTTTGCACTAGTAAAAAAGTTGACAAAATAGAAAAAGAAATTCACCTCAGGAAAATTTTCCTTGAGAACATCTGCTTTCTTTAGGACAACGGACTCACCAAGCCCTACATTAGGTGGTCGGATGTCCCCAGACTGTTTTCCTTGGTATAAATCTACGTCAAGACAGTATCCCTGACGTTCGGCGGCTACCCAAGCTTTAAAACCAAAACGTATTGGCTTTCCCTTAATGTATTGTTTGCACCCATGCCTTCCGAAATAAGGAATCATGGACTCGTCAACTGATACATGCCTCTCATCTGGAGCGTTTGCAATGAATGATTCATTCAACTTATTTAGGAAAGGTCTCACTTTAGCCATTCTGTCGCCTGGAGTTATAACATCATTTTTGCATACATGTAGAAATCTTAAAATCTCCTCGAATCGGTTTCTCCTCATTGAATTTACAACTAATGAATTCCGTACATCATCTGCACTCTCCCAATACATGCGTTGGCGGGGAAGCGGGACTTATCCAGTCAAATATAATACACCAATGAAACAGTACATCTCCTCAACAGTTAGTTGAAAATTCGGAAAATTCTTTGAAAAAGCGTTTTCAATGGTTAATTTCACGATTTCAGTTATTAGTTCCTCGCTAATAAATGCTTCCCAAAAATGAATTGGATATGAATCATCCGTAAACTGGGCAGAGTTTTTATGATTCATCTTTACGGAAACATCAGAGACGGGATATATCTCCGTGTTTCCAGTTCATGTGAACAATTTCAACACGGGGTCACACACGAAAAACGTGGGCCCGGGAAAGGGTTCGTGGTACCCGCCGGGTTTCCTGATTGGCCGTGGCATCGATGGACGACGTGCCACAGCCCAATACATTCGATGGCTTCACCGCCGATGCATGTATTGCGAGGGTGCAATTGTCATTCAGGCATAATGTAGGTGATTCGTAAAAAGAATATTGAAATTCATTTGCCACAAGCCTATAATATGATACAATGTCCAAATACTCTATGAAAGTTCTGAATTGGGCATTTAAACCGAAACGTCTGCATGTGAAATACAGCCAGGCTCGGGGAACATGGTCTTCGGTGTTGTGCCCAATGGGTCGTTAGCGACCCATGCAAGATTAAACCCAAATATTTTCGTTCCCACTCTACTTATATAAAAAAAAGCTTATCATTTACTTTCTTTGAACTTATACTAGATAATAATGACCATTAGGGAAAAATATTTCATGGATAACAATATTTAAAAATTAATTGTTCAAGGAGAGGCACGGTTGCATCACAATGATGTTTAAAAAAAATACTGTAAATGCTGTTATGTGCTTACATTTGTAAATTCGTTGAATAATATAAGCTTAATGTTTTAACAAACTAATAAAAATATTTTAACACTAAATCCGAAAATATTTTATGAGAAATAATTTTTTTTCGAAGTGGGTCGCTAACGACCCATTGGGCATTAATGGGTTAAGGTCTGGTTTCACTGGGGCATCCAGTCTGGGTGTTGCGGCTGGACGACGCGGCCGGGTGGTTTGATTCAGGCAACTACATCCTGTTTCCGTGGCTGGACGATGTGGGAGAATGTGGATTTAGTTTAATTACAAATTTGTTATCGCTTTGTGTTTCCTGAGCCTGAGTTGATTTTAAGCTGAAATGGATGGTGACGATTTAGTTTTGTTGCTTTTGTTGGAAGACGAAGAAGAGGAAGACCAATGTTGCAAGTAGTTTTACAAAAAAGAGCTGGAAAGGACGTGTAATATAAAATGTGGAGAGGAGAACAGAAAAATCACTAAAAATTGGAACTGCTCGACTAAGCGTCCGCGTCTCGATTGCTCTCGAAGCAGTCGAGACGTAGACGTCAGGCATCAGCCGTCGAACTCAATGGCGAAGATATATCAGTGAAACCGAACACATTTTATATACATTGGATGAGTACGGCAGTGATTACCGACTGCTGGATGCGGACGCCCCAGCGAAACCACACCTTTACTAATGAGATTGAAATTGACTATTGAAAAATGAGATATCGTTCAGGTAATATATTCAGTGCATAATGTATTCGGTGACAATCATTAATTAGATGTTAAACTCTGAAAAGGAGCTCCGAAAAACAATCATTAATTAGATGTTAAACTCTGAAAAGGAGCTCCGAAAAACATTACTGTTATCCATCACTATTCGTATAAACGAGTAACTTTTTCACGTCGGGACCAAGATCCGAGGTTCGTAATTTTAAAACTTCGTTATTTCGTAATATCGCGCACTGTTACATACACTGTACGCGCCCGTGGCCGTGATTTCCCCAGACAAGTAAAGACTCCCACAAGGATAAAATAAAAAGAATGGAGGCTGGCCTTTAACGGGACACAAATTAAAACTGAGGAAATACTGATAATAGGTGAAACAGAAAATTAATAATTTAAAGAAGGGAAGGAAATGCCGGGCGTAAGCTTCGCGTACCTGATTTGCCGGAGGTCTTCAATTCTCATTTACACTCGCACACCAGTCACACACACACGTCATGCCTGCAGGTCACTTATCTTGCCCTGTCTGAACTCCACACTCGTTGTCTTCTCCCAGTCAGTAGTCCCATCTGTCTCTCTCCGGCCAGCAGTGGGCAAAATCATCATTACATGACAAACAAAAAGGTACACGAAACTCGCCATGGCAAGAGAGAGGGACATTTAAAGAAACAAAAAGGGTGGCCAGTCCTCGTGCGAACATACACTTAGATACCCTTTTGGTCGGGACCGAAGATTTTGCTTAGTAAAATCAAAATTTTGTAATTTCGAGTTTCATATTTTCGAGTTTCTACTGTATTTTCAAACCCTATTGTTATTAGGGTTCTCTATGGGGCAAGGCAGGACCAAATGGAAGTGAGTAAAAATCATCTTGAGATTAACATATATCTCCTTACACAATTTCTTTCTTCACCTCAGCATACGTTCTACCTCTCTTTATCATGCCCACAAAGCCCCATTCCCTTTCTTCCTCTTCCCCACTTACAAAAAGAGGAAATCATCATATTGCATCCCAATTCAAGCAGCAATATTCCACTTTTCATATTTTTGCAAAGGACTATCAAATACCCCAGAAATAATTTCTCCGCACATGAGAAGGATACGCCCATCATACTTGCAAGACTCACCTCGCCTGAAGTTCTTAAATTTCCTCGCAAACTTTGACACTTCCTTTTCCTTCTCATCTTCCTTCTTCACAGGCTGCTCCACAACTTGCTCCTGTTTCATTGGTGATGGCGTTGTCTCCCCCACCACTTCCCGCCCAACCACACTCTTCTCCTCCTCCACCCGAGCTTTCACCGTCTCCACTTCCTCAGGCTGACTCGACAAGGTGGACTTAGGGCTGTCCCATGACCGCCTCTTCAGGGAGTCTGTCAGGTGATCTGCACTCACACAACACAACCAAAAATTACATTTAAACCTTAATGCTTAAATAGGCAAAAAGCAAAACTCTATTTACTGAGAATATATTCTACCACATCTGTTTTGTGAATCCATTGTAATGTAAACCCATGGCAAAGCATGGATCAACTGTGTCAAAATTCAATGATTCACCAAGTAATTTTAAACAAATATAATACTATGTTATCCCTAGTCTCTTCTTTCTGTGCATTTCTACTCTAGGGATTACACAGTTAAGGACTCACAATTTACTCCTCATTTTCAGTTAATTGTTAAACTAAAGAAAACTAAGCTTGCATTAGAAAATTCAACAAAGGTTAGAATACATGTTTAATGAAGAACCGTAACTGATAATCATGGTTAAGAATTGAAATTAAGTTGAAGAAAACCATAACTATTAGTGATGTGGTCAGGATTCGATCGAATCTTATAGAATCCATGAATTCGAGATTTGATCGAATCCATCCAAAAAAGATTGAAACCCTGGTTGTGCAGGTGGCATATATGCCACGTCACGGTAAACTGTAAATCACGGTAAAATTTCGTCTAGGAAGTTTAGCATTTCGACGTCGTTTTACTACAAATGTGTTCACATTTTGCGTGAAAATTAATGAAGTCCTAAATATGAACACAAGTAGAGATTAATTTTTATTAATCATGGAAGATTTCATTATTCAAATTTCGGTGCATGGCGCATGCGCACACCATCCTCATAACCTCCCTATGTGTCATTTTCATTGCCGATGCCTGCCGTTTTAATCAAGACATCACCCACCACAAAAATAGATTGTCCTCAACAAGTCCCATAGCTATGGGCTCAAAAATTAATAATTCCCTCCCCAGGAATTAAGATCTATCGCCTCAACAAAAAGGTTCAAAGTCAACCTAAAAAAGTATCTGGTTAACAAATGTTTTTACAGCCTCCCAAGAGTTTGCTTTTCATCTCAGATAGCCGACCAATATAAATTACAGTAAGTCCTCGACTTACGAACATCCTACTTACGAACTTTCAAAGATACGAACATACATATCCAATCAAAAAATTCAAATGTGTGAAGGAATTTCAAATTTGGCGCCACTGGATAAGTTATTTGGCCGTTGCAGCTGGCTGTGCGGCGTGAAGCAACTCGCGGATTGGTACTACCCCTCTTTGCCGTGACGAATTTTAACAATATTATCTCGATATATCAATTTGCAATGCTTATTGTTTACTTGTGTCATAAATTTTTACGGATGATTGGGAAGTAAGACGAAAGCCGAAAGATGCCCTGCAAGTAGTGATACGAGGGCAAACTTAAAAGTAAGGTCTCTAATTTTTTTTTCATAGAAAATGACAATTATTCACATTGTTGGATACATCGTTGGAAAGGTCATGGCTTCAGCTATTTTTCGATGTAGTCACCCTGGCGCTAAATGACTTACCTCATCCGCATGATGAACTTTTGTATCCCGTCGTCATACCAGCTTCCGTCCACGTTGCGAAGATAGGCGTTGACCTTCTCTTGCAGCTCTTCGTCCGTCGCGATCTTCATCCCTCCTAGGTGTTTCTTCAGGGCGAGGAACTTGTGAAAATCACTGGGTACGACGTCGGGGCTGTACGGAATGTGCCCGGCCACTTTCTACCCAAACTTCGAGATCAGCTCCTGCGTCTGATTAGCCGTATGCGGGCACGCGTTGTCGTGATGAAATGAGACCCTTTTCGTCAGCATTCCTAAATTTTTGTTCTTGATGGCGCGCCGAAGCTTTTGTAGTGTGTGGCAGTATCTTTCCTTATTGATAGTGGTTCCATGGGGCATGAAATCCACCAACAATACTCCCTTTCAGTCCCAAAACACTGTTTCCATAACCTTCCCGGCTGACAGAGTTGGTTTGACCTTTTTCTGTTTTGGAGATGCCGGGTGGCGCCATTGTTTAGACTGTTGCTTTGTCTCGGGGGTATAGTGGTGAACCCATGTTTCATCACCCCTTACGATAAGGTTCAAAAAACGGCACACAACTTCTTCCGCACATCCCACGCGTTGCCTCTTGTGGTCCAGGAATGCTGACCAAGGGGTTCTCATTTCACCACAACAACGCGCGGCCGCATACGGCTAATCAGACGCAGGAGCTGATCTCGAAGTTTGGGTGGGAAGTGATCGGGCACCCTCCGTACAGCCCCGATGTCGTACCCAGTGATTTTCACATGTTCCTTGCCCTGAAGAAACACCTAGGAGGGATGAAGATCGCGACGGACGACGAGCTGCAAGAGGAGGTCAACGCCTATCTTCGCAACGTGGACGGAAGCTGGTATGACGACGGGATACAAAAGTTCATCGTGCGGATGAGGTAAGTCATCGAGTGCCAGGGTGACTACATCGAAAAATAGCTGAAGCCATGACCTTTCCAACGATGTATCCAACAATGTGAATAATTGTCATTTTCTATGAAAAAAAAATTGGAGACCTTACTTTTAAGTTTGCCGTCGTATATTTGGAGATATTGCTACTCTTGGCATTTCAATGGAAATCGACTTCCGTGTGCCAAGCTACCTTCGCATCAAATAGAGGCATTATTCCATTCACTCATTCGTTTTGTGATGAAAAATTATTATTACCGGCAATACGAGGCTCGATTCGGGTTATCGTGATGAATGGTAAAATATCCTTTCCAGGGTATTTGGAAATTGCCTGACAAACAGTCCTTCCATCCAGCTATCCCTCTCAATCACTCAGCCGGAAACATTAAAGCTGTCAGATTTTAGGGTGATATCTCAGTCGGATCTTAACAATTGGCGCGTCTATACTGGTTTTTCCCAGAAGATCCCTCAAGAAAAAAGTTCTTCGTTCCTTATTCCTGGGCGCGACGACATTCATCATCGAGGGACTCATTCAGCGAGAAAGAGAAGGGGGTAACCCGAGAGGATCACTCCTTCACCTTATCTGTTATTATCTAACCTCACCCAGTTTCGCTTTTACCCAGGTGGCTTTCACTAGTGGGGGAGGGGTTGGGCCTCCTAACACTAGGTTGATACGGCCGATGATCGAACGAGGGAGCCGTTATTTCGGTCGATTCAAATTGTAACCCTACCCCGGTGGTAGCTGTGAGGTTGACTTCGCACTCCTTTATGATTTTTCCACAACCTGAAATTATGTTGCGTAGTGCCCGAGAGAGCTTTGAAACGCATTGTCACATCAATGGGATAAATAACGTAGTTCATCTGCGCATGCGAAGAGAGAATCTGAACTCTAATCTGTTATTACTTCCTTTTATAGGAAGCATCATTCACTTAGGGAAATACGCCATACACCATATAGGAAATCCATTTTCAGACTGTTGACTTTTACATCACTAATAGATAAAGAAATTATGTTTTCACCGTTTGGCGCAGGAACGATGTTGCTAAAACTTATTTTATAGGGCTTGATACATACCTGTGCGTACTTGATATCAACCACATCGGAGAAAAAATTAGTTAACGTGCCTAAAATCGATCATTTCGCGGAAATGATACTCGGCTATGAGAAGTGATACGAAAATGAGCTTTGATATAAGTTCTAGCTGCATCGTTTATCTTTCAAAGCGGATACTCCTCAAGTTGGTACGCAAGTTTAATACAATTACTGTAGTCGTGTAAAGCAAAGATTCCAGCGCTTTTTTCCACAGGCCTTCACGCCGAGCGCTGGCGCTTCTGCAGCGAACGGCTACGCGTCCTTTGCCTGCCTCTTCCTCCCCCCTCCACCTCTCTCTCTCTCTCTCTCCTCCCACCCTCGGCTCGGTGCTCATAGTTAGGGGGTCGGAGTAAAGTGATATTTTTTCTCGAGTTCGCATCACATTTCATCATAAGTATCACATTTCACTCATTGCTTTCCCACGCCCTAACTTAACAAGTGGCTTCCGAACGTTGGGTGGGGGGGGAGGGCGTTGCCCGTTGGTAGTCCCTTATCAGCTATGACCGCGAACCAAACGTATCACATTTCACTCATCGCATACCCGCCTTAACATCTCAGGTGGTTTCCACTGGTTGGGACATCCTTTCGAGGACATCCTATAGACATCCTTTCGAGAGCATCAGCAGCCAACTTCCATGGTTCCAACTAGTTCCAACATCGGCCGCAACACAGGATGACCGTTATTTAGGGCGATTTTAATGGTATCCACTCCCCAGTGTGAATTTTTTTATCTGATCCAGATCCGATTTTTTAAAATGAATTAGGATCCGATTTCAGTATCCGGAGAAACGTAATACCCGTGGATCTTTAGATCCGATCTGACCATCCCTAAATAGTATTTCCCGGCGAATCAGCTTGCGTCTTAGAGGACAAACGAACAATTTAAGAGCACATTTTGGAGAAAAAAAGTGCGTCTTATGGGTCAGGAAATACGGTAATTACAATTTTCGATGCCTGGCTAACGTTTTTCAACTTACGAACAAATTCAACTTACGAACAAGTTCTCGGAACCCATCTCGTTCGTATGTCGAGGACTTACTGTATATCATACCGAAGTATTTTCATTACGTTATGTGCACCTAGTCGCGGGTGTCCATGGTATAACTCAGGTATACCAGGTATAACCCAAAAACTTCACCACACTCTAAACATGTTTCGACTGTGACTTCACTAAGACTTGAATGGAAAGACATTTTTTTTAAATAATTCAATCGCATTAATAATAAAGTAATACTCATAATAATTCTCTCGTAAAAATTTGAGGCGGACCGCTTCTCTGATGGTGTTAAAAATATAGTAATAGCACAAGCTACTATGGCAGGTTCGCGAGAGAAATCCTGAAGTTGAAATTTTTTGTTATTAAAGCAGATGTTAGGTACATGAATTGTTTACTGGACGCCAACAAAGGATCGTTATAGGTGGTATCATATCCGATGCATCAATAGTTACATGGAGAGTTCCCCAGGGAATGGTAATGAACCCCTAATGGTAATGAAAGGGAATGGTAGAATTGATTGTTCGTATATATTCGCTTATATTTCTTCATTCTAACCTTGTGCTCCTATCAATGTATCCAACTGTTAACTTGATCATGTTGTAATGTTCTATTCATTTTTTTAAAATAACAACAGTTTGCAAAATGCGATATTTTTCACTGTCAATTGTTTCAGTCATTGTGTAAACATTCTTTGGTTATTCAGTAAATGCATCCAACTGTTAACTTGCATCATGTTGCACTGTTCTTTGGAGTTTTTTGGAATAATATACTGTTTGCAAAATGCGATCTTTTTCATTGTCAATTGTTTAAGTCATTGTGTAATCTTTCTTTGATGTTTCAATAAATGCATCCAACTGTTAATTTGCTCATTTTGTACTGTTCTTTGCAGTAATAAAAAATAATATATCGGTTTGCAAAATTCGTTCTCTTTCATTGTTAATTGTTTAAGTCTTTGGCGTTTCCCAATTTATATTAGCGGGTTGGAGGTTTTACTAAGGTTTAAGTTACTCATATCTACCGATTGTCATTACCGTTTTTCATTTCCGATAGCAGTTGTGAGAGTGCGTGTCTCCGTGACCGTGCCTTGGTTAACACTTCTTCAACTTACGATGTAAAGTAACCCGCGTAGCATGTTCTCGTTGCTTTTTATTAGAGTTATGACATAGAGGTTTATTGTAAGAGTATGATGTCAGAATGTTAGGCTTTCGAGCAGTGTTGTCTTTTTTTACATATCATTTAGCGCGTTTCACCTGTATTTTACATGAACCAGTGATTTGTCGATATTCGTAATTCTATTCTGCAGTCCCTCATTACTTATTTTCGAACAAATATGCTCCTCTCGCAACCTATTTGCAACGGGCTTATACTGCTTATCCTCACATTTACCAGACACCTCCGGTTGCCAGCGCCACTTTGGTGGAACCTATTTTACGCGACTGGGCTGGTATCAATGGCTTCGCGGGACTCGGGAATCCTATTTATAGTATCCCTGGACAGCGCTTAGGGCAACCTGAATCTCCGACTCAGCAGACTTCTTTGTCTTCACCGCGTAGCTCACTCTCTCCCCACCCCTGCCGACACCGGATACTTTTATTGGGTTCGCAAGGACAGTGATAAATCATTCCATGATGAGGAGGGGCTGAGTTTCTTCCCCCTCTCTCGGCTCCTATTACGGCTTAGACTCAATCAGCGAGAAAGAGAATGGAGTAACCCGAGAAGATCTCTCCTTCGCCTTATGTGTTTATCTATCCTTGCCCATTTTCTCTTCGACCCAGGCGGCTTCCACACTCGGGGGGAGGGGATGGGCCTCCTTTAAGGGTGACTCCACAGGCAATACTAGGTTGATGCTGCTGATACTCGAACGAAACAAGGGGAGCCATTAATTCGGTTGATTTAAATCGTAATCTTACCCTTGTGGTAGGGGTGAGATAGATTTCGAACTTCCTTGTGATTTTTCCACATCCTGAAATTATGTTGCGTTGCACCCGAGAGAGCTTTGAAACGCATTGTTTTACTGTATTTATCTATCTGGAATTCATGAAATCGGAATCAACTTTAGGCGATTGATTCTCGATACCCATTCTAAGCCTGAGAATCGATGGCATCAAGAATCGACTTTTGGAATCGAATCATCCTTACCTTCAATAAAAACAACTTTTGACTGCTCTAGCATCAATATTTTTAAAGAGTCTTCAGTCCTCCCGGCAATTCGGTTAATAATGAAAGAAACATTAGATTCTGAAAGACCAGGAATTCTTCTATATCATAAGCAGGAATAAACAAGTTACTTGTGTGCACTTAGTTTTCTTTAGCATTCTCAATTTAAGAATTAATAAATGCCATCATGAAACAAATTGTAGCTCAACTTTATTTCTCCTTTGAAGCTAAAATATTAGATTTCTGTTTGAGGGAAAACCTGGAGCTACTCATGGGTTCATAAATTTACAAGAAAATGAACAATGGATAAGAATTTGCTTTATACATATGTGTGTTGGTAAATAAAAGGAACTGGGATTTATAATTTGGTGAAAGTAGGATTCGGACTCAAAATTTGGTATTTGACATTTGATAAAAAAAAAACAGAATTCAATACGATAAATTTTGGATTTGACCCATCACTAATAACTATTTTATACAAATACAAAAGCAATGCTTTTTACAAGTAAATACACCATGTAAAACGAATCATTAGGATTTTGCTCATAAATTTGAGCTCCATCACAAACTATCAACAAAGGTTTCAACAAATATCATTTCAATACATAAGCACAGAAAATATGCATATGCACACGGGTACCTTTGTTATGTCGGCCAAACAGTTTCTCCTGCCACTCATCTTTCTCAGGCATAGTGGAGCTCCGAGGAGGCTTCGATGGAGGCACACTGGAGTTCCTTCGAAGAAACTCCCCTCCTGCTAGATTTTCCAGAGCATTCGCAGGCTGGCTTCCAGGCCCTTGGCCAGCATTCAGAGAGCTTGCCGAGCTTTTGTGAGACAGGTCATCCAGCTGAGGAAGAATTGATCGAGGGGAAGGAGGATTGTGGGAAGAATTTACTCAGCACATACCCATGCCAGCAATAGATAAATATTCTAAGGCAATATATCAGATGCAGAATGTCCTCATGAGTCTTCTGCTGGGACAAAGGCTGCATTGTGTCAACCTGTGTTTCCAAGCTCAAGTGCATTGTCCATAAGTAAACCAGGAATACTACCCAACACTTTGAAATCTGGAATATTTGGAATAGGTATTTTGATCTTTAATATTTTTTTATGTAATCTGGGTAGAATGAGACAAACATCCCTGCAGAAGGTTCTAACAGGTCTTCTGCTGGGTCAAAAGCTACATTGTATCAACCACGCTTCAAAGCTCGACTCAAGCATTACCCCAGGGCAGATCATCATCTACCCTTGGGGCGATGCTCTTGAGCTTCGAAACACAGGTTGAAACAATGCAGTCTTTGTCCCAGTAAAAGACTCAGGAGGACATTCTGCAACTGATATTCTGGGAAAGCATAAGATCTTACAGCATATCTCCACTCTTCCCCCATCCAGGGTATTAAATTCAATTTCCAGGTCACTCCCATCCTAATGAAATAATGAGCAGCCAATCAACAGAGGGGGCAAAGGGAAAAACAAACAAAGCAACACTCACAGCAAAGTCATCATCACTATCCCCTTCACTGATGACCCCTGGGTCAGCTTCGCCTGCTACTTGACCTGACTTATGACCAGCCAACTCCTGTGGACTCCAGTCCTTGCTCTCATCCAAGGAGCCATCTACACTGGCACCTTTGCCAGACAGCTTCTTCTTACCCTTCACCACCTTGTGCCCTGTAGTCAACATAGGTTCAATGAAAACTTGAGACTACAGCAAGTGAACACCTTTTAGGTGCCCAGTCAATTAAGCAGTCACATCAGTGTCTCCAGCAGAGAGAGCTTATTAGTTCCACTGAATCCTATTAGAGTAGTCTTTGTAAGGAAAAGTATTATTTTTCTAATGGTGGTGCCCTTATTTGAGATTTATAACCTTAAAGGTCATTTAGCCAACCACACCATCCCCAGACCCATCCCCAAAATTGGCAATGTTCCACCAAGCAGAAATTTACTACAACGAATCTGAAACAACATATTCAGGTGATAAAGAACACAAGAGCATTGACACAAAGGTAATGATATGTTTTACCCATTTGAAAATTGAAAAACTTTCATTCACCAAAAGTTTCTTAAAGTGGCTTGCATTTCCAAAAGAGGGCAGAAATCTATAAGGAGGCCATCCTCAAATTCCTTTAGAAAATTACTCAATTACATATTTTTTATGCTAAGTATACCTTAAAATCTTTCTCGAGGAGACTAAAGCTAAAAAAAACACAGCTGCTTTCTTCATGGATTGATAGCAAATCAATACCATTTAGTAGGGGTGTAGATTATCTACGTCATTAATATAAAATAGGACAGCATTTCTCTAAAGTATTTCATTTGTACACAACATTTGTCATTACAGTATAATGTAGGAATTAAGAAAATTTGCTCACAATTTCTTGCTGCGATGCACAACTGTCAGTTCCAACCAAATAGCCAACCCAAATCACCTACAAGTATTTCTGCACAGAACTAATCAAAATTTGAACTTTGTCCGAATGCATTTTTTACCCTAGGGGTAACATCATCATTGTACTACGGATAAAATAATTGTATTGGTGAGAAGAATACTCTGTTGTCCAAGAGGATGACACGTTTGATGCATCATTGTTTTTTAAGTGCTGATTACCATATACGACAGCATATAGAACGCACCCCCATCTAATTGGGACATAATTCAGGAAAAAAGTAAGACAGTTCACGCGGAAGTGCAATACTGTAAAATTGATAAAAGACTATTTTGGAAGTAGAAAGCAATTTTAAAAAAAATGTTAAATGGGAAAATATTTTCATAACACCACCAAAATACATATTACACTTTATTGGCCAAGTTATTACAAGTGAGTTATAATCTGTATCAGAATAATATGCCACAACTTGGAGATTATGTTAGTGTTGCCAAGTTTTACTATTGAGGGGCAAGGTATTCCAAAATTAAATATGACACCCATATAACATTCGACAAATTGCTCTTTGATATCTTAGAAGAAATCAAAACAATACATATCACTCATTATACCAGTCCTTAGGTAACAAATAAGTCATTATTACACATAGTCTGATTTCATATTCACTTGGATTTATGATTTATGTAATAACAAATTTGTATAGAATTAATGATACTTAATCAATCTTACCAATCGATTTGGCAAATGTCTTCAATGTTTTCCTCTTCTCTAAACTCCCAATGCTTAGTAAACTCCCTCCTGCAAATAAAGATCAATTTTGATCAGAAATTACATCAGCAGCAGCAGATATAATAGAGAACACATTCACTCTCACATTATACTTGTTTAAATGCCACTTTTGCAAACAAATTAATATGACATCAGCTTTAATGAAATGATTAATAATTTCCACGTATATTTTATTACTTCACGACCCAGGCTTCGTCGCCTCGCGACATCATCAGGTACAGACATTGTACAAGACATAATTAAATAGTCAATATGAGAGGGGGGAGGTAGTCTTCAGGTGATTGTGTCCAATACAGGTGACTGGTAGGGAAGGTTATGGGGATAGGGTGGGGGGGGAGGGAGGGATCCGTGCCTAAAAAAACAGACCACCCACCAGCAAAGCTTTACTCGGGCAAGGATCCCTCCCTCCCCCCCCACCCTATCCCCATAACCTTCCCTACCAGTCACCTGTATTGGACACAATCACCTGAAGACTACCTCCCCCCTCTCATATTGACTATTTAATTATGTCTTGTACAATGTCTGTACCTGATGATGTCGCGAGGCGACGAAGCCCGGGTCGTGAAGTAATAAAATATACGTGGAAAACTAGGTTATTAATCATTTCATTATGAAAGAACTCCACCAAGTCACTGCCAATACCATTATCATTACCGTATTTACTCGTGTAAGCCACGCACCTTTTTTCCAAAAATGCCGGTGAAAAAATGGGGGTGCACGACTTACACAAATCCACCAGATTTTCATGTAAGCCGCGTACCATTTTACCTCAAATTCCTGTCATTAGTTTCTCCAAAGTGAATATATCGATGTGAATTGGTATGGTTGGCAGTAAACCCGTAAAGTATTTTGAAGTCATTAGAAATACAAATCATTTATCAAAGCCTGAGTGTACAACGATACTTGAAGAAAGGCTATATCAGAAACGCCATGTGAGAAAGCACTTACCGTGTGTAGATCGTACGTAAGATAACATATTTTAGGACTGATATGTATTCAAATCTGTATCTACATTGTATCCTGTAAGCTGCCGCAAGGGGGTGTGGCACCTTTAAATCTTTTCAAAATCGTAATCGGAATTTGTTTCGGTATCTTGTATCTGAAGCAACATTTCTCACATAATAGATAGCCACTTTTGTGTACACATTAAAGCTACATCGTAAAGACACAACCAAGTATTTGTTACGTAGTGGCAAGACACGTTTGCTCAGAGATTCTTACTATACATGCTTTTCTCTCCGTGCTATCCACTCCATGCGTGAGAGGAGTAAACGAGTTCGAGTCATTTGGCACTTAAAAATAATTTGCAGTTGCCACTCTAAAAATGAATTCTGAAGTGAAATTGCGATCGTATCCTGTGAGTACAAAACTACATATTAAAAGCGATGCCGCAAAATAGGAAATCGAGCTGCAGGAAGGAAATATGGTGTATCTGAATCGTGCATCAGAGACTGGAGGAAGATGAAGGAAAAAATGCAATCTGCAAAAATAAGTATGAGAGCTTTTAGGGGTAAAAGTGCAAAATACCCTGAACTAGAAAAGCGACCGGCTTCATGCACCTTTGATCGACGACAGTATGCTTATGCAGTGTCAACAGAAATATGCCAGGCGAAAGCAAGAGAAATAGCGAGAGAATTAGGTGTTGCTCCGGCAGACTTGAAGGCGAGCGGGGGATGGTTACGATTTTTTATCAGAAACGGGCTTTCAATTAAGAGGAGGACGACGATTTCCCAGTGCTTACCTGATGCATATGAAGATAAGCTGGAGAGTTTTCAGAGGTATGTAATTCATCTGAGGAAAAACATTGCTACTTATTGGGACAAATTGGAAATGCAGACCAAACAACAGTCTACTTCGACATACCATCAGAAACAACTGTGAATGAAATTGACCAGAAGTCTGTGCAAGTACGAAGTGGTGGTTATGAAAAACAGCGTTGTACAGTGATGTTGACAGTACTGGCAGATGGGAAAAAACTCCCACCTTATGTTATTTTTAAACAAAAAACTCTACCCGAGAAAGTGATATTTCCAGCCAGTATAATAGTAAGAGCACAAGAAAATGGTTGGATGGACAGTAACATGGTCTTAGATTGGATTAAATGTGTGTGGGAATCCCGTCCTGGTGCCTTACTACGGCTGCGGAGCATGTTAGTACTCCACAGTTTTCGTGGGCATCTTCAAGAACCTATAAAACAAAGGCTGCAAGAGGGAAAGACTGACCAGATGACAATTTCAGGTGGCATGACGTCTATGTTGCAGCCATTAGACGTTTGCATAAATAGACCATTCAAAGCGAACATGAAGAGCCTGTACAAAGAGTGGATGGCAAGCACTATACATGAAGAAACTCCCACAGGTAAAATAAAAAAACCAGAGTTGACGAAATTTTTCAGTGGATTTTGGCATCATGGAAGATGATTCCAGAGGATTTAGTCGTAAAAAGCTTTAAGAAATGTTGCATTTCAAATGACATGGACGGCAATGAAGACAGTGAGGTGTGGGACAGTGAAAGTGAGGACGTTATTTCCTCAGATCTTAGTAGCAGTGACGAAAACTAAAAATGAGAGCTATTATGATATAAATATTCATTAGTGATTCACGATTCTATTTCCATGAATGTGTTTTTCTTTAGTTTAATATAATGATAACTGCTATTACACTGAGTTTAGTTTTTCTGTGTTTCCAAGACGTTCCGGTGCTGTTAAACCGCCCCAGCCCCCAGCTACTGCGAAGAAAGCAGACGAGACCACCACTATCAGGCATCTATCAGGTACGAATGGCATTCTGCATTTATTTGTTGATTCGTTGACGGATTTCCATAGTCGAATGATCAATGGTTGATATTGTATACAGTTCTGCAATTATTTTAGTAGGATATGTATTTCATTTCGAACAGATGCCATTTTTATAGCTGGATGATGTGATTGTATACAACTATGATTACTGTGTGTTGTTAGGAGAAAAAGATGCACAATAATACGGGCTGTGTATCGTGACGATATTAAAACGTAACGCAATAATTCATGAGAAAGATGTACATCAACGCTTAACTTTGGCACAGAATTTCTATTAAGAACGTGCATTCATGTTATGACATAATGATGCAGGCTCAAGGGCAAAAAATTTATTTTTTTATAAAAATAATTTTTTTCCTCATGAGCCTGCCCAAAATGGGGGTGTGTGGGATACACGAGGGTGCGGCTTACACGAGTAAATACGGTACATCAGCCATTAAAGTAACTTTCTCAGCACCACATTTGGGACTAAATTTTGGTCATGAAGAGTCTTCCATCAATGACAGTTGTTGAAGACATGCATTTGAAGATATTCATGCCTGCAGCAAACATGGCGATGAAATACGTAAATATTACCTTGAGAAAAAGATTTTTTTCTCATGGCAATTTCTACATAAGCACATGCATTCGGGTGAAAAGAAATAAAAATATTTCTATGGTCAAAAACGAAAACAGTAGTTATGAATAAAAATGGGAGAGGAAGAACTTTATGAAACCAATGTCTAAAGAACCCAAAATACATAGGTCAACAGATTAAACACAAAAATGTTATATTTCATGTACAGTCCTGTTCAAAAAAATCTTACCACATCAGAGCCAAGAAGTCACAAGTCGACGGTGATGTGACAATGTGGCCAAACCACGCCCCCATGTGGGAAAGCAATAAACACATGTAACGGGAAAGGACCCTTCTCCTGAACTCACTTGGTGAGAGGGAAGACTGAACCAATCCATGGGAGAGAACCATCCCTCTTTCATTCTCACCCACACGCACAAGAGCTCATGAAAGCCCAGACCCCTCAGAAAAAATCCTTCTGCAGGTCAAAATCTTCCTTACGTGTGTCAACCCCCTCGCCAACTGCAGGGAGGAAGGCCCTTGTTCCGTGCATTTATTTCCCTCCCATGGGTTCAGCCACCTTGTCATATCGAGGTCAACTTGGGACTAGAAATTTTTCAGCTCCAAGGCGGTTAAGATTATTTTGAATAGGACTGTACCACAAACCATTGAAGGCAATAACAGTCGACTAATGAAATATAACAATTCCAACACATAAGTATAATACCGTTCAGCTTTCAGAGATCAAGGCTGGGAATGCATCTTATTATGTACTTGAATTGTGTCCCAGGAATCTTCACGCAAAAGTTCATCATCACACATGCACACTATTCAGGCTCAATACAAAGCATCATCTCACAACCTCGCAACCCTGCCTACCTCTCTTTCTTGCATTCCAATCTCCCTCCATTGTATACATCACACAAACATGTTAGCGTTAGAACATATTCCATGCATACAGTTGTCCACCTCAAAGGCATCTACCGTGTTTCATCAGATATAAATCCACCCAGAATTCAAAGAGGTACTTCATAGCTTGAAAGAAACTTGGAAGTCAGATTGACTGCACCTGAAGTGATGTCCACATTACACCTAAGGGAGGATTGAATTATGGAATATTCTACAATTCGCTTGTGCGAATAGGATGCGGCCACTATGCTGCCAACCACTCCAGTAATATCATTCTTCAGCATTTTCATTTAGCAGGATGATAGTCATCATAGAAGAAGGGAAAGCAGAATGATTGGTAGCAACATGAACATAGTGACCAAGTGTTCTCGCTGCAACCTCAGTGACTTTTCTGAATTTTCACACACACAGCATTCACATAAAATAACTGTCGCTGGTCAGTGAGTCTTGAGGCAAGCCAAGAGAATTTAATAATTTAAACAATAACTTGGTACTTTGCAATTTCCTAACACAAACTCAAAGTGGTATGTTTAAAAACTGACTAGCCAATGGTACTTTTAAAATGTTTTGTAATTTAACCTGAACCCCATGTGTGACACGGGCGACATTTCAAGTGCAGTACACTGCCCGTTGGATGGGACATCAGAATGTGTGACCCCTTGGTACCATTTGTTTACAGAAGGCTAATGCTGACACTAGGTTTCTGTCCACCCTCCTCCCTGATCTCTAACCTGCCTCGTTCCCTCCAAAGCATAAACCTGCTTTCAGGGTCGATTTCACCACCACTTCCTTCCTCTGATGGCAAATTTTTCAGCCCTCAACCCTAAATATTTTTATTTACCACTGCAATATTCTGATCACTTCTTTCATTTGAAATGTTTGAATATAGCACATCAACTGAAGATCATAAACTACAGACACAAAATTTGAGCTCAATTGGAGACCCAGAGGGAATGTATTCCCTTTGTTAGAATATATTTGTATTGATGCTCATCTAAAACCATTACATCCTTGGTTCACTCAGATATTTTAAGTAGTTACGTGCATAGGTCAATTTAAAATATTGTCAAATAAGAGATTCAGTGACAAAAATGGTGAATTCCTGCCATTATTCAACATGAATTAGACATCACCAAAGAAGTACCTTGAGTCACATGTCTGGAAAAACATTGCCTGAACAAATGATATCAATTCCCTTCCCCCTTCAGTAGATGATGCAAATAAGAACGTTTCTGTTTTTTGACTTTTGATAAGGTTTTCAGGGCAGTCTAGGCTATAGTACGATGGACAGAAATCCTTGGGGACTCATTCAGCAGACAGGCACTCCCCTTGGTTCCACTCACCCACGGATTGAGCCATGTGGCTCAGCTGCCCCAGGGACGCCTTGTGCTTCTCCTTCTTGCCACTCTCTTCAAGCATGCCTGACTTGACAACAAAAGCCACCTTCACCTCCAGCTCCCCTCTAGCCTTTGAATTGTCCTTGCCTGGCTTGTTTTCCAGTTTGTACCATCTATAAGAGGGAGAGGAAAAATACCTCTTCACATCATGCCACTGAAACAACTAAGTATCTCACATGAAGAAGAATAAACATAAATAATTGGTTCAATCTATACCTCGGTCAACTATTTTTCCTTTTAAGTAATGACACCTCCGTATTTCATATACTGTAAACAATATATAGAGCATATACTCAAGTATTTTTCCATAAGAATAAGTTAAACACTAGACTTCTCATGAAAAGCCGCATATGAGGGAAACATATCTAGGTCAGTTGTCTTTGGTGAAACAAGGTATACATGAAGCCTTTGAAACCAGGAAAAAGCACAATATGCATTCAACAAATTCCCCACTGAATGAAACCTAGCATCTTCCCAAACTTTTTGTTCCACAGCTCACTAAGTTGTGGAGGCAGCTAAGGTCTCCTGGATTGAATGTTTTCCTGACATCATTTAAGGAACAATCATTGCCCATGTATGAGGTAAAATCTTTTGCAGTAAAAAAAAATAAAGTGGAATGTGCAGTGTTATGGCAGAGGGCAAGGTTCTAATGTCAGGGGCCATTTTCATTTGCAAGGACATTGGCAGTTTACCCAAAAACACTATTAGATCTTTGACCAAAATTTTAGTCTATAAGCACCCTACAGAAAACAATACTTTCAGAAATGTAATTGCAGATGAAGTGTATGATGTCCCTTTTACGATTGAGTGATCTTACATCAACTACTACAGAGTCCCATGAAGCTCCTCTAGTATCAATGAATTCCACAATGCCTTGCTTCAGAATCTTGTACGGATAATATTATTTGAGACCCTGAAGATCTTCAACCAACTCAGGTCCAAGGAATGCTTCCAAAAGTTCTCTCCAAAATCTGTGTTAGTACCTACTCTAAAAAAGTGAAGCGATAAACAAATGGCCCAAAAAACCACAGGCTCATTTCGCTGACCAGCGGCTTTGGTGAAATTATGGAAAGAAATGGTAAATTGTTGTCTTCTCTTGACTTGGAAGACAAAAATTATTTCTAATGCCGAACTTGGTCACATTAGATCGACAACTGATCACCTTGCACATGCAGAGAATTTTATCCAAGAGCCCTTCCTGCAGTACCAACACCATATTGCAGTTTTTTCAACTTCGGCAAACCGACAACAAAGACTGGTATCACAAAATTTTAATAAAATTGCATAATTGGGGTTTTGGGGGAATTTTCCCATTTTTTTATATTTCAGCTTTTTACAGTAAGGGTAAGTAATAACCAAACACCATTATGGCGTACCTCTAGGCTCAATGAGATGCATATTGCTATTGCAAAAAATTACCCCTCCAGCACAGGACAATTTTCTGATGATATTCAGCACTATCATTATGTCCACACTCGTTCAGTTTACTCTGAATAGGCTTACTTGGTTGAGACAAAGCAGTGACCAATTTTATTGTGAGGTCCACCAGAAGATGTTGTACCACCATTGAAACCTGGGTCGAAAGTAAATTTAAGTTGTGGAAAATAGCATGGCTTTAAATTCCACTCAACTCCATGATGAACTTCTGATTACACAAGTGTGTCTATTTCCATAGGGTCTGGTGATATTTTTTACCACCTTTAAATCTAGGTGGAAGGGAAATACCCTACTATTTGTCTATTATTTGAAATGATCTTTGACAATTATTTCAACTGGCATGAGAATTTTTATCACATCCCAGACATTTTTGCAAGACCGTCCAAAAACTGTTTTATTTCATTTAATAAATATTTAACATTACAGAAAAGGGCATGTGGAAAAATCTTAGCTTATAAACTTATACGGATATAACTTTTTATTCAACCCAGCGTAATTTCCTAAAAACAAAGTTTTTATTTTCCAATTCCTTGATTGTACTAATTAAATAAAACAATTTTTCCTTTACTTGTACATAACATTCATGCACTCCAATTTAATACACCAAAAATACACAATCACTTTCAAAATTGATTAAATATTTTCACTGGTGAGATAAATGCAGATACAAGGTGTTACACAAAGGGACATTTCACACTGAGGGCAACACACTGTTTTCCCAGAGTACTTCTCTCCTCATGCTCCTTAAAACACAATACACACAGCTTGGTAGGACCGCTCAAGAGGGATTAGGTCGGGAAATTGCACCTCGGTGAGACTGAGGGTGGAGCAGTGCAGGTGGCCTGCCTACTCCCGAGGACACTACATTGGGATGGCACACCTAAATCATTTGTTCAATGAACTCAAGACGACACACTATGTGCACTTTAATGCCACCGGCCTTTTGGCAAACGACAAAAGAGTCCCACATGGTTATCTCTAAATGGTGGAAAAACATTTTTTGCTGTACTCTTTACCTTATTTCATGAGTAAATTCCTTGACTCAAAAAGAGGCCGTGGCCCTGGCATTCAAATAGATGAGATTGAAGTTGGGAATGGAAGTCTCATGAGAGAGCCCTTTTGGTTGGTCAATGATAAAATAAGCAATAGTTTAAAAACATTTACACATTAAAGTTCGGCCATTCTTATACTTCCAAGATGCCTGCAGAACGATATTCATATGAAAGTCCTTTTGTCATTAAATCTGCATTTAGGTTGTTTAGGTGGACACCACAGGACACAGCAAAAATATGAGTCCCAAATGCACCAAACATGGGATTAATTTACATTTTGTACATGAATTGGACATTCTATGTGGAAGTGGGCATTGGGTTTCCATCATGGCAGTTTAAGTTGTGAGGTTTTGATGCCTGAAGTACGTTTATGATTTAGACAGTTCTGATGAAGTGGAGCAAGTGACCCCAGTTTCAGGAAACCTGTCCAGGATCCCTCAAGTTAACTTCTGTGCTCCTCCGCTTCGACGATCAGTGTCAAGAGAGCGGTGGACTTTTTAACCGGAAACTCAATGCCCACGACACAGCCCCCTGCACCCCCATGCTCGGCAACAACTGTTCTCCAGCCTCGTACTGGGGTGGTGAAACACTGACAGACTGCTTTTCAAGAAAATGTCCACCAAGTGAAGAGAATGGCCATGGCACTGCCTGCTACACAAAAAGGCAAGCTGACTCCATGGGATATGAAAGGAAAGCTGAAATTAGCACAAGAGAGAATAAGAAAACTCAAAGAAACTCTGGACAGCAGGAATTCCGAGAAGGAAAAATTGGAAAGCCATTGAAGGTTAGAGTACAGACTATGGAAACAGACGAAGAACAAGACAGCATGCCTGGATTCTGAAATTCGCCTTCATGCACAGTGTCAGCAGTTTGTAACTTAATTACGGAGCAAGTGTGTGAAATTGTTGCTGAGAAGGAAAGTTGCTTGTACGGGTGCAGGGAAGAATGCAGCAAACTAACTGAAAAAGTGAAGGACCTCTAGGTCCTGTGTAGAGTGATGCACAAGTGTGATGGAACTAAAGGGAAACATTAGGGTGTTCTGCCATGTTACATCTCTACTGCCTGCAGAAAGTGCTAAGAATATTTCAACCAATGTATTTTTTCCCATTCAAACTTCGTGCCAAAATTGACTGTCACTAGGGACACAGAAGCTTTTACAATATAATGCTTTCCTTGGACATGCCCAGGAGTATAATGGGACCTACAATGGGTTACATTGGTCTAGCAAATGAATACAACAGTCTAAAGCAGATATATCACAACCATACAATCACAACTGAGAATAAAACTAAAAATTTATAATAAATAAGTGTCAAGATCACCTTGACCACAACACACACATGAAAATTCTGATAATTAAAGCAGATATATCACAACCATACTATCACAACTGAGATTAGAACCTAAAGTTTAGAATATGCAAGTGTCAAGACCACCTTGACCACAACACACATGAAAATTCTGATAATTTAAGTCGATTAAACTGATTCGGCGGCTTCTTTCTTGGGGGTGGAGGAGAATGAAAGTTTTTTTCAGCATTACAAGGAGGCTGACATTATTCATGGAAAGAGCAGGTAAATATTGAATACTCAAATATTTAAGTTCTCTATCAAACGACCAATCGTCAAATTATAATATCTAACCTGTTTTTTGGTCTCTCATAGACGTCCAAGTCAGATAAATGAATATTTACAACACCGAGAAATTCATCTGCCACACCTATCAAATTCCGATGCAAGGCGGTGAGAACTATTTGCGCCGTATTGCCCTGTTTTGGGATGGGCCTGGAAGAAATATTGGCGTTGTAAGGACTTATTCATGCATACAACAGTTTCATTTAGCATTCCACGGCGGCATATTTACAGTTCGCATTCTTCGTGCCATTCCACTATGTCAGAGCTCTTGTCCTTAACTGACGTTCTGTATTTGGCCTTTCCAAGAGCAATTGTCACGAATGCGTCATTGGTTCCTGAAATGTGAGGTGCACATTTTAGAGCGTTTAGATGTCATAGCACAAACAAATACGTAGATACTGCACCCTTTGCCGCTTGTATTCCGTACCATTCTTTCCTTTGGATATCAGGCCTCGCGCCCGATGAACTGAAATAAGTAATAATAAACATGGATGTCAAATAGAAAAAAATGTTAATAATCACAGACACAGTTGTCTAAACGACCATAGATGTAAGTCACCCTCACAATAAAACAACTGCGCGAAAATATACTAGCGCACCAACATCCATGAATTCATCTTAGGAACAGTAAGTAGAGACCATTCGTATCCGAGCAGTCAATAAGGATATTCCTGACGAAACTCATCATATAGATTATATAAATATAATGAAAATGATAATTACTGAAAATATCGCACTGAATCCAATTTTACCACGTTTGCAGGTGCAATTCCTTACCTGTCACTTGAACATGCGTTGGACTCCACATACCGAAATTTTGCAAGCAACGTGATAATACAAAAAACTTATAAAAGTGTCATAAAAACCCAAACGTTGAATTTGTCATTACTAATTATTTTCACCGAAATTCTTCCATTCTACATTCCAATCATTATTGCCACTCACGCTTACCAACCCTACCACTGCACCGACCGTGACCGAACCTGAGAGTAGAATAGGAAGGACGGGAATGGGAAGGAAGCATGGGAAGGATGGGAAGCATGGGAAGCCTGAGTATATAATCTTGGGAAGGTTTCCTTCAAGATTTTTTCGTATGCCTATAGAGGGAAACACATACGCAGTAGCTGGCGCGCTCTGGCGGGCCGATTTTCGAAACACCTTTGAGTCACGTGGGCTTAATGAAGCAATGAGATGTGATAAATTCAAATTATATAAAATACGTTATCAGCGGCTAGTAGTAGCGAAGTGAACATATTCGGGATATAATTGCTGTTGGAAAACAACAGGCATTAATAAGGTTAACAGCTAATGAAAAGAGATTTTCGGCATTAATGGACATACTGCCGGAAGAATTCACATCGTATTATATGAAGGTATGTGATAATCGTTTCATTCAAGTTGGCTTTTGAAAATGAAGTAGAAATGAGATAAAGAATGTAAGGTGCTTCGCTAATAGGTGCTTCTGTATGCAATCTGATTCTAATTATTACGTATTTGGGGACATGTACGTTCGTAATGAGGTAAATTCCATTAATTTCCCAGATAGCAATTTAAGCTTAAATAAAGCTTGAATCAAGCTTAAGCTAATCTCCACCGGTCAAACTTACTGAAATCCTTAACAACGTGAAGCTTGATACAAGCATAAATTTCAGCTTGAATCAAACTTGACTTTTCCCTCGTTAGCAAGTCTGAATAAAGGCTTTTCACATTCTTTCACAGCATTTCGCAAGAAATTCTTATTTCATAATGGTACGTGTGATCCACTCAACTTTTTGAAAAACGCTACTTTCTGGAAATGGACAAAAATATGTGCATGAAGCAAAATAACCTCCACCCAAATGCTTGAGGCAAATTGAATATTTCTCTTTCACGACTACAATATACATGTAGTACAGGGCATTTAAAAATTTCTCGCACAATTTTAACGCGGTGTGCCCAAGGAAATTACTACTAGGTATTTTTTATTGGCAGTGAAAGGCTGCAGTCTGTTACCATATGTTAAATGGGAATGCAAATCTTCCAAGCTACCGCGGAAGAATTGGGAAAGTTAAATCTGCAGTTACCTTTCGTGGTATATTATAATTATTAGACGTTAACGTATGTTCACAACCAAGGAGTCTATATTAATGTAATGTAATATTCATGTTCACAACCATGTCGGAAACATTCAATCATAACAAGTTCAATATTGCTGTGGAGACCATTACAAGTAAATAAATTCTTCAACACTTCAGTCAAGTGAATTACCAATACAAACATTGAAATGGTATTATCAAAAATTACATGAAAGAATTTACTAAACCTTGCATACATTTTTCATGTTTGATACGATTTAAACCCTTGGTGAATATGTCAGCTGTCATTTCCTCAGTGGGGAGAAAATCTACATTTACATTACCATATTCTACTTAAGTAGAATTGCTCTCAAACAAAGTGGTATTTTATATCTACATGCTTCATTCTATCATGGAAAACAGGATTTTCTGCTAGCTTGAGAGCACTCTTGATTGTCCCCAAAAATAGTAATTTTCTCTTGATCCTGAAATAATTCGGAAACAAGATATTCAAGATGAACAGCCTCTCTATAGTTGCCTCAGAAAGATTCTGCCTCACAAGACGATTGAGCAACACATTTTTGTTTTCTACTACTCCATGAGATTGGTCCACCTGCAAAAGTGAAAACATATCCAGAATAGGAATGCCTATCATTTAGATCATTGGCAAAATCTGCATCAGAAAACCCAAAAATACGAAGGAAAGCTGCGCGATTCGTCAAACTGCCACGGGCGTACAGACAGCGTTACACAGGTGTTAAACGAATTAGGCTGGGAGCCGCTAGAGCTTGCTTGAGCAATTGAGAATAGATATCTTTAAGAGCGACACAGAGAACATCATATTAGAAGCCCACTATATTTCCAGGTCCGACAGAAACGATAAATTAAGAGAGATATTTTGCCGAACGGATAGGTATGGGAATTCGTTTTTCCCCCGAACAATAAGGGACTTTAATAAATGCTAGGCGTAATTTCATTAGAGCGTTTCCTTTTTATATGTTAACGGCTGGTGTCCTAACACCCCCCGCCACACGCCTATTGAGGCGGCTTGCGGGGTAGTATGTAGATGTAGATGAATTTCTCATCATTACCTACCCTATTGAAAATGCCCCATTGGTTTCCTATAGGAATTATGTGAATTCCTATAGGAATTACAGTTTCCTACAGGAACGATGAAGCTTCCTATAGGAACAATAAATTTCCTATAGGTACAAGAAAGTTTCCTATAGGAACGAGAAATTTTCCTATAGGAATGAGAAATTTTCCTATAGGACGAATATTTTCCTATAGGAACGAGGAATTTTCCTATAGGACGAATATTTTCCTATAGGAACAAGAAATTTCCTATAGGAACAAAAAATTTTCCTATAGGAATGAGAAATTTTCCTATAGGACGAATATTTTCCTATAGGAACGAGAAATATTCCTATTGGACGAATATTATCCAATAGGAACGAGAAATTTCCAATAGCACGAATATTTTCCTATAGGAATGAGAAAATAACCCTCTAGTTATGAGAAATTTTCCTATAGCATGAATATTTGACAATGGAAAAAGGTTTCCTATAGGAATTAGCAATATTTTTATTGCACAAATATTTATTATAGGTACATTAAGAATGTTTCCCATAGTGCGAAAAATTCTAATTAATTCGAAATTAAAATAAGGAAACATTTCATTTTATCAATGGTTCTGCATTCTCACAAATATAATGCATACATCACCATACAAGACAAGTTTTTACAATATTTCATTTATAATTAAAGCATTATTGTCAATAAAAAATTTTTAAGAAAAAGTTAGAAATTCATTAAAAAATGGATTACCGGTATGGAACTCACATAGTCAGTTCCATTCCAATTCCAGTGTAACGCAAACTATATCTGGCATAACACATGAAGTTCTTCTCCCTTTGTCATAGTCCGGAAACGCGCGTTTTACACGGGGCACGTACAATCTGATGTAAGTACGAACGTGCATTTCAAATTGCATAGTGTCGTGTTTACACGATGCATTACCCGCGCGGGTAGATGCGTGAATACAATCACCATCAAATTTTCACCATGTAAACACTCCAAATTGCGCAAATGCGTTGATGCGTGGACAGAAAATAGCCCGTTCTAATTTGGTGAATGTGTTCACGCATCTGTCCAGCCACGTACTTGCGCGGGTAAATGCATCGTGTAAACACGGTAAGCCGTGAATTGCAAGAACGCATGAACGCGAGGTAGCAAAATAGCTTCTGCGCTCTAATTCGAAAATGATTGCACGCCCGATTGAGAAAAAATGCAGCTTGAAGTTGTGCAATGTCGTGCCCGAGTAAAACGGCCTTATGACTCTGTAGGTGTGCAACAATCCTCTTTCTCTCTCTCAACTTTGAGTTCATTTGAGTTCTTTAATCACAAAATACACTACCCCTGAAATTGATTCAAGTAATATATATATTGATTGTTTGGGCAAATGCACGGTATTTTGACTGTAGCGTCCAGTAATTCCCGTCAAGTACTGTACCGCACTTTTTTTCTGCGTAATCTTAGCATGCCAAAGTTATACTTATCGCTCTCTAATCACCCCAGTAGGTTGGTGTAATGGTCATAGTCGTCGTCTCATGAACAGAAGGTACCCGGATCTAATCATAATGGTGGCGTTTTTTTTAAGGTTATGTATATGAGACTTTTCCAACAGGAAAATTATTTCCTATAGGAAATTTCCAACAGGAAAATTATTTCCTATAGGAAAAAATTTCCTATAGGAAAATTTCGAGTTCCCATTGTCAAATTACTGTGGGAAAAAAAATTCCTATAGGGCATTTTCAATAGGGTATACGTAAGGAAAACTGATAAAAACTTAATAGTGCGTATAAAAAAACCGTGTAAATACGCATTTGTATTAAAAATCAATAGTGTGGGTGTTAATAATTTTTCAAGCTATCCCAGATTGTACGAAACGGCCAAGTTTTCACGGAGATATGGCGATTTTTTTGCGCGCCGCCGATTTGAAGTTGCGTTTTCAATTTCTGTCTCGCGCGCGCGTCTCTCTCGTCGGCCACCACCACTCCCTCTGCGGTCGCTCTTGAGTACGCTCCGTTTTATACGCTATTATAAGTAAATAGAAAGCTCTATTTAAAAAACAAATTATGTCTTTTGAAATTATGTCTTTGACTATCTAATGTCGTTAAATTCGTTTCTTAATTGTTATAAACAAAGCGCCGGCGAATTTATAAATACAAATTCCTAACTCGGGCCTTATGGGTCGTAGTGCACTTTTTTCAAAATCTTTGTTTTGAAGCCAGCTTTCGATTTACCTATTAATAAGTTAGAATCTCGTACAATGTTCGAGCAATGCTGTGGCTCTAATTTGTTATAAAAAAGTTCCCACTTTGATGCAATAAATAAGAAGTTACTATTTAATTTGTTCATTGATTTTTATTAATAATTGAAAATCTTCCTGAAGAGAATCCATTTTGAATTGACTCGAAAAGTTGATTAACAAAAAAGTTGTGGCTTTCAACATATAGCGTCTTGGAATGAACAAATTAACATATCTCAGCAACAAATTAACCGATTGATCTTTAAAAACTCATGATCGATTTGGAATTGGGAATGCTTCATTTTAAAATGATCAAAACATTTAAAATATTGCTTCTGTGATAAATAATTATTTATTTTAATGGCTGTTTTGGACGGTTTTTCGTTAATTTTGCAATAACAAATCAATCACATCGAACTAACCATGGCGCAAATTAATGGTCTTTAAATTAACTACAAATATCTTATGCTTTTGATTCTCTAAAGATCTTATATTTCCTTGTAGAATTAAAAAACGTGTTTTGGCCAAATTTGGACGAACGTAGCTCCGAAAAGACTCCAAATCTTGTGTTGCAAACATAATGAGGGATCTTATTTTACCCCCCTACAGGTCCCATCATTTCTTCAAATGCATCCCTCAAATTTCTTTTATCCTTTTCTTGGACTAGCGGTACCGCCGAACCCTAGGGCGGCGCGAGTACGACCATTAATACTTCTTAAACAAGCAAAAGACGAGTGGAGGGACTGGAGCAGAGATTATATGGACTGGAGGGTCACTGGACTTTGTAATGTGCACTTCCATTGTCAGTAGCTACCAGGAGGCGGGTACGCAAAAATTCGGTGATTTGAAAGCTAGAACGTCTTCAGCAAATTACGCATGCAATAAAAATTTTATGCATTCTTGATGTGTAGCAATAAGATGCTAGACCCAAAGGCTAAAATATAAAAATGCGCGAAGATGAACCCGTATTTCCGTCTGTACGAATATTGTGTTAATATTTCTTTTTTTTTCTTTGAGCACAGAAATTATAACTCTTAGACATTACACCTTCCTTGTCGTAATTGCGCGGGTAGCCTATAATGCGGGTGTATTTTTGTCCCCAAGACCCGCGTTATGACCGAATTTCATTGTATGTAGTTGGAACTTCAACCGGGGCCTATATGTCAAATAATTTGGAAGAGAGACTTGACGTATAATAGTGATTAATTTAGCATAATGTTTAAATACTCTGCAAATATTCCGTTGCATTCAAGTCCAAGGAATTAAATTTAAAAATCGGCTTACCAAGTACTAGACTACAAATCACAAGATTTTAACACTACATAGTAAATTATTTACAATTATTCTAAATATATGAAAACTTATCCAGAAAACAGCGTCAAGATGGCAGAACAACTCAACATTTAAACTTTCGAATGATTGCATTATGGAAACAAAACTATATTTTTTGAGAATCGTACTGCAGTGCCTGAAACTGCAGCTGTCAGCTGTCGTGTTCGTGGAAATACATTACGGGGTGAAGTGATGGGTGGCTGAGTCAGCTGAGTGTCTCGTAGTTTGACGACCTCTTCAAGGGCGTACAAATCTAATCTGGCCACGGGATCTAAATATCCAGCTTCCACATCTTCTTGGACTATTCTGATCCATTTCGAATTTTCCTCCCCCCCCCCCTTTCTATTAACAAACCCTGCCCAAAATCATAGCAGTGCGTTCGTGGGTCTTGGACTTATTCAAGTAAAACAAGGAAACTACTTTTGAAAACTATTAAAAGGATACATTATGCATCATGTGTAACAATAACTTTCTGAAATGTATATATTTACATAATTTTAAATATCATAACTTTTTTCGTTTCCATTTTTTATTTATCCCGGGAGGCTATCCCGATCCCTTCCCCCGTGTATGGGCGCCCATGAGGTACAGTCAACAGCAAAATAACGAGGCGGCGATTCACTTGCTCGAGGAGATCCTCCCTATCACAAAAAGGGGGGAGGAATCAGGTGAGATGTTGTGGAATATGAACGTAATAAGAACTAAGATATTGCAGTTTTCCACAGATAAAGTTTTAATCTTAAATCTTAATCATGATTAAAACTTTATCTGTGGAAAACTGCAATATATTAGTTCTTATTATGAGATCCTCCCTCATCATAGGCGACACCAGTTTCAGTGAATCGGTATAATGCTTTAGGGGCTTTGATTCAATGGACATGGTGTTAGCAATTTGAAGTTGGGAGGCCAACTTGCCTACGTTGAAGTCACTCTCATGAACCTCAAGTACCTCCTTGAGACACCTTTGAGACCACCCGGAAACAAAATTTGCTCAAGCTTGATCACCTGATTCATACCGGGCTGATCAAATCGACGCGTTAGCTCGGGCTTCACCCTATCCAATAGAGATATAAAGAAGCCTGTAAGACCTGCCTTACAGACTCCTTAAGAGATATGTAGTAATTCCGAAGCTGGTCCTTTGCGGTTAGCCGAAAGGGTAAGGGTGGTGCTCTTCCGCCAAGCTGTTCTGATTTACTCGGAGGGGCCCGGATCCTTGGGGGGTTGGGAATCGTAAGCCCATAGATCGAGTTAATTGTTTAGTGTCTCAGTTTATGCCCACAAACGATCGAAGTCCAACTCGCTCATTGCACTGAATGTGTCATGTAGACTCTAAGCGGACTGTTTTGCTCCAGTCGCGGTGTAATTTTCTTTCCGCAAAACCTTCGCAAACTGCTTGGCGAGTTCACAAGTCAGAAGCGAAATTTTCAAAGCCATGACTGTTGAAAATTTGCCCATTTTCCCCATATAGCCCCTAAAGAGGCCTTACACTCATCACTCATATTGATGGAGCTATCATTGAGCATAATCTCTAAGGTTTGCCTCACTCGTAAATAGTTCTCCAGGAATCTTCGCAACGCAGCAGTGAGTGTGCACCAACGAGTCGGACACACCGTGCGTAGTCGTAGTCTCGTAGGGGCTTGAATTTTATCAGACCCAGAATCAGCATGGTTCAATAACGATGTCGTTGTAAATCTGCTTTCTTTTAACAGACTCCATAATAGATTTAGAAACTTATTTTACGAGACAAAGGCTATCAGAAAATATGTCACATTGTTTGCTTATTCTTGAATGAGTAAGCCCAGCGCATGATTCGAGGAGTCTACAAATATTGATTTTGGTTGCTCAACCGTAATCAATTTTTGCACGCCAATAAGTCTTCCCGACATGGTAGCTGCGCCGTCGAACTAGTGTCCACGAAGAAAATTCTTGTTCAGGTCTAGCCACAGAAGAACATAACAAAATGTCATCTTCACAGATGACGCTGTCCCACTTGACATGTAATGGAGGCCAACAAAGACTTCGTGCACTTCTAAAGTCGTCTTGTTGGCATAGCGGAAGCAAATGGATAGCTGTTCATCACCTGAGGCGTCGGTGGTACCATCGGCCATCAGCGAAAAGAATAAACTTTTCTTAATGTACCGGACCAAAGTGCGAAGGACCTCGTGCGACATAATTTCTCCAAAGTTTTTAGTCCCATCAGGCCCGCTTCGCCTGAAAGGGCCCGGAGCAAATTATTGGGGGGCCTTCGACCCCTCGTGCCCCCCGCTTCTCCTCGGATCCACGGTCCATGGCGTCGTTGACACCAACATGGGGCACAACCTGCAATCTGGAGCACTTCGTGCCCCGAACCGCCGCACCATTCGCCTGCGTCACATGCGGAAATTCTATGTTTGTATCAAATTGTTGTTAATTTTTGGAATAGTTTTACTCTTCTTACTAAAAAAGATATTAAAATAATTTTAATGCAAAAATACCCCCTCGAAAAAAGTGCCTTCCGTGGGTGTACAACCCTCCCCCATAGTACTTCACTGTCTCCACGTGTTGTCTCGATGAATACTTAAATTTATAGAATAAAATGAACAGAATTCTCACCTAGCCATCTTGCCTTGAAGTCCCGTCTCTCCACTGGTCCCGCGCCCGGCGCCCATAGGGTGGTCATATGAAATGCACAAACGTAGCAAAATCGGTCATTTAAAGTAGCTGTGCAGATAGGTAGCCCTCTGCATTACTTTGTAGACATGTATGACGATTCAGGTTGTAATGTTTTGCTAAATGTGGTCCTTTATGAAGTTGAACATATAATGAAGTTCCCCGGGGACCATCCCACGCTTGGCCTTCGACGAGGGTGGAGAGCCAAGTATCGGATTAGGAGGATCGCCCTAATAATATCCCGAATAATAAGGGTTGGCCAACGGTAATTCCCAGGAAAACCTCCACCAACCGGATCCCCTTTGGCGCTTAAGAAGTGTGGGGGACTTTAATATCTACATTCCGGTTTCGTTGACTAGCAGATTATCTTGGTTGGCCATATGCATACGTTATGTCCTAAGACAACTCATTACAGCAGGGCATGGACACGTACTTAGTTGTTCTATCACTAAAAATAAATAAGTAAAAGAAATAAATAAAAATAAAATAATTAAATTGTTTATCTCCAAATAATGCGGTCTTAATTAGCCAGCTTCAAAAAGAATGCACGGAAAAGAAAATTGTGTTGAGTGTTGGTTTTTCAAAACCAGAATTCACAAAATGCCTTCTAAGCACTCCGCTAAGTACTCCAAATACACGGTCAGATGGAAGAATATCGCTGATCCAAAAGGAGTAACTGGAGTTTTGGTCTGTGATGACTTCACTATTTTTTTTTTCATGTAAAAATCCAAAAATTGTGCGCTGCTACAGCTAAAACAACTCTCTTTCAATATCGCTAAACATTTTAGCGCCCCAAAACGCCGGCATGACGTGTCCACATACTAAGACATTTTCATCACCCAAGACAAGTCAAACCCTTATTCTCCTCGGGCTACTCTAAATGATATTAGTCTATTCAAGCGTCATCAGTAGTTAGGCTACGTTACTGAAGTTTATTGATCGATGATTAAATTATGAGTGAATTACGAATAAAAATGGCACTGGCCAAGGGAACTTCGCAGTTAATACGCCGGTATGCTGCAGAGATGGCAGATATTGGAAGTGTCGCTAAATCGTTGTCTCTTGTAAGCATAAGGTAATATAACCGAAACCTCTGGATTCGAGTGTTCTTACGCCCTCTATGGAGGCGTTAAAACCCTTTTTTGTGATTACTAGATTGTTACTATTGCAAAACGCGATACCTCTCCTGCCGTGGCCTTTCCCCTCTCAGACCATTATAATCCACTTCCCATCCATCTGTCCCTAAACTCTACTCCCACGCACAATAAGGGATCATAATAGTTGCGATAGATCAATCATATGAAACTCCCACCCTCAATAGGTAGAGTAGAATCTTCACTCGTGTTTAATAACACAGCATCATTACTAACATTTCACACCGGTCGATTTGTCCGGCATTGTTTTATTTTGTTCTCTGCATGAAGTAGCATCTCGTAGCATTCATAAATTAACAGTATCAGTAATATTAACCACTAGATGTGTGTATAGCATTGTTCTGCATGTTCATTTACGTATCACTCTCCCAGTTTCCGGCTGGACTGCGCACTGTTATCTTGACTGCTATTGGCCTGCGCCTAGCGCCAGGGGGAGCGTTCGAGGTTCTGACTTGTGCTGGGACGAGTGCTGCATGCCTGGTGTGGAATCACCACGCGCCACACACCCTAGTGGTGGCTTGCACGGTACTTCGTAGATGTAGATGAAACTCTCCACCGGGTTTCAATGAATTTCAATTAAACGATTATGTATTTATTTCTGCAATGGTATCCATTATTTCATCTAGCTCGCATGGTCTATCCATCAAATCTTTCGCTATGGTCAGACTTTGGCAATATAAACGTGGATTATTATTCAACCGGTTGGATTTGTCTTTTCTCCACATACTGTGTTCAGCCGCTTATATTACCGATATTGACTCCCCTTCTAAATTGTTCTATCATCACTAAGGCCACTCTCCGCTTTCTTTCCCTTTCAAAAATCAATAGAACAATCACTTACAGCATTCGTGGTGTCCGCAGTGGAAGCTCGAACTCAATCATAGTAAATGCACTTTAGGACAGTTCTTACGAAAGACGTATCGACATCATATCGATTAGGCGTGGGAGCTAATATGAATGTATCAGGCGAAGTCAAGTACCAAGGAATCTCCGTAACCTCCGATCTATCACAGGGTAAGCACACTTAGAGCATGTTTGGAACATCATTAAAGAGATTGGGATCCATCAAGCCAATAGTTGTTAACTAGGTCGGTTGAAAAAGTGATGAAGAGATGCTGTCTCACAGTCATTTGGCAACATTTCGCGTACCGCCATAACCATTTGGGATCCCGGACATATATAGATTTAATCCGCGGAATTGAAAGGTAATCCGCACGCTTCGTTAAAAACTACTTATTACTAGCGAGCAGAGAATGTAGCAGAGCTGACGGATGGACTAGGTTGGGAGCCGCTGAAGACTCTGAGGCTACATGATAGGCTAAAAATACTTGAAAAAGTGAGATCACGTGAGTTTCAGAGAGTCACGGAGGATATAAATTTGACCCCGCATTGCATCTACAGAATAAGAATAATTTATTTCAATTTGGTATCACAATAAAACAGTAATTAGATAACCCCTAAGGATAAGCCTGTATTGGGTCTACTATCGGGTAATCCACGCAAAAAAACAGTAACAAACAATACATAATTTGAATATTGCAATCAAATATTTATACAATCCAGTGAAGAATTTAATAAACGAAAGAAGAAAAGAAAGAATAAAAAACGTTTCTGGCGTAACTCTGTGGAAATGTTTAGTATGCATATTGAAAAATCACTTGGTAAAATTCCACACTTTATTTACGAAAAAAACCGACCCAGGTTTCGGCAACTCAGTGCCATTTTCAAGGTATCTGATCGTGTGGTGGCCGAGCATATATATCTTATAGGGTGGAGGGGGAGGGAGGTTAAAGGAGTGGAAGGGGGGGGGGATGGAGGTGCTAGGCCGGGAGTTAGGGGGGGAAAGGGGGTTATGGTAATCCTGGGAAATTGAAAAGAAAGAAGCGGGAGGGATGAGCCAATGTGGGGTTCTTTTTGTGGAGGAGTGAGAGCAATAGGGTGAAGGACGAAACGTGGACGGGCACGGAACGACAGTTGAACGCTTTTTTGGTTGTATTGAATTCTTTACATAAAAATATTAATTTTACCATGGAATTTGGTGGTAGTGAGATCAACTTTTTAGACTTAACCATTAATGTTACAAAAGGCTACCACGAATTTTCTATCTATCGTAAGCCCAGCTTTACTGACGTGATAATTCCAAGTAATTCTCATCATCACCATAGGCACTAGCCAGCTTGAGGGCAATGGCTCATAGACTGGTAAATATACCCATGCCTCGGTGTAATTACAACAAAGAACGGTTCAAAATTAACATGATCGCCACCAGGAACCCAGGCTTGTGTTGATAAAGTGATAAAACAGGTAGAAAAATCAACAGCTATACAATTGTTAACTGTTCATCCCCCTGATCACAGTTTAAAAAAGAGGTACCCATTGCCATTTTTCCAAGGTGCGGCATATAAACTTGAGTCACTTATATCGGACGAAACACATGGAGTATCATTTTAAAACTCAGGTACTCTGGAGAAAATGCTTTTTAACACCAAAGACAAATATGTGAGAACAGACAAAAGTGGAGTGTATAAACTGAAGTGCGACGATTGTGACATCTGTTATATTGGTCAAACTGGACGCAAATTCAAAGACCGACTGAAAGAACTCAGAAACTGTTTTATAAATGGGAATGGTAATTCAAACTCTGCAGAACATTTATGTTTAAACAACCATTTTAGCAATTTTGATTATGAAATTTTACATACAGTTGACAAAGGCTATAAGATGGATTTTTAGAGCAATTTGAAATTCTTAACTGCCAAAGTATTTTATGTAATGACCATATGTTCTCCACCCATTCTCCTCTCCTAAAAATCAGTACCCCCCCTTCCCACAACCTCCTGCCCTCGTAGTCGCCAACAATCGTCCTTCACCCTTTTGCTCTCACTCCTCCACAAAAAGAACCCCAGATTGACTCACCCCTCCCGCTTCTTTCTTTTCAATTTCCCAGTATTACCCTGACACCCCCCACCCTAACTCCCGGCCTTGCACCTCCACCCCCCCTCCCACTCCATTTACCTCCCTCCCCCTCCGCCCTATAAGATATATATACTCGGCCACCACAAGATCAGATACCTTGAAAATGACACTGAGTTGCCGAAACCTGGGTCGGTTTTTTTTCGTAAATAAAGTGTGGAATTTTACTAAGTGATTTTTCAACATGCAGAAGAATTTGACACTGATATGAAAAATGACACATAGATATAAATAGCGATAAACACTTGTTACGAAATAGGAGACACAAATATATGGTCAGAAATAGTGGGTAGAACAATAACAATTTTATCTCAAAGACTTCATTTTTTTTACATTTAATTCAATAATTATTACATGCACATTACGGAGCAAAACCTCAATGTTTTTATAATTATTAACCAATTTTTTTTTCATTAAGCAATTTTCGGACAATTTTTCTTCCTTGATGTGTATCGGAAGGACATTAAATGTTTTTCTCGAGATATATTCAAACTATCTTTGGAATAATGTTAGATTTGGTCTTGGCAAAGAAACAGCATTTCTTTCACGCAAATCATGGTCATGTGTCGTAGGTAGCAAATTTGCTTCGTCGCCAATTCTCAAATAAAAATTCTTCAAGACCTTATAAAAATACATGTACCTAAGAGGCAATATGTTCAGCTCTAAGAACAGTGGAAATGCATGGGAGAAACGGTTTTTGTACATTATTACTCGTACCATCCTCTTTTGCAGAAATAGTACAGGGTCTTTTGTATTTCTATAGGCTCCTCCCCAGCAATGTAAACCATAGCTTAGTTTTGACTGTACATGTGCCAAATATATAATAGAGCTGACAGTGTCGACAAAACAGGACTGTAGAGCAGATATGGACGAAAACTCCTTCCCAAGCACCATTAGTGACTGCATAAAAAACCGAGCGATACAATAAGACATGAACGTCGTTTTACATTTCGTCCTTTCCCTCTTCCCATTCCCTATTCCCTCCCTTTATCATGGCTGGTATTCTAGCACCCCCTTCTGCCTCACACTCCTGCTGGCAGCTTAATAGGTAGTAGGTTATTGCAGGTAACATCATCTCTTCCTTCCTCCTTATATTATTCTACATTTACATCCCCATTTATTCCTCAGGAGGACTGGAGTTAGAGACCCAGGGACCCTGATCTAATGAGTAGAGTCGGTGTCCCTTATTTGGTAATTTTACAAAAAGCAAACATATTTCTAATTTTTATTTATTTTGCTTTTCTTTTAATTTAGAAAATAGACTTATAAATTAAATCGACATGTAGCAAATATACTTTTTTACTCACTACCTTTAAGTTTTACATTAATAGTAACACCACTGCATTGCCACGTGACGAACTTTCTTCTCTGAAAAGGAACGGATGACCTCACTACAGCCCATAAACAGCATTATTTATAACTATACCTATGCACACCACAGAGAGTGAATTAAGCTTGTTCTTTGGTGCTTCTTAAATAATTCCTTAATCTAAGGCTTTTCCGGCGTGTAGCGATATAGGTGGTTCTTTAATCTCTTTTGCGCGGAAAACAACCGTTCTGCATTACATTTCAAAATCTCATGCCGGTGTATAATTTCTCCTTCCGTTTGAAGAACAAGGCTCTTTTCAACTCTACGGCCAACGTTCTCCCTCGCTAAGAGGGTAGCACATGCTAACCTGTGATCGTCTGAATTTTCATGTTCCTTCATCCTCTGACCTACAGTTTTCCAGCCTTTGCACCCTTCATCATCAGCTAGCGATCCCTATTTTCCAAACATCTTACAAGGGGCGCAGAAAATGGTATCGGTATCTTTCATCTTCGAAAACACGACCCAAGGCCGAGGTCTTTCTCCACTATTAGGTAATGTTCGGCTTAAGAGTGAAAGACCTGGTCGTTTCTGCGTACTGATACCTCGATGAAGATCCATATTTTGTTTCACGCCGCATGGTGCCAAGTGTGGCACCGTTCAGTGGCACCACTCGGCAGGAATGACACCAACAGATGGAAATAATGGAATCACAACTGGTCTTCGCATGCAATTCCGGATGTTCACCGGAGTTTCTCTTCCAATGGCTTCAGCAGGGTTTTCGGAAATTCAAGTTACGGTGAATTTGAGGTAGATCGTCACCATCAGGCACGATTTCAGGTCAACTGATATTGCTCCAATCGCCTGAGGCTGAGGCTCTGGTATTAGCACTAGGTCTGGAAGAGGCGAAGAATGAATCCAACTGAGGAACATTACGTAGAAGCTCTTGCTCCTTCTGTCATTTTTTCTTATTACTTTTTATTTTCTGGAACACATTAAGTTTTTTTGTTGACATCAGACATCGGTTACTTGTCAAAATTAATAGAATTATGAACGATATTCAGTCCCAGGATCGTTTAGCTTAAGTAGTGATGAAAAAAGAACCGTTATTAAATTTCTCTTGCAGGGATTATCTACCTACCGGTTACCTCAAAAATGAAGGGAATCGATGACTCATCGCGTTCTTCTTTAGGCTCTGGAATATTCTACGTTTTAAACCATTGTTATGAATGTATCTTAAATCAGGGAAAATTATTATTAAAATGTTTTATATAATTATAAAAATAGTTAAATATCAAAGTCACAATGAATTAATTATATATATATATATATATATATATATATATATATATATAATGCCGCATGGTATTCATTCTCTCAACTCTTTTATTTCCTCCCTCAACGCCTCCTCACCCTCTCCTTTACTTCTTACATCTCTGCCTCTAACGTTATCTTTCTAGACGTAAACGTCTCCCTCTCTGACCGCAAATTTAGCACTTCCGTGCATATCAAGCCCACCAACCAACAACAATACCTACATTACAACAGCTGCCACCCCTCCCATACTAAACGTTCCCTCCCCTACTCCCTTTCTATTCGTGGCCACCGAATCTGCAACAACCCTGACTACCTTGATAAATTCCTCACTTACCTCCATCAATCTCTTCTTCGCAGAGGCTATCCAGAGCACCTTCTCAATAATAAAATCCTCAAAAAACCACACTCCCCCAAACTGCCTCCCACTAATAGCATTTCTCAACACAATATCTCCCTCTGTACCACCTACTTCCCAGGTGTGGACTCTATTAGACGTATTATTAAAAACCTCTACCCTATCCTGTCAGACAACCTAACCACTTCCAAAATATTCCCCCAATGTCCCTCTCTCAGCTTCAGACGCCCCCCCAATCTATCCGCCATTTTCAATATCACCAAATCCTTGTCCAAATCACTCAAACCCACCAAATCCCTTCCCACCCCTTGCAACCGCCCGCGATGTAAAACTTGCGCCATCCTCATCACCCATCCCTTGCCGGACAAGTTCCTCGCTTTTCCCCTCCCTTCTGTCCTCTCACCCTCCTGCACCACGCCTAACATTGTCTACATCCTCCTCTGCCAATACTGCCCTTCTTTCTATATTGGCTTATCCACCACTCCTCTCAATATTAGAATGAATGGACACCGCTCGTCTTGTAACGATTGCCCCTCCCTCTCTGTTTCTCTTCCTGTCGCCATTCACGTCTCCTCCCACAACTCCACTTTCAATAACACTTTTAAAGTCGGTCTACTTGTTTCCCTTCCCCCTTCTTCCTCTCCCCTTCAGCTCAAAGATCTTGAATCTTCTTGCATTCTTATCCACCAGGCTTTCTCGCCCCCTGGACTCTAGTCATAAATCACACTAGTTTCTCCCTCCCCCTCATCTCATCTCTCCCTGCTTCCTCCACTCTCCTCTTCCTTTTGCTCCCCTTTTATCCTCTCTCCCCTCCGCCCGCCCTCTCCCCGCTCTTCGTCTTTCCCCTCCTTCCCCTCTTACACCTTCCTCTCCCCCTCCTTCCCCTCCTTCCCCTCTACACCTTCGTCTCCCCCTCTTTGCCCTCCCATACCTCAATCTCTATCCCTTTCCTCATTCTTACTCTATACCTAGAGAAAGATGGAAGCTACTTTCCTTCGAAATATCGGAAGTTTTAAATTGTGAGTGTTCTTTTTTCCGTTTATATATTTTTATCGACCACCCTCCTGGCATATTATATATATATATATATAATGTGATGGTCTGCGGCCATCGCAGTTTTTTAAAATATATTTCCCTTTGTTGGCCTCCACATCAGGCATGAGTTCGACGACGGCTCAATGTGTGCGTGTATGTGTGAGTGCATGGGAGTAGTGTTGTTCGAAAGTCGCAGAGTCGAGTGAAACCTAAGGAGGTATCGGCGACCCCAGTTAAGTGCCACTGCTACATCCCAGTCGACTGTCAAAGTGTGTGACCCCCCCCCCTCCCCTCTTCACCCGGGTATAAAAAGGCCCGAGGTGAAGAACGGGAGGACTATCTTGATACTGGCGCGTGACGGAGTAGGAGCTAAGACTACTCGCCGTCACTGTACTGCGCAAAGGGAGACGAAGCCAGGGACTCTATGCACGAGAAGACGGGAGGCGGAGCTGGGCAGATCACCAGGGCGGAGGAGAGAAACGGGGAATCTGGGAGGACCCGCGGCATCCAGGAAAGGCGACCAGAATCCGCGGCGGCCAAATTCACCCACTGCCATTCTTCCCCCACCTCCAAGTGATCTGATCACCAGGACGGAGGAGAAAAACGGGGAATCTGACGAGGACCCGCGGGACGCAAGGAAAGGCGGCCAGGATCCGCGGCGGCCAGATTCACCCACCTCCATTCTCCCCCCCCCCTCCAAGTGATCAGTGGTCCTAGCTGGGAGGCCGAAGAGAAGCCCCCCCCCACCAGGGCAACTTATTAGTGTTTTTTTTGTGTTTTAACTTAATCGAACAATATATTGTTTAAATGAAAGTCTTGAGTAATTGTGCTTTCTCGTCCTCAAGCCAGATGCTGAGCCCACTTCCTCCTAGATTGAATTACGTTTTCCTTTTTGATTAGCTGAACACGAGTCGGGGGACCCCCCAAAATCTTTATTTATCCAAATTTTTTAATGTATGTCGGTTTGTGCCTTCGGGACTCATCCGGGCGAGTCTTGGGAGCACAAATTCGTTACAAAAAAAAAAAAATATATATATATATATATTTTTTTTTGTATAAATATATATATATATATATATATATATATATATATATATATATATATTGTAACGAATATAATTATATAATATTGTAATAATATATAAAAGATATATATTCAATTATATGTATATACACACACGTGTGTGTTTGTGGAATTAATTATACCACTACAAACAGTTTTCATTTCAGTATATTTGTCTTCTTCTAGATGCTCAATTAAATAACTTTTTAAAATATCTTGATTTTTTCTTTTAAATAATATAACACAATTAAATGTTCGTACTATTCGCACTATTATAAGAATTATGCCTATTAACACATAACGGGTGTGGCCGCCGCCGATAGGCGTCTTACCTTACTTAATAACGGCCTCCGCCTTTCGGCGTCATGTTTCGCGAAGAATCAAATGCTATTTTTTTCGCCTCCGCTCTTCACAGCAGCCTCGCGACTTTTGTCCGGTCTTTGCAATGTTTGTTTTAGCTTCCTAACTTAGTGCTTCGTTTTCAAAAATCATAATTGCACGCTTCTGAAATAAATTTTTATTTTGTTTCTTTTTCACGCTCAGTCATACTAGATCCCCACCATTTATTTGCGTGGTCATAAACCTGTTCCTTGTATTATATTTCCTTAATTATTTTGCACAAAGTAGCAAACCGAGATTTTTTTCATTCAGCTGAAGAGGTAGCTTACTCCGAAGCAAACAAAGATTTTGCGCCTTTGTGTATTCGTTTCGTCCGTGTCTAAGCTCAGTAATATATTGTCGGCAATTTCTGCTAAACTGTATCGTTTTATGTGTCTTTTTTGAGTGCAGCTGTGCTATAATTTCATCCAAGGCATTTATATATAAAGGAAACAGCAAGTTTGCCTGCATTACTGTTCGTCGTCTTCACTAGCTTACACGCATTGAAGCTGCTTTAAATCTATCTGTGTAATTGGACTTCAGTTTGTGGATTTTTTTGGAGCGCACACCATACAGCATTATCGAGAAGACATGATATACATTACGTGAGCACAATTTTAAGTATAATATCTTTATTTTTCATTTCTATACGGTTACTGATTAAGGTATCATTATCTTCACAGGGTCCAGAAGTATTTCCTTGTAAGAAGATCACTCAAGTATCGAAATTAACACAATAAGGCATAGAATAAAACTGGGATTCAGCCTTATAGGTATGTGAGATTTTTATGCCAAGTTTTCTCTCAATCACTTGATTACTGAAAGTACGAGAAATGATGTAAGTTTTTTCCTTATTTCTCTGAATTTAGAAATCATGGAGACGAGCTCAAATCCATCAAGTAAGCGCAGAAGGATCGCACTTCTCACTACGTGTCGTATCACAGATGAGGACATTGCTCGGTTTGTTGAAGGGGAAGAAGACATTTCGGACGGCAGCGTAACAGATTCGGATTTAGAAATTTCTTCTGCAGATGAAGAACCCGACGACAGCTCAGAAGATGATAATGGCACCAATGGGGTCCGTCAGGCCTCAAGTGAATTAGGCAATGACACTCCCCCAACGGCAGCATAGCAAACTGAACGGCAAATAACCACGCCAATTGTTTTCACTGGGAATGCAGGACTCCAAATAATGCCCCATGTTTTGGATCCAATAGGTTTTTTCATGCTCTTGGCAAATCACGAATTTTTCAACCTCGTTATTTCAGAAACAAACATTAATGCCCAGCGATTGCAAAATAAATTGCTTGTTGAGAAATCAAGAATGAAAGCATGGCAAGATTTAACTAGAGAAAAATTTAAAATATTTCTAGGGCTACTGGGGAAAGATGGAAAATATGGGGTCTATCAGAATAAATAAATGCAATACTATTGGCGGGAAGATAAGCTGTACGAATGTCCTACTTTTTTAAGGCAATGGCCAGAGACAGGTTCATGCTCATTTTGCGATGTCTACATTTTGGCCGAAATGCTTCTGATGGCGACCCTAAGCCTTGTGATCCCATTTACAAAATCCGTCCTCTTTTGAATCTTATCCAGGTGAGTATGACTAAGCTGTATTATCCTAAAAACAGCTTAGCTTAGACGAATCTATGGTCCTTTGGAGCTGTAGACTATACTTTTGGCAATATATAAAAAACATAGATAAATATGGAGGCATAAATATGGATTTAAATTGTACATGCTTACGGAACCAAATGGACTTGTTTTGAAATACTTGGTTTATACAGGTTCAAAGGATCTAGATGTTGGGGGAGTTGTTCGCCCGGAAAAAGTGGTCCATTCACTTGTATCAGGCTACACGGAAGTTGGACATGCTGTGTATATGGACAACTTCTACAATAGCCATAAATTGTCGCAACAACTGTTGGAAAAGAAAATATATTCCACGGGAACTCACCGCAATGCTAGGATAGGCAATCCTCTTGAGGTTTTATATAAAAAAATTAATAAAAGGAGAAATTGTGGCACAATACACGAAAGATTAAATATGAATGTATGCAAATGGGAGGACAAAAGAGAAGTCTCAATGATTTCCTCGGAACAAAACGGAGATATGATAGAAGTATCCAACAGAAGAGGAAAGATTTAAAAAACTAGGATGGTAGCTGAATGCAACAAATTTATGGGAGGAATTGACAGGGCCGACCAGATTTTGTCTTATTATCCAGTGGAGAGAAGAAGTTTGAGGTGGTATCTGAAATTGGGGATACATTTGTTTCAAACACTTCTAAACAACTCGCAAATATTGCATAACAAATTTAGTGGCCAACGTATTAATCTTCAGAAGTTTCGTGAGAGTGTAATATCGGGTCTCATTTTCAGAAATAAACCTGCCGAAATGCCAGCTCAAGTCCTGAGAAAGGAAAAAGTCCATTTGCCGTTTCAAATTCAAGAGGTTCCAGAGCGCAAATAAAAAGATACTGCCACTGCCCAATGAAAGGGATACGAAAAGACGTCGTCACGTATTGCCCGATGTGTGATGGTGAACCAGGACTATGTCTAGATCCATCTTTTAGAGTGCATCATAATTACTGATCTGGTCACACACTTGGTAAAAGCAATTTAAATGTCATTCACGAATGTATATGTCCAATAGTTGTATAATTTTAAAATCAAAAATTTTGTGCATCATATTCAAAGGTAAAATATCTTTTTTTGTTGAAGTTCACATACCTACATATGAATAAATATGAAGGTATATAACTCATATTTGTGTAATTATTTTGAAATAACTTATCCCTTCATTTTATTGCAAAATAGATTTTTAAATTTATGAAATCGTTACTCATTTGAGTAGTCTTGAGAATAATAAATAAGATGGCTGCACGAAAGTTTGCCGATGTTAGCTGAGTTGGATGCATCTGAAACATCACACAGAGCGGATCGCCTCCGTTAGGCGGTGTAATTATGAACTAACAGGTTGCTGGTAATATTACCAAAAAATTAAGTAATAGATTATATGAAGTATGTAAGCAATAAGAAATATCGGAACAATAAAAAGATGAAGATTTGTCGGTGTTAGCTTATTTGACTATTTGTTAAATATCACGCGCATAATTATTTTGAAATAACTTATCCTTTCATTTTATTTCAAAATAGATTTTTAAATTTAAGAAATGGTTACTCTATTGCGTAGTATTCAGAATAATAAATAAGATGGCTACATGAAAGTTTGCCGATGTTAGCATGCATCTGAAACATCAAACAGCAGATCGTCTCCGATAGCCGGTGTAATTTCAAACTAAAAAATGTTGGTAATATTTCCAAAAAATTAGGTAATAGATTATATGAAGTATGTATCGTTTTTGGTATTAAATTGGTTTAAATAACAATAATTGATAAACGAATGAAAAAATAACCGATCCTAAGGCAAATCTTGGCATGGATAACCGCACCGAATGTGTTAAGTCGATTCATAAAATTTTTCATTGAATCAGCTTTTTCTTTCTTCCTTCCCCTAGGAATCATTAACTCTCATCCAACTCTTTGACACCATACAAGAATTAACTTTTAATATCGCAAGTCTACCTCTGCTTATATACGAGTATAGTCTCAAGATAGTGGCAGTTGATGGCAGTTCACCAATCACAATAATACATGATAGTATCTACAATATGCCAGAGCGTTCCATAATTGAACATCTGAGGTCCATGACATTCTTGAATGTTCCATATTCTTCCACAGTGTTCTAGAACGTTCGAGACTCTTTGAGTTTTCCACGGCTTTTGAGTAGGTACTTAATGTACGCATACAATATCGAAATATCTAGACAACCATTGAGAATGAGAGACTGATGTACTATTGTTCACTAATCATTTCCGGAATATTCTATGATACGGGATTATTCTATAAAATCTTCAGACCCTATAGCTAGAAAATTTTGGCTACTCATCAGCATTCACCACTCGTATCTTAACCTTAACTAATCTTAGCAAAGTCGCGTGGAAGATAAAACTTTTGAGCCGCATAATTGAAATTATTTGATACAAATTTCTAACATACTCTCAACGCGCACTGATTAGTGATAACAAGTTGTTGACTAATGCTGGGTGTGATACGAAACAAACAAAAACGCGGTGTTTCAACTTGAATTGTAAAAAAATCTACTACGGTCAATTATTTTCTGTTTCGTTGGTAAATTGACATCATTTTTCCTGTCGTGTGCCTCAATGTGTACTATTTCGACCCCTATCCGGGGCCCCCTCAGAGATTGGTGCCCTAAGCAGCTGCCTAGTTTTCCTCTACAGAAGTTTGCATAGTCCCAACATTCTGTCCCAATTTTTAAATTTATTCTGTCTTTTTTCACACAGCTCTTGTTTCTGCTGTTCGGCAAGAATTCCGTTCTACATCTACACCTACAAAATACCCTGCAAGCCACCTCAGGGGTGTGTGGCAGGGGTTGAGTATTCATCAACATGCATTACACTATACCCTAAAGTTAGTGTAACTACGACTAATGATGCATTAGCATCAATCGCTAATGCTTGTCACGAGACGAAGCCTCACAAGCATGCACTACACTACAGATATGCTCACAATGGAGAGGAACCGTTAATATATATGTATTTTGCAACTACACAAATGGACAGAGACTCAAGACTTATGTAGAAAACATGCACGGCGTGCTGCTAGTACTAGGTAACAGATAAGGATTCAAGTATTAGGGAGTACTACTACTACTAAGAGCTACATTACCTATCGAAAAACCTAGATAAAAGTCTCATTGGCAGCTGTTATGGTCCCTTATCGTTCGTGGGAAAAATCAATTGGATATTCGTGGTCCCTTATAGTTCGTCCGTTTAGTTGCGACCAAGGATGCCTTGCTCCCTCTACAGCCGAGCACCAAACCTACTTTAGCCGGCCAAGTCACGTAGTTTCCAGGCTTTATTCGAAACACCGATCGGAGTTGCGTGGGATAAGACGGCGATAATCACTAACAAAGAAGTCCTACGAAGTCTACCCGTCGAAATGAACATCGCCTGCCGGGAATGGGCGGAAAAACGAATTTGTCGACGGCCACCTTGGCTCCTGGCAGCTGATGGAGCCTCGATGTACAGCCAATCTGCTAATGATCGACATGAATATCCAATTGATACGTTTATGATCGAAGGGAAAAGGTCGATGAGCGTGAGAGCCCTCCGCATCCGAATGAATAACGTATTGCTTCTCCGAGGGCTGCAACAGATGGGCGCCACCGTCGTGCCTCCCCTCCGGCGCGCGAGCACTCCCCCACCCACGACCGCCACTTTCTCCGGCCCAAATAGCGCGAGGGCGATCGACGGCAGCCAGTCGCAACTGAATACGACATCGCGACACCCGCAGCTGATCGCCGCGCCAGCCAGAGCATGAGCCTAACCTGCCTGTGGTCCAAGTGGGATGCGGCACAGGTGAGCAGTCCGCAAACCGGAGGTGGAAGTGAGCAGAACCGCCTGCGATTCCCTTTGCGGAGTGCTGCTCTCCGGGTTTCTCCCGAGGTGGCACCTTAGATATGGCGACATTTCGCTTACCATGCTTTCAGCGAAACGTCGCCATTTTCAAATGCCACCGCGGGAGAAACCCGAGAAGCAGCACTCAACACCGCGAAAATCCATGCGTCTTTTTATCCCATTAAGTACTGTAAGTCCTCAGAATTACGTTTTTGCCTGGCTGTGGAAAATGATATCCTTGATTGTGTAGGGCGACTCCCACCTGCGCTCGAAACGGTACCCACTTCGTCATCAGTCATTCCTATCCTAAGGTGGTTTGACTGCAGCACTCCATTCTACCCTGCTAATTAAATTCCCTTTTATCCCTTCTATTTTATGTTCCGTTTTAACTGGCCTATGTATTTTTCCCTCGATTTTTCTCGTGAGACTGGCTTTAATTATGCTCCTCACGAATTCTCTGTGTCTCAGCGATGATTCTTGCAGATTACTTATCCACTTAAGGAAAAAATTAGATTTTTTTTCACAAAAAGGGAGGAATCAGGCGAGATGTTGTGGAATCTGAACATAATACTAACTATGACGATGCCATTTTCCACATAAAAATGTTTTTAATCAACCCGGGTTTCGATGCACTGCATCATCAATCAGGTCTGATCACTTGCTGATGATGCAGTGCATCGAAACCCGGGTCGATTAAAAACATTTTTATGTGGAAAATGGCATCGTCATAGTTATTATTAGATATTTTTGGCTGTAACGGTACTTGCTCACAACCCCAAATATCGCGTTTTTTGCTCACGTACGTGTGAGTGTGCTATATTTCAAAATGAAAAGGACACTCACTTCCCACAGGATTAACGATTGAATAATACTTTATCCAGCTCTTACACTCTCGGGGAAAGGGTTGCTCCGCTGGAAATGACGCAATCACGTCGGAAAAGAGAATTGTCAATTGAATGCATTACCAAGTGGCTGTAGGAATAAATGGCGTGGTCGACTGATCTTGGCGATACCGGCGACCGTAAATTCAAAAAAAAGTTGTGCCAGATGTGTGTCGAATCTGTAGATTTGGTACAATCGGCAAATATTTTAAACAAAACAAATTATAGGAAAAAATCGGCGCCGACCCATGCGGGAGATGCGTTTAATTTTACGTAGCACCACTCCCGCAACCGTATCTCATTGGAAGTGCAGATCGCTGGTGGTTTCCGGTTTCACTAGCGACGACTTCACGTCCGAGAACGGCAGGCCACGATGTCGCAACCCGTGGGCGGCCGCGTGCAAGGAGGTCCACCTCGTCGCGGTCATCGACGGCCTAACATTCGGGGCGACACTCCCCTCGCCCCCGTCAACCACCGCATTGTAATCACGATAATCGGGCGTCTCTTGTGAAAGTGGTCTCGTGCGAAAGAGCGACGCTCTCGGGGGAGAGGAGGAATTGTCCGGCGGGGCAATTCACTTTCCGTCCCTGGCGATTTGGGGGCGACGGTCCAGGGTGGGGGGCGGGCCGGACTGGGGGGCCTCCAAGTAGGGTTGCCAAATCCTGAAGATTTGACTTCATGCAAGGGTGGCTGTACGGTGCGTTACGATATTTTTTCGTATTTCATACCACCAAAAAATTATCGTACCGTAAAATTCGTATCGCACTGGTAAGCAGTTAACCACACCTTGATGGTAGGAAAAAATATCGCGTCGTAACTTTGTTCCTCAGCATCTCAGAGAAAAATGTTGTCCTCATGAAATAACATACTGCTGAGGAATACTATTTTTAATGAACAGATTCAAATATTGGCCAATAAAGATAAATAATAGTAACCGGGGCGTTATACTTTGTAGCATGATGGCTTTTTAAGGTGGGGCGTCGTCAAAAACGAAACTTATAGCTGATCAGTCTCATGACGACCAGGTGGGACTCGAGGAAATTGTAAGAAAAAGCGACAAGGTACGAAAAATAATATCGAAATTTTGTACTATACTGTACCCTAATGCCACCCCTAATTGCAGGGGAAGTCCATACCATGAGTGAGACATTTCTGAAGATTCCGGAAGATTAGTAACTACCGTTGAATGTGAATCAATTCTCAATAAATCAGCAGTGCTAATTTCACAATTTGATCACAATGGAACTGGGAATATCTAAATCCAGTCTCATCGTGATCATATTATATCATATACCACCATGTACCAATCGCTGAAATCAAGAACATTTGAGATGCATTTACACATTCGGTGGCTGTAGTAGCACGTAACATGTGAATAAAAATATAAACGATAGAAAACCACAACAATGGGAAAATTATCTTATTAATTAGGGTTTATAAACAATTGGAGTGAGAGGAAAATGCCTTGAATCGGCAAATATTAAAAATGTTTGGTTGAGTGGTTTTGTTTCTTGAGGGTTGGCTGCCCTACCCCGAGGGCGATACCTCACGCGAGGCGCGCTCTCGAGGGGACCTCTTCGTTTGGATTCGGAAATTGCTAGAGCTAGCAGCGAGGACGATTGATCGGGATCCAATTTCGAGGATCATGTCATCTCAGTTTCTTGCGAAAGGAAGACGTCCTCGGAGGCGGTTTTCATGTCCGAAAATATTTGTTGCACGGTCAAATTTTGTCGCTTTCTTTGAGAGAAAATGAGACTGGAACGTCATAAAAACAGTTTTCCTATATTTCTTTCCCATCACAACGCAATCTCTATTTTTCTCACGGAATATGAATGCGTAAACCGCCAAAATTACAATTGTTAGAAAATAAGCAATTTTTCTTGTAGTTTTTTCTGAAGATTTTCTCAGTATAACATAAATCTGTCGGGATCCTATAAAGTTGTAAGATATGAAAAATGATGTGACGTTTTCGCAACTTCGGTGAAATAAGTGATACACTAGTTAACGTAAGCAACCCACATTCAGCACACTTGTCATCGCAAGTGTAGTGCAATGTGCATCCCTTAAATAATTTTCTATTTTGGCTTTGCTTCATATTTATTATTTATAGTGAATATTTTAGCTCAAATCTGTACTAAATATACTCAGTGACTAGTGGAATAAAACAAAAGTGATTGCTATGAAATATTTAAATGCAAATGCCCTTCTGACAAAAACAACCCAACAACAAAAGCAATTAATTTTGAAATCACTACTGAGATAAAATTACAGAACTAGAGAATGAAGTTATGAGCAGGTGCACAAGAGGTTTGTTAGGAAAAATTGGCAAACATGGCTATTTTAGAAATCAGAAAAACAGTAGATATTTTCGGAATATATTATAAGAATAGAAATGTTTAGTAATTCATTTATGCTTAATAAAACAAGAATATCTCCTTCAAAATTCCTTAGAATCACTAATGCAAAAAGCGATAACAATTGCAAAGGCTCTCAGCCCAGAAGTCACACAAACACTTTCCAAGTGGAAGCCGTTTCCACATCGAGTCCGGCAATCAATGGGAATCGCCGGTGTTTCACGTCATGATGGCCGTATCGTAGTAAATAAATATTACGTTTCTCGGTAGTCTTTGTCGTACAAAACGACACATGCGCACGCCCGCGATTGCAGTGGGCGCGTGAAGTGCGACCTGCTTGGCGAACTGAGGGAAACGTATCCGGAACACTCGGTCAACCTAAGAGTCTTCATCGGGGGAGTGCTTGGTGAAGTTCATCCCCGCGGTATGCAGAAAGCGTTTGCTCTGTGCGCATGACCCGCAAGCAGGGTGACCAACTATCCGATGGTAGCTGATGTGGTCACCGGACTGCGAAACCTCTGCCGGCCATCGTGACAGCCCGTTGTTACGGAGACTCGGAGAGTGACGTTACACCATGCGACTTTAAAGTATGATAATGCCATATAATTATAGCATTATTGTCGTAAGTCATTTATTGGAACGACCCATTTGACGACAGGGAATGTGCATACGGTTGCGGAAAAAACTAATGAAAATTCTATTGGCGAGAGAATGCGGCATCCGGGGGAACAGAAACAGCCCCTGCTTCGACAGTTTTGTATTCTGTACCTACTGAGAGGGCCAGATGCAACCGAGAATATTCAAAACTCATTCTAATGGAAATAGATTATGCGCATCGCCAAAAAGAGACAATTTATACGGTCAGCATCCGCTAGATTTTCCTGAATATGCTAACGTGACCTCAGATAAATTCATCCCCCAGCCAAGCGAGAGACTGCAGTACAAGGAAAAATGGCATTGATTGGTACTTATAGTAAACATGAGCGTTTTCACGATGTTAAATATATTTTTGCAATTAAAATTATCATTTTACATCAATCGGATTTTTAACCGGGATCTAAATTGCTAGTTCGCTCGTAATTCAATCTACCTCTAGAGTAACAGTTTCTAACTAACTAACTAGACTAACAGGTATTTTTTTACAAATATGTGATAAATACCACGGAAAATTAGGATGTTTTGGTATTTAATCTGGCGACTTCTAAGTGTAAATAAGTTTGGGAGAGCATACTTGCCAAACGGCCGGCGAGAAAGCTTTTAATTACCAAATTTAAGTCCAGCAAAGAAAATTCCGCCTATTCGACTTATTGTCTGTTTACTTGGGTTCCAACACGAGCCAAGTCGATCGTGGTCAATTCAAATGCTTAAATTTCACCGTTGACGAAGTGGTTTTCTCCGATGGTGTCGTGGCAGCCCAGTGGGTAGAGCGTTCAGCTATGAGCAACAGGGTCCCGAGTACAACTTTGGGAGAGACCTCTTTGGATTCACACTCTCCAAAATTGTTACTATGCAATTACCAATCAAAATCATCCGAATAAATTAATTGTCGCTTGCGGAACAGAACGTTCTCATTACCTCTACTTTTATTGTGTGAAACTTTTCAACAGAATTAGGCATTATAGTCTAAGTGAGAGCCACTTGCTGAAAGACCATGATACTAAACAGTCATGAAGAACGTAAAAAATCCAGCTCTCGCTGGACCAACGCATGTATTGATCGATTTTAGTTAGATGCGTGATAAGACATCATTATCTTGAAGGGCATTGTTCGCGATCCTCACATTGCACTGGACGCCGGGATATGGAAGGTAGATCACGTGGTGATAGTAAAATATACATTGTGGATCTCTTAGGAGAGGATCGGTCTGAGTGCAGAAAATATAATGGAATTCATTACGCGTCAGCTGTGGTGAGGATTTCAATAGGAAGGGATGACATACAGGATGACAGATGAAAACAGACATGTCTTACCGGCGTCATTAATGGCGGGTATGAGGACTGGTATGCTTATGGTCATGGGTTTGAATTCCGCCTCTGCAGTTATGCATTCGTCTTATTACATTATCCGCAACTTTTGGATGCCGTGGGTAATAGAAAAATAATTATAATTTAAACAATTTAATTAGGATATTTTTGTATGGCATGCCATATCGAAAATTATTTTGAATGTGTGGAGAGGGCAAAGCGAGTTATTTTGCCGCGAGATAGATGGAGGGGTGGTAGACTATTAAGTTTGACGTCATCTCGGAGACCTACGCGCGGGTCGGATTGCGAAAATAAGAGCAGGCTCTGATAAATCCTGGTGGGTAGGGGAGTAAAACCTGTGTCCCACGGTAAACTTTTTTGACAAAAAATGGGCCAAACGGGTTTAAGTACCGAATTGAGGCAGTACTTGAAGGGAATGTAATTTCATTCCAAAACTTTAATTGTTTTTTTAAAATTCATTACTTGGAATCAAATAACATTTTCTTCATATTTTGCCTCTCACACGAGACTCATTCTCGTTTGGACAAATTTTCTCTAGGCCTGAATACATTTCGTTGAAAATACAGAGAATAAAACTCGTATTTGGTAACACGCAAGGCAAGATATTTCATGCAAGATTTTCATTCAAGTTTCCTAGGTCGAACACACACTGTCAATTCCGCTATGTCATGCCCCGATAATTAATTACCAGAATTAACATTTTTACGATATAACAATTATTTATTACGATGTGTATATGGACGAAGAGTACGAGGTGGGAGTCACATTCTTGAGTCCACTTCCCCGCGTGGCCAACAGTAGCGCTTTGCCGTGACCTCCTTTCCAACCCGAAGGTGCGTCTTTTACCCCTCATTCCATAGCCGGGAGCCCACACAGCAATGCTATGCGCTCATTATTCCTGAGATTTCGGTGCTGAGAAGCAGGCATTGTCAACCCACGGATCCCCGGAAATATAGCTCGGAAGGAGCGCGACTGAAGGGGATGACTGCAGTGGCTGGATTGTTGGGTGCTGATGGAGAAGCTTAAGCAGTAGTCATGGACACTTCAAGCCGCTTCCTCTTCATGTAACTCTTGGTGTCCTGAGTGGGAGCTCGAACATTTTCACTGTCAGCTCACGGAAGTACACGTTTTAAGAGAAAAATCACAACGCCATATATATGCGCAACGACATTCAAGGTAGTGGGTATACATATAAATGCATCAGAAAAAGCCAAATGCCTGGGAAACACCATAGCTTTAGACCTAACGTGGGGACAACACATACGAAAAATTTGCGACGCTTCACTAAAGAGAATAGCATTTATAAAGTGCATGATAGAAAGGTCCTCGAATTAAAACATGAAAGACATGCTATCCCGCGCTCAGGCCACATATGGAGTACACAAAAATCTTTTGGGAATAGTTCAAATGCACGAAATTAAATACAATAAAAAGCCTCACGCTTCGTTAAATACTGTTCATCTACATCTGCATACACGAAGTCTCGAGCGAGTCACCACTAGGGTGTGTGGCACGGGGTGATTCCACACCAGGCATGAAGCACTCGTCCCAGCACAAATCAGAACCTCGCACCCTCCCCCGGCCGCTAGGCGCAGGCCTAAAATCAGTCAGGAGAACCGTTACGAGCGAATAGATAGTGCAACGCTGATGGAAGGACTAGGTTTCCGCTAGATACTTGGAGGCAACACGCCAGGCAAAGGTTACTAGGGAAAATTAAATCACGCGAGTATCAAGATGAATCAGAGGATATTATTTACTCCCACACCATGTTTCTAGAACTGATAAAAGCGGAAAAATAAGAGAGATACTCTGCCGAACTGATGGGTACAAAAATGCTTTTTTTCAACGCACCATTTGTGGTCACTAAAAATCAGAGCGAGACGCTAAGGCACTCCGTTAGCATCTAATTCTCACTGTCGTCCTTTGCATCTTCCGATTCCTTTTTTTCAATTTCCTCCCTTTCAAAACACTCCCTGCCACAGTGGCTCTCGGGGTGATATCTAGATGTATTCGGCGTCGCGGTATATGTATTCCAAAAAAAATCTGAACGTACGAAAATTATATTCTTCCATCGCCACAAAAAAAAACAGTTTTCCATAGCTGTTACAAAAAATAAACGCATCGTGTCACCATCCGCCGAGCATAAGTGAACGAGTTGAAAAATTTACACATTCATGGTAGGGGGGCCATTTCCTTTCCCCGAGCCAACTGTGAAATTCCTCGACGTTTTGACGATCAGAGAGTCGCACCGCGAGGATATTCGGGGGGGGGGACAGTCCAGAGAGGCTTCCCCTCCCCCAATTGAAAAACTACAGAAACTTGCCGAATCCTCCGCGGTTTTCCCGGGAATTGTGAGGCGATCCATCTCCGCGAGGAAACCCCCGCGTGCCGAAGGAAGCAGGAGTTTTAAGGTTGGTTAAGTTTAAGAGTTTAAGCCCCCCCCCCCGCACCAGCTGATGGAGGAGGCGGCATCCTTGACCCCGATGTGAATGCTCCACTGCCCCCCACGCCGCCGAGGAGACGCCCGCCCCTCGTCCACCCGGGTGACGCCCACTCCAAAGACAACTGACGGTCCTTTCCAAATACCTGGCATCCCACCCAAGGGGACCGAAATACGCTGGATGGGCTGTCGCGGAGATATTCGCGTGGTCAATAGTCTGCTGTCATGGTTTATCGACTACCGTCACATCTTCCCTTCTTCGAACGTTAATGTTTGCTTCAATTGATGCACTACAACCGCAGCGAGAATTCCGAAAATAAATGTCCTCCATATACCAGTATCCCTTTGTCATTCTGGAAAATCTCATGCTAACGTCGTGAACGGCGACAGCTTTCCTCATCGCTTTGCATTAGAACACGAAATCCATAGGAGTTTCGTGGATTAACAAGCAAAAATGAAATGAATGTTACCTGCTAACCATTCTGCTATTCTTTCTAAGGAAATTAAATTCACGTCGTGCCGATGAAATGCGGTGAACTGTGGTGTAGAAACAAGTTCAAGTTCAACAAATGTTATATGCTTCCACATTGTGCACAAAATATGTAACAAAATCAAGGAAACAATTTATTACAAAAGACAAACTTTGAGAGCAGGTAGGGTAGGGCTGCTCTTTTTCCTAGAAACGGATGGAAATTGGGTAAAAAAGCGAGGACTTTTGAGAACGCCTGTTAGTAGGATAATAATATTCTTAATATTGTAAAAACATTTCCTCGATGGTGAGCGAGTTCACAGATAAATTAAATTTCGGTTTTCAGTTATCCTGACTTTGGTCATTGCACCGTCTAAACTGAGACCTCAATCCCAAGGCAGACAGCCATGCCCGAGTATGAATTCGAACCCGCGACCTTGGTGTTGCCAGGACGGCACGTCAGCACCCTGGCTTCTGCAGCAAAATCAGTTACCACGGCTCACAGTGGGGCGAATGGCCTGTTTCGGTGAACTAAAGTCGAAAATCGAAGGTCGGAATATTGCTATTTTTTTAGTGGAGTCTATTAGGGTTTGGTGCATGTAATTCCCGAAGGCCAGATAAAAATATCGAATACCTGCTTTTCTACGGCAGTCGAAAGTTGCCGCTCTCGTAGAAGTGCGCACGGCGCTTTGCTGCTATTTTTCAATCGTGAAATTGAAGTGTGTATAATTTGAAAACAAATTGACCAATTTAGACGTTTCACCATGGAAATTAGGTTACTATTTAAAAGATATTGTCCATTCTTTTATAAATTAACACTACAAATGGGAGTACAATTCACATTTACGCGTTTTTTTTCGGTCGAAAACTAGAGATATGTTTTGAGAATCGTGTCGAACCAAGCTGATCCTTACATGAAAATGTTTGTAATAGTATCTAGTTTAAGGAGTGTAAGGAGTCATTCACCCGAAATTGACCGAAAAAGAGTTATAGCCATTAAAGTCTGGCGGCGCGCAGCGTTCGACAAATTATTGTCTCCTAGCCGAGTTTCACCGACACCTTCCCGCTTACCTTTGTATGGACCATAGAGTTTTAAAATCTTTTAAACTCGGGATTGTTCTCGAGATCTATTGTTCCATTAAGAATGAGATCGTTAGACGAAGGACTAACGATGAAATTCTTATATGGAACAATCCAAGAGCTTCATCTACACGTTATTGCAGACCATTACGTTTGCAATTTGCAAAAGAGACAGTGAAGTCAACCCTGACAGAGAAAGAATGCGTCGAAAAACAAATTGCATCTCTCACATCTTTCAATACTGTATTACAGGATAGAAATATTGAAGTTCATTATCAGTTATGTTTCACTCTGATAGATGGTAAGGTTCGAAACACAAGAACCAATACAAAATCATCACAAAGATGTTATATATCTGTAAATTGTGGTCTAAAGATTTTAACAATTTAGATTTAATTTGTAAAAACTTCATGGAATCCAGAGCATTTAAAATTTGTGATAACTTCGTTGCACTCCTGGATAAGGTTCATTGAATGGTTTCTCCATTTATATTATAAGGTTGATGAAGGCAGAAGTAAATGGCAGGCTCATTCTGACGAAGATAAAAATAATGTATCAATCCGAAAAGCACATATTCAAGCTAAATTTAAGAAAACTTTAGGGTTGAATATTAATGCTCCAAAACAGGGTTTTGGTAATCTAATTGACTGGAATACAGCTCGACGTTTTTTCGATGACGTTTCTTTGACGTCAAAAATGCTGAAAATTAACGAGCAATTAATAGTCAATTGCAACGTAATTTGCTAACAATTTCATGTGGTTTTGCAGTAAATGCCGAAAACTTTAAAATATATTACTCGAATGTCACCAAGAAATACGTTGAGCTGAATTCCTGATACTCCATGCCAACATCAGTGCACATTGTATTAACGCACGGAGCAGAAATTGTAGAAAGGGCCCCATTATCAATCCGAGGATGCTCAAAAATCGAGAAATAAAGATATCCCTCGGTATCGCGAAAATTTCACGCGAAAATTTACACGTGAAAAAACTGTCTTACATGTTCCATCGGCTTATGGCATCTTTGGATCTACTAATTACAAGCTTAGAAAAACTGAAAATTGAAGATAATAAATCACTACCTTTAGAAGTAAGAAATCTTTTACTACCCATTAAAAATTTGAATATGAACGCAAGTTCTATTGAAATAGATACGGAACTATGCAACGACAACGATTACGAATTTTGGCCCATGGGAAGACACTGGAAGCAGTAATATGTCTTGTTTGCACGAACTCCATAAAATATTAGATGTTCCTGTTTAATTTTCAACTGGAAGAACGCATCCTTTAGGTCTATTTTACTGAGAAAACTGTGTCTTGGAATTAGTGTGATGGCCTGGGCCGCATCTTTGAGGCGAAATTTAGGTTTATTGTAGTGAGGTGTCCATGGAGATAAATCGTGTATAAGGCGAGTGCCACCTGAGGTTTTTGGGATCAGATATGTTCTAAACGCGAACACAGGTTTACGTCGTAGTAATATTCCCCGGAGAACTAATGGTTCTAGGACTCTACATAAGTCCGCGTCACTCCCGAAGCGAATAAGATGTCGGGGGCATTGAGAGGTTCAGGTATGTTGGCCCCCTGTAGGGTCAAATCGATAACTGATTCATCGTCATAGGGGTACACTGCCACAGAACTTTAGGGTTCGTATTCAATTGACACCGCCATGGGGTCTTGGGCACTTGCATAATGAGGTCGGCCAATGGTACCATACCTGGTTCGTTAATCGGGGGAAAAACACCGAAAACGGGTCCTGCAGAGTGTTCCGGTGCATCGTCCGCGTCCGTTGGAGGGATGGGGGCTCTGCTACCATCGTTGGAATTCATAGAGGCCGTGTCGCTCACCGGTCTTCACTCCTCTTCGTCGCTGTCTTCCTCTAGGGATCCTTCCGAGTCCAGGGACTGGTCGTCTTGCAAGGGAATTGCGTCTCCTGGCTCACCGGAGTCATGCGAGCGGAGGAGGTCCCCGATAAGGAGATCATCCTCCGACGCAGTCTACAAAGGCTCCGGTGGGCAAGGAGACAGAGGGCCTGGCAGGTGGAGCAGTGGCGAGAGAGGGGTCGGCGGCGCGGGGACCGGCGAAGCAGGGATACTAGCGGCGGCGGGAGTTGCCGGGGAAGGGTCCACCGCGCTGCCGACCCCACTGTCTGGTGGGCTGAGATGAAGAAGTGCGCTGGCCGAAAGTGGATATCTGAGGGGCTTGCGGCTGCAGCTCCCTGATCATGGTAGAAACCTCCCGGTAGACCCTCCCGGATGATGGTAGTGCTGGCGGAGGTCAGGGAGGCCGGCAGCCGGAGCACCTCGTTTGGGGCCTGTAATTTCATGGCCATCTCACAATGGGTCCCTGCTATAGCCAGAACTCTAGCCCGATTATACAGTAGGTTCTTGACTGTACCTGGAAGCTGGTGCCAGTCCGCAGCTGCGGCTAAGATAAGTTGCACCTCATGAGCATCTCTATGAGTTAACTTAGTCGAGGCTTGGCTGTTCTTTAGCACAAACAATAATTCTAGACACTCTTGGTCGGGAGGAGTTTCAAGGGACCCGGCGGTTTCTGCGGGCGTAGGTCAATGAAGCACCGTTCGGTGATCTGGGTCTGGGGCACTTGGAGCAATGTCGGCTGTGTTGACATTGGAGTTAGGGGTTGGGACACAACAGGCTGCTGAGGCTGGGAGAAGCCTATTTGGGCAGGGGAAACCCTGAGCTTTGCGCGGTGCTGGTACTTGGCTGTGGCTCGATGGGGAGTACTATATTTCGGTGCTCGCGTAGCGCAAGCATGAGTGACTGCACCCAAGGCGGCTCTTCAGTTAGGCCAGTAAGGGTGGCCGAGGTTGCCGAGGCTCTGCCCGGGGACTGTGTCGGCGACAGTGGCACCGTCAGATTCGGTGGCGATGGTGATCTCTGCCGGGCTGTAGAGGGCCCGGGCTGGGTAGGCGGCTGGGCTGCTGTAGCCCGCGCCGGGGATCGGGTACGGGATCGTGCTCGGCTGGTCGCTCTCCCTTTACTGTGGGTCTTCGGAAGCTTAGGCATGGCGCTGGTAGGTTCCAGGCACCACTGTAGAATTGGTAGTTATGGCCCGCCCCAAAGTGGGATTCGTCAGGGTGACCCGCACTGGGACCACGCCCGGAAGGCACAAGGTTCGTTTACAAAGAGCACAAGAGAGACTGGGCGCTTGTCCCGACTTCCGCCAACTTCCAACTCAACCATTTTGGCCCCGCCATTTGTAATTTTGAAATTCTGATACTGAATACATAATCAGTGATCCCGAAAATCATAAAATACCATGTTTCAGATTGAAAAACTCATTTTTGGACTTTTGTTCACTGATGCATGCCATTCGCCCCACTGCAGTGGGGCGAATGGCATGTGCACTGTGCGGATTTCGAATTAAAGCTGTGATAGTGAGATTTCAGATTTTAGTAGCAAAAAACCCAGACATGTATACATTCCTCCCGGACAACGTAAAGTACTGACAGAAATAAAAGGATGTATCCGGGAAGTTGAGGACAGTTGGCCGCCCTGAGAAGAGGGGCAGGGGGGATCGTTTAGTCGTAAATGACAGCGACTCCTCTCGCAGGCGAGCGATGAATAATCGTAAGAGCTCCGGTGACATGAGACGCGCACGAACGGGAGCCACGAAGGAACGCCTCTCGCCTTGAGCTCGCCCGAGGATTCGAAAACCTCTTCCATCATCTTCTCTTCACAAGCGCTATCCTCTCGCCGTGAGCCCACTTGCGACTTAATATCCTTCTTGTAACGAATTCCATATCCCGACTGCCCCATTCTGCAACACGGCTTCGCGATAAGCGATTGTTTCATTTACTATGGTGAAACTTCTATTCTTAGCGACCAATTGCATACTCGCTTGTCCGTTGGTATGTGTGCTCAGAGTAAATGGCGATGAAAACATTTAGAAAGAAAATGAATTAAGGGTGGGAGAAACGTGGGTGGGAGCAGGTCAATTCATTTAGATTTGCGGACGGTGAAGCTATTTTTTCATTCATTCAACAGACTAGTAACTGACAAATTGTTGTGTGAAACGTACGTAAAGGTAATGCGAGGTCTTGCAAGACGAAGGTCATGAGATTCTCCTATAGAGACGCTGGGAAAAAATCTTAAAATGGTATGGCATACATTGGAATCTGGAGGAGTACAGAATATTTCCTACTTATCTGAGAAGTACCTATTCTAGATGAGAATGGGTTCAGCAATGTGGACATAAAACGAGTGATTATATTAGCACAGGAATTGTTTACGAAATGAAGGAATTACTGAGGGAATTCTGAGCAATGATGAAAAGATAAACTGAAACCCTAACGTAGAGTGTATTGACGAATGCTCAGAAACTTGGTTGACAGAGTGACGGAGTGAGATATCCAGTACTCTACTTATCGTCTACTTTTCGACTAGCATGCAACCGGCGATGAATAACCAAGAGGTCTGAAAATGCATTTTACGACATAATATTCAAGATGTCAAGAATATTCAACTTTTTTTGTAGTTTCTAAAAAGCAGAGTTATTACTATCATTTCGTAGGTAAGCTTTATGGTATGTAAATGTATCAGCATGCTATAACAAATTCCCCAAGTAAAATATTAAGATATTCATAGAATATGATGGATATAAGGAAAAAAAGTATTTCGTAGCAAAAAATATTTGCAACGAAATAGACTGGAAGTGAATAGGGAACAATAGTGATGCATTATTGCTAAAAAAATCTCTTCAATAGTCATTTTTTAGACGTCCGTGATAAGTTTTACTGCTCAACTTTTACTAGGAAACTCGAAAATGTGGTATTCACGTCTGTCACGTTTCGCTGGATATAAACACCGCTTCCATCGGTTAAGTGCTGATGCGACACGGCCTCGCCAAGTGGTGTACAGCGAGTGTTTCTCCATAGCACTGCATTATTTATTCACTGAAATAATCTCGCATTTGGCTTTAAATTTGCATTTACAAATGCTTGGGCTCTTCCAGACGGCCTTCAAGTTCGATATTCAAAGATTCCGAGAACCACCAAGAAAAATCGAAAACTCCCAAAACATTACTCGAGTTAGAGTCCAGATAAATTTTTAGACGCTTTCGAGAGTATGAATTTATTTACTTATTGCCATTATTTAGGGCGAAATTAGGGCTATGCAGCCTTCTCTTACATTTACCCTATTTACATTGCATAAGCATCCATGTCCTGGGTTTCTTGAAAAATTCCACCCAGGCGGGACTCGAACCCGCGACCCTCGGGTTGGCAGGCGAGGATGTTACCCCGTCGCCACCGGGGCCGACGAATGAGAAATTCATGGCTGTATATTATATGTACTACATGGCTGCAATACAGGTAAATATCTACCAATGACCAAGATATTTTGACTGAAATTTGGCTAACGGATCAAACTTTGATTAGCTGCTATAAAGTTTTCGAGAAAGTGTTTTCAAATGGCGTTATTCAACCTTAAACGCACCTTTTTAGTGTTTTTATCATCCTTACCCAAATGAGAATCATAACGACCTTATGACGTTCGTAATATTCCGTGTACATGTATTTGTTTATGGAAACATATGATCCATATGCACACACAACGTGTCGTATTTGAGCTCAAGCTTATATGACATAATAACTCTGCGAAGAAACACTGCTAATCCGTCATATCTCATTAAATCATCTTCGTTCCCCCCAAGTAGTGTTGCCGCGAGACGATGCTCGGAGTCTGTCTCGATCACGTGTCCTAAATTCAAGTCTCGTATTATAAAAAAATAATAAAATAACCTTTGAAACAAGCAAAGTTCGCTCTAGTGTTAAACATTGTAACATTTCCAGTAAATGAAATAACCGCAATCTTGGAATTATTGAGAAAGTTATAAAACAGAAAAATATTAATAGCACATATGAATTAAACTTTGAAATATGACAAACACATAAATAGATATCAATTGAAACGTGAAAAAAAATGAAATGTATCGATCAGATGAAAATATACCTTTAAGCACTCCAGTTTATCAATAAAAATAACTGTATCATAAATTAAAACACGAGGAGCACAGTTAAAATGTAACTTTCACTAGGTACAGATATACTTATTGTATTGAGAGGCCTCCGAGAGCGCGCTTGAAATATTTTTTTTATTTTTATGTCGAATTGCTGCCGCCCATGAGTCCAAAGAAGGCAGCCATTTTTCCTACTTGGGGGTGAAGCTTTTTCAATGTTTTCCATTAGTTAAAGCTCCGCAAGAAAGCAATCCAGGCAAACTAGTCAGTGCATGATCCCCATTTTAGGCAAATTGTTTCATTGAGTAATTTGTACGCCTCGGCGATGCTTCCGTATTTTGAACTGACCGTTAGAACACCCGGCGCAAAACTTGTAGTTTCAACTTCCCCTTTGCGTGGGTGGCCATTTCAACAAATGTTCTCCTCTCGGTGTTTTAAATTCGGCTCAATTTGCAGAAATAAGTGAGCAATGAGCAATAGTTTGTCCATGTGATGAATGGAAGACGCGGCAAGCAGGTATTTGAGATCCGTGAGAACAAAGTTGGTTGAAGAATAAAACACAGTTGAAGGAACATTGGGGTGTTGGGATCCTTATGAGATAGGCTTGGAAACTGAGTAAGAACACGTTCAGCGAAGATCGGCAAGATACGTTAAAGGCCGTTATGATAATATCGTTAGTGTTACTGACCTTTTGCAGCAACTGGGATGGGAAACGCTTTCAGTCAGTCAATTAAAATTTAGACTCAATCTATTATGTAAGTACCAAACCGGTATATTCTCTGACGACGTTGATAATATTTTACAAAATCCGACATACTACTGTAGATCAGATCATGAGAATAAAATTAGGGAACTAGACTGCAGAACGGAAAGATTTAAAATGTCATTTTTCCCTCGTCCGATAAGGGACCATAACAGCTGCCAATGAGACTTTTATCTAGGTTTGTCGATAGGTAGTGTAGTTCTTGGTAGTAGTAGTACACCCTAATACTTGAATCCTTATCTGTTACCTAGTACTAGCAGCACGCCGTGCATGTATTCTACATAAGTGCATTTGCTTCTCTGTCCATTTGTTTTGCTTCAAAATACATATATATTAACGGTCCCTCTCCCTTATGATAATATTTGTAGTGTAGTGCATCCTTGTGAGGCTTCGTCTCGTGACAAGCTTGAGTGATTTATGCTAATGCTTAATTATTCGTAGTTACACTAACTTTAGGGTACAGTGTAATGCATGTTGGTGAATACTCACCCCCTGCCACACACCCCTGAGGTGGCTTGCAGGGTATTTTGTAGATGAACATCCGCTGGCATTGTAAAACCGACTTTATGAAATATGCAAACTGCTTATGGCAAGGCCGTACCCAGGAAAAGATTTCGGGGGGGGGGGGGTTAAAGGGGGTCTGGGGAAATTTTCAAAATGTAAGTGTCAAATGACACATTTTTAGGCCGTTTTTAACTCTTAATTAACAAGAGTTTGGAGGCAAAAAAGTATGGTTTGACTCGAGAATTTTGAAATTTATTTGTGAAAATTAAAAGATAGACAATACAAGTAGACTCAAATAGTTAATTGTAAATTACATAAATGTATCTTTAGAAAACTGTAAGTCAAAACAACAAAATCTAAATTACAAAATCCGATCTTCTGTTCTTTTTTCTGGCGAATTCATCGATCGCTTTGTCTGTTGAGATTTGATGGCTTCTGTGTACAGACATGAGAGCCAGCCCACTTAGTCTGTCTTGTCCACACGCGTTTCTCAGGTAAGTCTTCAATCGTCGAAGCGTGGAGAATGTCCTCTCAGCAGTTGCAGTGGTCACCGGAAAAGAAGCAAATATTTTCAGTAGCGTGAATATGTTAGGGAAAAGTTCCCTATTACATTCGCTTAAGGCCTCAATGGCACAAGAAGGCTTGTCGTGTTCCATTTTGCTTTCCCAAAACAATTTCCACAATGAGTACTCAGCAGATACAAGCTCTAGATCAACCATATTTTCATATAGTTTCAAAGATTCAACATCTATTGCCTCAGTTATTGAGGTTGGTATAAAGCACTGAAGTGTTCCTAGAAGCGCTTTGTGGTCGCTGAATCTGGATTTGAGCTGATCTATGAGATCGTCTAGGATCGGGATTGCCACAGCGATTCTAAAATAGGTTTCAGGGTCTTTAGTAGAGTAGTTACTTCTATGGCGTTGGCGAGGAGCGAGTCTTGGTAAATGAATTTCTTCACCAACATCATGCATTAAAGTTTCAGGTGTTTGGAAAATACTGGAAAACTCAAGATCGATTTTTCTTAGGATGTTTTCGAAGTGGCCAACAATATTTTCAATATGGTCAACTGCAGACTTTAGGTCACAATTGGGGGACTGAAGCAATTTGCACACTGATATTATGGCTGAGAATATGTTTGCCAATAAACAAAGGCACACTACAAATTCACCGTCAAGCATGGACTTCAAGAAGGACGAAGCTTTAGAAGATGTCTCAATATCCGGACTTTCACTAAGACTTTCTAGAGTTTCAACAATAGCTTTAAAGATCTCTTTAAACTTAAGCAAGCTGTTGTGATTCTCTACCCATCTGGTTTCGCACATTGCTGTTAAAGTTGCCCATTTATTATTAGGAAAGTTTGATTTTATGGAGGTTTGCAATACAGCTGTTCTCTTTGGAGATGCTTTTATAAAGTTTGTGACAGCTTTTACGGTTCCAATGCAGTTTCTGGCACATGGGACACAGCAGGAGTGGCATAAAGCCAAATTCAGAGAATATGAACTGCAATGGACATAGAGTGCTTGAGGAAAGGTTTTTTTAACTATTGCCTGCACCCCTTTGAATGAGCCCTTCATGGCAGCGGCCCCATCGTACCCTTGACCTATTATGTTTGTCATCTCCACTCCTAAGTCCTTTAGAGTTGACATAATTGTGTTTGCCAGCGCTTCTCCCGTAGTGTCGTCAGCTTTGACAAACGATAAAAAATCTTCCTTGCAAATAAAGAAATTAGGTCTTTCTGGTTTAGTATATCTGACACAAATTGAGACTTGCTCATGACCAGTTATATCTGCTGTTTCGTCAACAAGAACTGAAAATGCCTTAGAATTATTAACATCTGTCACAATTTCTTTCTGGATTAATTCCCCGCATATGTTGATCAATTCATTTTGAACTTTAGGACTCATGTACAATGCATTCAAGGAAGCATTTTCTGTGTGTCTTACTAAATTTTGATCCCCACACTTGAGTCTCATCCTTAAAAGCGCACGAAAATTACCGTCGTTTAAAGAAGGCTCTTCATCATTGATTGATATTGGCCCATGATCATTCGTGCCTCTTAATGCTAACTCTTGCCGGCCACAGAGTTTTATTGTGTCTACAATTGATGAAAGTCTTTTCCTGTTATCTTCCACTTGTTTCTTTCTACTTGAATCCATAATATTCCTTATATCAGAGTTTAAATCACTTTTGTTTTCAAGAAGTTGTTGCCAATTAGTGTACAATCTTTGTGGTAGCCATGCGACTCATGGGTTTTAAAGAATTCCAAAGCGTCCTTCCATTTTGTAAAAGGCTCTTTCACTAGGGATTTCAATGTTTGATTACATCCTTTGCCTGCACATTCTTTGGAGAATAAAACACAATATTTACAAAAAGCACCATCACTTTGAGTATATACCAGCCAAGGGAAACGAGTCAACCACTGTCTTTGAAAACGAAGATTCCTTTTTCCACTTGTAGGAAATTGGAATGTATTTTCTGGAACCCAAGGAGAAGTTAAAAGATTATATTTGAGGTCTTCATCCAAATTAGAGTTTATATATCTACCAATATCCAAGGGATGTAGATGAGATTTTTCATTTTCCGCGTTTTCGTCAACTCTATTCTCTTGATGCAATGTAGGGGTTGAGTCCGATGTAGATGCAGAATCAAGAAAACCATTACTACTAGGACTGTCAAGTGTACTTGTTTTTCGAGTTTTTGTAAAAAAGGTCAAAAGTGAAGGTTGCCCTTGGGCTGCTTGGGCAGGTCGCTTCGCCATCTTCTTCTTACTTTGGCCCCTAAAAAAAATAATGCTAGAGACTAGAATATTTTCAAAGCCTACTGCATATATATATAAATAAATACGGCACCCAGCTACCTAGCGCTGACGAAACGGAGCGCATCTCCAAACTTCATCTTTAAAAATGTATTTATATATTACAATTTTCTGCAATATCAAAAGAATTAATAAAGGTAGCCTATAAGGTCGTGCAATGGCTTAAATGTGTTGCCTTTACATTACCTTTCATAATTTTTTTATCAAAGAATTCAATTTAAAAAATATAGATATATACAAGTCTATATTTTTTCTACACAAATCCCATCACATATTAACATCATTCCTAATATAACTTAAGAACGGCAAAATATCAAAAATTGGACGAATTAGGATAAAACCAGACTTTCCATATTGTAATTAGTTTTAGTAAATTTTATAATCGGCAGTGAATCAACCTTAATAAATATTTAATATTGTATGTAGAGAAATTTGTCTCATCGAATAATATATTTTTATTTTATTACAATAAGTTTATTTTTCAAGAAATTCCAAAAGGTAAATCTAGGTAGGCCTACATATTTAAATGGTTCCTCCCCTACTGAGTGACAAATGGACTCACCCAATCCCGTATACAACACGGAGCGCCCTGCTAGCCCGCTCCTAGTAACTCCACTAAGTAACAAACTTCAATTATCAAGGTGGCCGTGTAATGCATAATATATTGGGCTGGAAAAGGCTGAAAATAATAAGTTCGTTTTAACTACCAATAATGATTACAATGATAGCATGTTGTTATCTGGCAGTGGTGAGTACAATTTTGACTATATTAGTGTGTCAGATAGTGAGATATTAAAATTAATACGCAAACAACGGAGAAATAAATCAGCGGGACCTGATAATGTATCCATAGATGCATTAAAACTAGGTGATGAAGCAATAGTTCCTTACATAAAAAGACTTTTCCTCGTGACTTTAAATAATGGAAGCTTGCCTTTCGACTGGAAATTGGCAACCGTCATACCTATCTTCAAGGGAGGAGATAAAACTAGAGTAGAAAACTATAGACCTGTAAGCCTAACGTCTGTAGTGTGTAAATTAATTGAAAAAATCATTGCTAGGTACTTGCGTGAGTTCTGGGACAAAACTAACTGGCTATTCAAATACCAGCATGGATTCAGGAAAGGCTTTTCGTGTGAAACCCAATTGCTAGGATTGTGCCAAGATATTGCTGAAGTCCTAGACCAAGGTAGTGAAATTGATGCGGTTATAATTGATTTCAAAAAAGCTTTTGACACGGTACCACACATTAATTTGATAGAAAAAATAGAGAGGTTACAAATAGATGGCAGGGTTAAAATATGGATTAGAGAATTTTTTAAAGGAAGGTCGCAGAGAGTAAGAGTCGGTGAAGAATTCTCCGGTGATACTGAAGTGACATCTGAAGTTCCCCAAGGAAGCTTTTTGGGTCCGTTATTGTTTTTAATTTACATAAATGACATACATGTAGATGTTGACTCCAAAATTCGTCTTTTTGCAGATGACTGCATTATATATAGAAAGATAAATAACAAGGAGGACCAGTGTGCCCTTCAAAATGATCTAGACAAGTTGTCATCATGGATAACAGTAAATAAAATGGGAGTTAACATGAATAAATGCAAACAAATAACATTCACGAGAAGGAAAAATAAAGAAAATAGGTCATATATTCTGCTCGGAGAAAATATTGACAATTTTAACGATTGTAAATACCTGGGTGTTAATTTTACGTCAAAACTAGATTGGGGAATACACATCGATAAGGTTGTAAGCAAAGCTTTTAAATCTCTGCACTGGGTGATGAGAAATATTAAGGAGAGTAATAAAGAAACCAAAGAAATGGCCTACAGGACTATGGTTCGTCCGGTATTAGAATATGCAACGGTAGTATGGGATTCTCATTTAAAAACAGATATATACAAGCTGGAAAAAGTACAAAGGAAGGCAGCCAGGTATGTTTTAGGCAGGCACAAAAGGTGTGACAGTGTCACAGCCATGCTGGGGTATCTGGTTTGGAAACCTTTGGAATTAAGGAGGAAAATAAACAGGTTATGCGGGATATACAAAGCTATTACAAAAGAACGGGCTTGGGATGAAATAAATCAAAGGCTAGTCTCACCCTGCTACATAGGAAGAAATGACCACAGGTACAAAATTAAATGTAGAAAGCAGAAAACTGATACCCTGAAGCAATCCTTCTTAAATAGAGGTATAAAGGAGTGGAATGAGTTGCCTGAAGAAATTTTTAAGATCTTTCCTGCTAGCGCAAAATTTTTTAGAAATAAGTGTTCCTCGATTCTGTAACGGTTTATTTGGAAGTGTTTTGAAAATTTCATGTGTATTTTCTTATGCTTAGGTTCATGTTACCACCAGGCGATTGCCTACTTGTAAAGTTTTGTAATTATATTAAATATTAAGCAGATCATTTAGGCCATCTTTTCAAGAAACATTTTTGTTTGTAAAAATATGGAAAGTAAAAATTGTCGGAGCGGACAGCAGCCAATTACTGTATAAGTTTTAGGCCAATCGAATTTCGAAACATGTGCTTTCAAAATAAAAATAATATTCACCCTCAGTATCCCGCAAACATATTCAACACGCAAGACAAGCAGTCCCGGTGAAAAATCGAAATACCTAGTTTCAACTCGTTCGATGTGGAATTCGTTTCGAGTGGTTTCAGCTTGTAGACGAGGTAACATGTCTAAACTCGGTTCACCTCGTTGAAGGTGGATCTCGTATCAACTGGTTTTACCTCGTATCCCACGCTTCTCGTTTTTACTTGATTCACCTCGTCCGATGTGGATCTCGTATCAACTAGTTTTACCTATTATCCCACGCTTCTCGTTTTTACTAGATTCACATCGTTCGAGGTGGGTCTTGTATCAACTGGTTTTACCTCGTACCCACGCTTCTCGTTTTTACTAGATTCACCTCGTCCGATGTGGATCTCGTATCAACTGGTTTTACCTCGTATCCCATGCTTCTCGTTTTTACTAGATTCACCTCGTCCGATGTGGATCTCGTATCAACTGGTTTTACCTCGTATCCCACGCTTCTCGTTTATACTAGATTCACCTCCTCCGATGTGGATCTCGTATCAACTGGTTTTACCTCTTATCCCACGCTTCTCGTTTTTACTAGATTCACATCGTTCGAGGTGGGTCTTGTATCAACTGGTTTTGCCTCGTATCCCACGCTTCTCGTTTTTACTTGATTCACCTCGTCCGATGTGGATCTCGTATCAACTAGTTTTACCTATTATCCCACGCTTCTCGTTTTTACTAGATTCACATCGTTCGAGGTGGGTCTTGTATCAACTGGTTTTACCTCGTACCCACGCTTCTCGTTTTTACTAGATTCACCTCGTCCGATGTGGATCTCGTATCAACTGGTTTTACCTCGTATCCCATGCTTCTCGTTTTTACTAGATTCACCTCGTCCGATGTGGATCTCGTATCAACTGGTTTTACCTCGTATCCCACGCTTCTCGTTTATACTAGATTCACCTCCTCCGATGTGGATCTCGTATCAACTGGTTTTACCTCTTATCCCACGCTTCTCGTTTTTACTAGATTCACATCGTTCGAGGTGGGTCTTGTATCAACTGGTTTTGCCTCGTATCCCACGCTTCTCGTTTTTACTAGATTCACCTCGTCCGATGTGGATCTCGTATCAACTGGTTTTACCTCGTATCCCACGCTTCTCGTTTTTACTAGATTCACCTCGTCCGATGTGGATTTCGTATCAACTGGTTTTACCTCGTATCCCACGCTTCTCGTTTATACTAGATTCACCTCGTCCGCTGTGGATCTCGTATCAACTGGTTTTACCTCGTATCCCACGCTTCTCGTTTTTACTAGATTCACATCGTTCGAGGTGGGTCTTGTATCAACTGGTTTTACCTCGTATCCCACGCTACTCGTTTTTACTAGATTCACCTCCTCCGATGTGGATCTCGTATCAACTGGTTTTACCTCGTATCCCATGCTTCTCGTTTTTACTAGATTCACCTCGTCCGATGTGGATCTCGTATCAACTGGTTTTACCTCGTATCCCACGCTTCTCGTTTATACTAGATTCACCTCCTCCGATGTGGATCTCGTATCAACTGGTTTTACCTCTTATCCCACGCTTCTCGTTTTTACTAGATTCACATCGTTCGAGGTGGGTCTTGTATCAACTGGTTTTACCTCGTACCCACGCTTCTCGTTTTTACTAGATTCACCTCGTCCGATGTGGATCTCGTATCAACTGGTTTTACCTATTATCCCATGCTTCTCGTTTTTACTAGATTCACCTCGTCCGATGTGGATCTCGTATCAACTGGTTTTACCTCGTACCCACGCTTCTCGTTTTTACTAGATTCACCTCGTCCGATGTGGATCTCGTATCAACTGGTTTTACCTCGTATCCCATGCTTCTCGTTTTTACTAGATTCACCTCGTCCGATGTGGATCTCGTATCAACTGGTTTTACCTCGTATCCCACGCTTCTCGTTTATACTAGATTCACCTCCTCCGATGTGGATCTCGTATCAACTGGTTTTACCTCTTATCCCACGCTTCTCGTTTATACTAGATTCACCTCGTCCGCTGTGGATTTCGTATCAACTGGTTTTACCTCGTATCCCACGCTTCTCGTTTATACTAGATTCACCTCGTCCGCTGTGGATCTCGTATCAACTGGTTTTACCTCGTATCCCACGCTTCTCGTTTTTACTAGATTCACATCGTTCGAGGTGGGTCTTGTATCAACTGGTTTTACCTCGTATCCCACGCTTCTCGTTTATACTAGATTCACCTCCTCCGATGTGGATCTCGTATCAACTGGTTTTACCTCTTATCCCACGCTTCTCGTTTTTACTAGATTCACATCGTTCGAGGTGGGTCTTGTATCAACTGGTTTTACCTCGTATCCCACGCTACTCGTTTTTACTAGATTCACCTCGTCCGATGTGGATCTCGTATCAACTGGTTTTACCTCGTATCCCACGCTTCTCGTTTTTACTAGATTCACATCGTTCGAGGTGGGTCTTGTATCAACTGGTTTTACCTCGTATCCCACGCTTCTCGTTTATAACTAGATTCACCTCGTTCGAGGTGGGTCTTGTATCAACTGGTTTTACCTCGTATCCCACGCTTCTCGTTTTTACTAGATTCACCTCGTCCGATGTGGATCTCGTATCAACTGGTTTTACCTCGAATTCCACGCTTCTCGTTTTTACTAAATTCACCTCGTCCGAGGTGGATCTCGTATCAACTGGTTTTACCTCTTATCCCACGCTTCTCGTTTTTACTAGATTCACATCGTTCGAGGTGGGTCTTGTATCAACTGGTTTTACCTCGTATCCCACGCTTCTCGTTTTTACTAGATTCACCTCGTCCGATGTGGATCTCGTATCAACTGGTTTTACCTCGTATCCCAAGCTTCTCGTTTATACTAGATTCACCTCGTCCGATGTGGATCTCGTATCAACTGGTTTTACCTCGTATCCAACGCTTCTCGTTTATACTAGATTCACCTCGTCCGATGTGGATCTCGTATCAACTGGTTTTACCTCTAATCCCACGCTTCTCGTTTTTAGTAGATTCACATCGTTCGAGGTGGGTCTTGTATCAACTGGTTTTACCTCTTATCCCACGCTTCTCGTTTTTACTAGATTCACCTCGTCCGATGTGGATTTCGTATCAACTAGTTTTACCTCTTATCCCACGCTTCTCGTTTTTACTAGATTCACATCGTTCGAGGTGGGTCTTGTATCAACTGGTTTTACCTCGTATCCCACGCTTCTCGTTTTTACTTGATTCACCTCGTCCGATGTGGATCTCGTATCAACTGGTTTTACCTCTTATCCCACGCTTCTCGTTTTTACTAGATTCACATCGTTCGAGGTGGGTCTTGTATGAACTGGTTTTACCTCGTATCCCACGCTTCTCGTTTTTACTAGATTTACCTCGTCCGTTGTAGATCTCGTATCAACTGGTTTTACCTCGCATCCCACGCTTCTCGTTTATACTAGATTCACCTCGTCCGATGTGGATCTCGTATTAACTGGTTTTACCTCGTATCCCACGCTTCTCGTTTTTACTAGATTCACCTCGTCCGATGTGGATCTCGTATCAACTGGTTTTACCTCTTATCCCACGCTTCTCGTTTTTACTAGATTCACATCGTTCGAGGTGGGTCTTGTATCAACTGGTTTTACCTCGTATCCCACGCTTCTCGTTTTTACTAGATTCACCTCGTCCGATGTGGATCTCGTATCAACTGGTTTTACCTCGTATCCCAGGCTTCTCGTTTGTACTAGATTCACCTCGTCCGATGTGGATTTCGTATCAACTGGTTTTACCTCTTATCCCACGCTTCTCGTTTTTACTAGATTCACATCGTTCGAGGTGGGTCTTGTATCAACTGGTTTTACCTCGTATCCCACGCTTCTCGTTTTTACTAGATTAACCTCGTCCGATGTGGATCTCGTATCAACTGGTTTTACCTCGTATCCCACGCTTCTCGTTTATACTAGATTCACCTCGTCCGATGTGGATCTCGTATCAACTGGTTTTACCTCGTATCCCACGCTTCTCGTTTATACTAGATTCACCCCGTCCGATGTGTATCTCGTATCAACTGGTTTTACCTCTTATCCCACGCTTCTCGTTTTTACTAGATTCACATCGTTCGAGGTGGGTCTTGTATCAACTGGTTTTACCTCGTATCCCACGCTTCTCGTTTTTACTAGATTCACCTCGTCCGATGTGGATTTCGTATCAACTGGTTTTACCTCGTATCCCACGCTTCTCGTTTATACTAGATTAACCTCGTCCGATGTGGATCTCGTATCAACTGGTTTTACCTCGTATCCCACGCTTCTCGTTTTTACTAGATTCACATCGTTCGAGGTGGGTCTTGTATCAACTAGTTTTACCTCGTTACCCACGCTTCTCGTTTTTACTTGATTCACCTCGTCCGATGTGGAACATGTATCAACTGGTTTTACCTCGTATCCCATGCTTCTCGTTTTTACTAGATTCACCTCGTCCGATGTGGATCTCGTATCAACTGGTTTTACCTCGTATCCCACGCTTCTCGTTTATACTAGATTAACCTCGTCCGATTTGGATCTCGTATCAACTGGTTTTACCTCTTATCCCATGCTTCTCGTTTTTACTAGATTCACATCGTTCGAGGTGGGTCTTGTATCAACTGGTTTTACCTCGTATCCCACGCTTCTCGTTTTTACTTGATTCACCTCGTCCGATGTGGAACATGTATCAACTGGTTTTACCTCGTATCCCACGCTTCTCGTTTTTACTAGATTCACCTCGTCCGATGTGGATCTCGTATCAGCTGGTTTTACCTCGTATCCCATGCTTCTCGTTTTTACTAGATTCACCTCGTCCGATGTGGATCTCGTATCAACTGGTTTTACCTCGTATCCCACGCTTCTCGTTTATACTAGATTCACCTCGTCCGATGTGGATCTCGTATCAACTGGTTTTACCTCGCAACCCAAGCTTCTCGTTTTTACTAGATTCACATCGTTCGAGGTGGGTCTTGTATCAACTGGTTTTACCTCGTATCCCACGCTTCTCGTTTTTACTTGATTCACCTCGTCCGATGTGGAACATGTATCAACTGGTTTTACCTCGTATCCCACGCTTCTCGTTTATACTAGATTCACCTCGTCCGATGTGGATTTCATATCAACTGGTTTTACCTCGTATCCCACGCTTCTCGTTTATACTAGATTCACCTCGTCCGATGTGGATCTCGTATCAGCTGGTTTTACCTCGTATCCCATGCTTCTCGTTTTTACTAGATTCACCTCGTCCGATGTGGATCTCGTATCAACTGGTTTTACCTCGTATCCCACGCTTCTCGTTTATACTAAATTCTCCTCGTCCGATGTGGATCTCGTATTAACTGTTTTTACCTCGTATCATACGCTTCTCGTTTTTACTAGATTCACATCGTTCGAGGTGGGTCTTGTATCAACTGGTTTTACCTTGTATCCCACGCTTCTCGTTTTTACTTGATTCACCTCGTCCGATGTGGAACATGTAGCAACTGGTTTTACCTCGTATCCCACGCTTCTCGTTTTTACTAGATTCACCTCGTCCGATGTGGATTTCGTATAAACTGGTTTAACCTCGTATCCCACGCTTCTCGTTTATACTAGATTCACCTCGTCCGATGTGGATCTCGTATCAGCTGGTTTTACCTCTTATCCCACGCTTCTTGTTTTTACTAGATTCACATCGTTCGAGGTGGGTCTTGTATCAACTGGTTTTACCTCGTACCCACGCTTCTCGTTTTTACTAGATTCACCTCGTCCGATGTGGATCTCGTATCAACTGGTTTTACCTCGTATCCCACGCTTCTCGTTTTTACTAGATTCACCTCGTTCGATGTGGATCTCGTATCAACTGGTTTTACCTCGTATCCCATGCTTCTCGTTTTTACTAGATTCACCTCGTCCGATGTGGATCTCGTATCAACGGGTTTTACCTCGTATCCCACGCTTCTCGTTTTTACTTGATTCACCTTCTCCGATGTGAATCTCGTATCAACTGGTTTTACCTCGTATCCCACGCTTCTCGTTTTTACTAGATTCACCTCGTCCGATGTGGATCTCGTATCAACTGGTTTTACCTCGTATCCCACGCTTCTCGTTTTTACTAGATCCACCTCGTCCGATGTGGATCTCGTATCAACTGGTTTTACCTCGTATCCCACGCTTCCCGTTTTTACTAGATTCACATCGTTCGAGGTGGGTCTCGTATAAACTGGTTTTATCTCGTATCCCACGCTTCTCGTTTTTACTAGATTCACCTCGTCCGATGTGGATCTCGTATCAACTGGTGTTACCTCGTATCCCACGCTTCTCGTTTATACTAGATTCACCTCGTCCGATGTGGATCTCGTATCAACTAGTTTTACCTCTTATCCCACGCTTCTCGTTTTTACTAGATTCACATCGTTCGAGATGGGTCTTGTATCAACTGGTTTTACCTCGTACCCACGCTTCTCGTTTTTACTAGATTCACCTCGTCCGATGTGGATCTCGTATCAACTGGTTTTACCTCGTATCCCACGCTTCTCGTTTTTACTTGATTCACCTTGTCCGATGTGGATCTCGTATCAAGTGAATATCTAGAGAACTGATCCACAAATGAGTGAGATAAAAGTTTTTGAGTAAAATAGTACACCTTAGGAGGCAAGCCTCCTGAATGCAAGCAATTGAGAACTTGCTTGAAGTTTGAGGGTGTCATGGTGTGGTGACGTGGAAATACCCTTGCGTAACTTCAATGGTCGGTGGAAATTGCAGTTTAATTGTCTTGTACATACGTGGTAGAATCTTGATTTGTTATACACAGTCACCATACTTATTTTATGTCCAACATGTTATGTTTGTTATTGCAGTAGATAGTTACTATCAGTGAGTACTTAAATTTCAGGCTGGGAAGGAGGGTCAAAGTAAAAACTTTTGAGGTGTTTGCCTTCCTTTAAGTTGTATTTTTTGCATGACAGCAGTGTTTACGTTCCCTTAATTTCTCAGCGGGATTTGTTGGTTTCATAGAATCATGGAGGAGTATTTTTTGTAAAGTCAGGAGTAACTACTGTATGTGAAATATGTAGCGACACCCGATTTTGAGAGACAAACTATCCTGAAAGAGGATGCATTTAAAACCGTATAACGGTAACATTAACTCTACGTGCTCCTTACAGGGCATGAACAGGGGAGAATTACTCTGTTGAAATCAATTTTTCGGGGCTTCTTTAACTATACTAGCTCGCTAGCAGATTTGTATTCAAATCTATGATGAATAAAAATCAATATAGATTATACTGGTATTTATTAACTTTTTTCTATAAGCTATCCATTACATTGTCATTTTAACGCATGCAACAATCCCGCTGACATATTTCATTTGGGTTATTAGTTTGGAGGTTTGCAGAGAATTATGCTTTTTACAACAACTTTTGATATTTAAGCAATGTAAACAAATGCTTTTCAGGTAACTTTAATCAATAAGTTAGCTTTTTTGCTTAAAAACAACAAATTAATACGCATACATTTAACGGACTGCCAAGTGCTTGAATATGAGCAATCTGTTTTTACTCGCCAATAACCTTTTGCTAACAAAGTTTAATAATCGTGCAGTGGGGGCAACAAAACATTTTATTTTACTGCGTTGTAATAAGTTTCGTTTTTATTTTACTTTTTTACAGAAAGTAGGTGTATTTTTGTCTGCCACAGTGACGCTGTTTTATTATTTTGATTTCCTGTAAATTAAGGTGGAAGTGGGGTTTAAATTTGCAACACTCCTAACTTCCTCATAACTTTACACAAGCTCATCTCTTTGGGCGATAACACGTTGTTACCATCCACTGTAACCCCCTTGGCCATGCACGACTCTGTTTGGGTGCTGTATTATAGGTCAAAAGAGGTAATACGATATGAATCGAGGTAGCCTGTTCTAGATAAAACGGGTTTATTCTAGGTAATGCGAGTTGATTCTTGCCAATATGAAACGAGTTAATACGATGTGAAACGAGGTAAGGTAGCTGAAACTAGTGGAAACGGGGTAGTACTAGTTCAAACCAGTTGCTTCTCGTACAGGTTAAACGAGGTAATACGATATGAATCGAGGTAGCCTGTTCTAGATAAAACGGGTTAATTCTAGGTAATACGAGTTGATTCTTCCCCATATGAAACGAGTTAATACAACGTGAAACGAGGCTAGCTGAAACCAGTTGAAACGGGGTAGTACTAGTTCAAACCAGTGGCTTCTCGTACAGGTCAAACGAGGTAATACGACATGAATCGAAGTAGTCTGTTCTAGTTAAAACGGGGCAATGCTAGGTAAGACGAGTTGATCATTGCACATTTGAAACAAGTTAATACGATGTAAAACGAGGTAAGGTGATGCTAGCTGAAACCAGTTGAAATGGGGTAGTATGTACTAGTTCAAACCAGTTGCTTCTCGTACAGGTCAAACGAGGTGTTACGATATGAATCGAGGTAGCCTGTTCTAGATAAAACGGGGCAATGCTAGGTAAGACGAGTTGATCATTGCACATTTGAAACAAGTTAATACGATGTAAAACGAGGTAAGGTGATACTAGCTGAAACCAGTTGAAATGGGGTAGTATGTACTAGTTCAAACCAGTTGCTTCTCGTACAGGTCAAACGAGGTAATACGATATGAATCGAGGTAGCCTGTTCTAGATAAAACGGGTTAATTCTAGGTAATACGAGTTGATTATTCCCCATATGAAACGAGTTAATACAATGTGAAACGAGTTAGCGTGTTACTAGCTGAAACTATGGAATACGAGATTAAACAAGCTATTCCTCTCTAGGTAAGACAAGGTGGTTCAAGAAGAATCAAGCTGCCAGAAACGTCAGTTACTGGTTGATACCACATAAATCGAGGTAATATTACCTACCTCGATTTATGGCCCGCAGGCTGTGGGTCTACAAAGTGCGCTCCCTGAGGGTTGCACCCCTGGCAGCCGCCCGCCTGTCCAGCCCCTAGCTACGTCGCCGAAGCTAACGTTCGGGAATTGGAAAAATATTTTTTATTCAAAGTAATATTGCATTTATATTCATACCATGTGCAACATAGGATAACAGTTATCTGGCATTAATCAATGGCAAATAACATTTATCAATATTTAATGGTTTTTCCTCAAACTATCACGAAATTATCATGTAATAAATATAGTAATCGAAGTCACATTTATCCACGGAAGTGACTAGATATATACGTCTTTCTCAACTCCAGTGTTTTAATAATGAGTGCGAGAATAGGTGCGTAAAGTCGTAGGTTTCGTAATAGGTCGTTAATTCATAGTAGGTACTATATTGTTCGGTAGATTCGAGGTAATATAACACGAAGTACTATAACATGCCATTGTGCAGTAACGTATTCATAATGATTTTTAACAAATTATTTTTTTTTATTTTGAGAGCGCAGCAAAGTGAGTGGAGAGGTAATACGGTATTAATCGAGGTAGCTTGTAGAAGATAAAACAGTACAACGCTAGGTAATACGAGTTGATTCTTGCCCATATAAATCGAGTTAATACGATGCGAAACGAGGTAAGGTGATGCTAGCTGAAACCAGTTGAAACGGGGTAGTACTAGTTCAAACCAGTTGCTTCTCGTACAGGTCAAACGAGGTAATACGATGTGAATCGAGAAAGCTGGTACTAGATAAAACGAGCTAATTCTAGGTAAGACCAGTTGATTCTTGCCCATATGAAACGAGTTAATACGATGTGAAACGAGGTAAGGTGATGCTAGCTGAAACGGGGTAGTACTAGTTCAAACCAGTTGCTTCTCGTACAGGTCAAACGAGGCAATACGATATGAATCGAGGTAGCTTGTACTGTAGATAAAACGGACTAATGCTAGGCAAGACGAGTTGATTCTTACCCTTATGAAACGAGTTAATACGATATGAAACGAGGTAAGGTGATGCTAGCTGAAACCAGTTGAAACAAGCTAATGCTAGATCGAACGAGCTGCTTCTCGAACAGGTCGAACGAGGTAATACGATATGAATCGAGGTAGTCTGTTCTAGATAAAACGGGCTAATGCTAGGTAAGACGAGTTGATTCTTGCCCATATGAAACGAGTTTATACAATGTGAAACGAGGTAGCGTGTTACTAACTGAAACCAGTTAATACGAGATGAAACAACCTATACATCTCTAGGTAAAACCAGGTGATTCAAGAAGAATCGAGCTGCCCAGAAACGACAGCTACTAGTTGATACGACGTCACTCAAGGTAATTCGAGGTCAATGTACGAGTTAAAGCAAGCAAAAAGCGGCCATAACCGACCTCAAACGAGTTGAGATAACGAGTTAAACCGAGTTGAAAACAGGTAAAAACATGCTAGCTGAATCCATCTCGTTTTAACTCGTAGAATCCCCAGGGTATATATATATATCAAGCAAAAGCCTAATGACTTATCGTAACTACATAAGGAAACATATTATCTTACCTTGCATGTGTTGTCTTCAGAGTCAGAGAACTATAGAGCTATTTTGTGTATCTGGCTACTAGCACTAGCAACAGAAGATCTAAACTAAAAAACAAATTAAACTAACCAACTGAACTGAACAGTGAAACAATTCCACAGAATCAAATAACGCAACGCCCAACCGGCTCAACTGATGTAGTGATGTAAATGAATCACAGACGAAATGGCGACGGCGACGGGTTTGCTTCTATGGACGGCGAGTAACAGGAAAGTGACACTAGCGCTAGCCTAGTGCTGGTGGGCGGGATAGTGGTCAGAGAGAGAGAGAGAGAGACATTAGCGAATAGCGATACACCGCACCTCTTACTACTGACTGCGTTGGTTGTGAGCATCAGAACAGGCGCTATGCGGGTGGCTGCGAGTAGAGTAGGCTATTATAGGCAGGCTGTTTTCACATGTACGCTTCTCTCTCGTGATGCATCAGCAAGGTCAGTTGCCAGTTCAATGCATAAACACCATTAATTAAATGATGCAGTACTTTCCTACTTACAGATAGCAAAATATCGAGAAAATTGTAGCAAAATATCGAGAAAATTGTATTATCTTTAATTCAGGAAAACGTGTTTTAAAATACTTATTTCTGGAAAATTTCGGGGGGGGGGTTTCAACCCTTCTGACCCCCCCCCCCTGGGTACGGCCTTGGCTTATGGGTAATTTGGTGAACCAGGTCGGGAGGAGTCAAGACATGAGAGGTCCGGGAATTTAGCGAAGCACACTCTCTCACTCAGTGATATTCAACCCGAAGGCTGGTTTGGATAGTTGAGGGTAGAGCTCATCCCGGACTAAGCCACAGATGCGTGTGAATTTCACACATTCAGCGTATGGGGGGGCCAGTTCCTTTCCCTGGGCCACCTCGCACTTCGAGGATTTTTGTTCGGGGGCGTTCAAAGGCTTCACCCGGTTTTTAACCCGGGACCCTTCGATCAGTAGCCAAGCGCTCTACCCTCTGGCGAAGCACCTAATAGTCTATTAGGCCACCACGCTCCCCCAAGCGAAGCACAGCGAAAACTGAAAGCGAAGACCGAAATTAAATTCTGACGGGTATCCCTCACTACATCGGTCCGTGCAGTGCACCTACATTCCCCCTTCCATTAATAAATAAGGGAGAGAGTAACTAGAACCTGAAGGAATTAATATAACTATTAGCATTAATTGAGTATAACATGCCTGGTGTGGAATCAACCTGTGCCACACATCCTGGACTTTGGTTCACTCGGTATTTTGTAGATTAGTTTTGCCCCAGCACAAGCCGTGACTACAACAGACACACACACCCATGAATTTAAATACAGAAAATTTCCATTTATAAAGAACCCTTTTTGCCTTCAAAGTGAGACAAAAATGTCCGATGTCCAAACACCGCATTCCACATACCATTTTAGCGGCTCCCGGGGTTATCACAGACGTACCTAAATGAAGGATTCATTGTTACAAAAACACGGTACAAAATTCCACTAATTATTTCATTGCTGTCGACCGGTTTTGACGACTAAAGCGTCATTTACGAGACAAAACAGAAGTTTTAGAACAGAAACACTTTAGTCGTCGAAACCGGTCGACAGCAATAAAATAATTAGTGGAATTTTGTACCGTGTTTTTGTGACAGTGAATTCTATCTTCAATATCCACAAAGTGTCGCCACAACCGATTAATTTGGTCCCTAAATGAAGTTGCATTTCTTTCCTATTTCGTCCGATTATCTCCCAATAATTCGCTTGTAGTAGTCATCCTAGTCCTTTGCATGCAGTTCCACTGGAGTATGATGTAGGCATTGCTTTATTGGAATTTACTCCACATTGCGTTGCTCATTAGCGGCTAATTTGTGACGCTAATGGACACAATGTCGTCACTCATGGGCGACGCAGCGCGGAGGGAATCCCGAAAGCCAAACATACTGACGTAAGATTCATTTCTTCCGGGTTCCCGTCACGTTCGTTGATGTCAGGTGGAAACAGTTTCATCTCCTCTAGCGGCCGTCTTCAGGTCTAGGCAACGCCACGAAAACCTTCGCCGTAATACGTCATCCTTCAAGACTCCGCGGACACCTGAGAACCAGTTCCACTAGAGAATTGAATGCCAGTTCCTGCCTTCCGTATAAGATGCCTTCCGTAATAAGATTATTGCCAAGCATTTTTTCAACGTTAAGTTCGAGCCTTGTATTCGAGACATCAGGAATTAACGTTGATGAGATCAAATAAAAGGATCTCAAAGTCTATTATTGTGGTAATTTCTCTGTAAATGCGGATTCCCAGCAAGGAATTTAGTTTTTGTGGTACTTTCGAAGGTAACATCGTAATGAAAGAAGCACTTTGACGTAAAACAATGCCGACGGCCAAATTATACTGTGCGTAAGTCACAGATCTCGTTCAAAAGAGAAATTCTACGCATATATCAAATTTTCCAGAAACCCTTTAGTCAGTAGGTACATTGGAAAACTGATTAACGCAAAGCAATCGGCCAAATATTTTTCTTCAAAAGGAGAAAGCGGGGAAGCGGTGACGAGAAAACTGATAGCGTACAGAAAATTATCAATTAACCAATTCTTTATAAGCGTCTGCGCCACGAGAGCTGATTATCAGTGGAAGATGAATAAAAAAAGACCTTGGGGTTTTTTACAAGCAATGCCAACGTTGCAATAACAAAAGAGAAATTTATCTTCAGAATATGAGATACTTCCTTAGCCGAGAGAGAATTCTCGCTTATATATATATTCAAAGATGCTCTTTATGAAATCGCACCTTTTTATTCTGTCGCCTCAAATATGTCACAAAATGGAACGTACTCCGCAATTGTAAATGAGCACTTATGAGGAATAGCGATTTGGACTAGATACTTCTTACCTAATCATCAACAAAAATTTGCAAACGGTCAAATTGGTTTGAAGAGACTGGATTATGTGTGCCTAAGAAGCCCTGAGCATTTGTTTGGTTTCCACTCGCGAAAGAGTTGATTAAGGTATTACATGAAGTTCAAAAAAGATTTGTTCATTCAATCGTAATCCCGCATTTCAAATATGTACCGATATACATAGAAAAAAGACTAAATACGCCAATGGGTTGTGTAGCGTAATATGCGTGTATCCGTTGGTGATGTGCGTGTATACGATGAATATCAACTTCGTTAATATCAATCGTGCATCTTCGATCAACAAAAAATTTCCATTAACGTGCCTAGTGCTATTGAATAACTTTTCGATGCTATGGGATGTTCCGCAAAATGTTGCTGACTGTGGCTAGCCACCCAGTGGGGGGTCGGGAGGACTGAGTTTCGGATTCAGAACAAAGGTCTCGGAGGGTCATCCGTGAAGTTGCTCTCACAGATTCCTGTAGCCAATGAATCGCCATTATTTCCCGTTTCCATTCTGCGTGCAGCTTTGTGGGATTAAGTTACCTCCTAAATATTTTATAGGAACGTAGAGAGCAATGGGGATTAGAGTCTGATTATATCTTTTGAATAACCCTTTAATTTCAGCCTCATATAAAGTGCCTGCACCAGAAGCATATTCCCAATTTTTCAAGAATACTGAATTTACCAATGGTTCTCTTGCCCCATTGTATTTTAAGCATAAGGAACTAATTTGCAAAGTGACTTTTTCCCATGTTAAGTGATACAGACAAATATCTAGAATATGGCTCCTCCCGTCTGATAAGTCAGCTATTTTGAACTGAGCTGATCTTGAGAATGAGCTCTGTACACAAAATCTAAGAGAGGGGGTATTTAGGCAATTGAAATTCCTATATGGTGGTTCCGAGTCTCTCATGTGAATTGTCTGCTATCACAGTTGTAAATTGATAATGAATTTACTGAATTGATAGCTAAATATTCCATAAAATGTATCGATGAAAATTTTCAACCGCATTCCAGGGAATGAAAAGGCATCAAGGACCAGGAAGAACACAAAGCTCAATATCAATTCCATTTACATTTTTAGGTAACTCATGTTCACTTTAGAAAACAGGGTTAACTCGAAAGATTCATCCCCCAGCGTTCCACCTTTTACTCATTATTGCCTCTGTTATCAGGTATCCTGGGTAACGTGATATGTTCCAATGGCCCAGTAAGCTAAATGTTCACATTTTAACTTTTGAGGCTTAACTTTGTGGGACCGCGAGATTGGAAATATAACGTTGCGTTGTGCATTCTTCACACACCCTTCATTAATAACACCTTGATAATGACATTTACACGTCGAAACTACGGTCGATATTAATAAAATGTGTGTGAGGAATGTACAACGCGACGTTTTATTTCCTAAATGTTCACAGTTCCATTCTTGGTCTAGGAAAACCTGATAATTTCCCTTCCTTTGCTAATTTTGAACATACTCTACATGATAAAAAAATGTAAGATAATTAAATAAATCTATCCCACATGATCTAATATATTGTACTCCCTACTCATTGTAGAGTCCCTTCTCAACCATGCAGTATAGCCCAACAAACATGACAGTAGAAGATAATAATGAATAAAAAAATTCGCGCAATGGTCTTGAAACTAAGATTGATCTCCATAAAAATGTACAAAGGCTCTCAGTTCTGCTTATTGTTAGTAAAAATAATGAGCCGTTATTGAGGGTTTAGAAGACATCTAGTCAACGTAACACTTACTTTCAGGCAGCTTTACACATGGAAATGGACTTCCATGTAAGTAGCGAGTGTAACGAAGTCTCGAATTGTATCACTACTTGCAGGGAATCGTACCGTACATTACTTCCGGTTTTCCCCAAAATTGATGACGGAAAATAACAATGAAATGGTAATTTCGAAAATCTTCTAATTTAGGCAGTCACTTCGTTTTTACATCGCAGTTTTCATCGACATCTACTTCTACGAAGTACCGTGCAATCCCCCACTCGGGTGTGTGGCACGGGGTGATTCCTCACCAGGCATGCAGCACTCGTCCCAGCACAAATCGGGACCTTGCACTTTCCCCTGGCCATTAGGAGCAGACTAAAAAGCAGTCAGGAGAACAGGGCGCAGTCAAACTAGAAACTGGGAGAGTGCTACGTAAATGAACATGCAAACATGCAGTACAATGCTAAAGACACATCTAGTGGTTAATATTACTAATACTATTAACTTATGAATGCTACGAGATACTACGTCATGCAGAGAACAAAATAAAATAATGCCGGATACATCTAGCGGTGTGAAGTGTTAGTAATGATGCTAAGTTATTAAGCACAATTGAAAATTCTACTCTACCTATTGAGGGTGGGAGTTTCATATGATTGATCTATCGCAACTATTATGATCCCTTATTGTGCGTGGAAAAAATTACATTTTAAATCTATCAGTTCTGCGGTCAATTTCCTTTATCTTACTCCTGTGATCACTTCTACCGTAGTACGTTGGCTCTAGCAATATATGTTGTACGTCCGGCAAAATGGTGCCGTCTTCTAGTCCCATTGGCATTCGTGGATATATCAATTCGTATAAGTTGAATTATATATATGAGACTCTTCAAAGTGTATCAATAATGAGAACTGTTATGATTCATTTTATTCAGTACTAAAACACTCATAAGCCTTACATTTATGTTCTCTTTAACATTAAAAAAAGTCCACGTACAAATAAATATTACATAGAAAAGCATGTTACAATTAGTCCTCCTCCAGGGAATTGATTCGTTGTTTAAATTTTTAATCCCGCTTGCAGTCACGTTACCAGGATTTCACCGGATGCGATGCGGTTTTATCGCGGAATCGAAATTCTAGGTACCTGTAGGAAAAATAGAAGCAGTATGTTATCTTTGCAAGTGCAAGCCACGGTGGATTACTACCACTATCAAACCCTACTGCCATAGAAGTACGTTCTTACACATGGAAGTACCACTTACAAGCGACTACTAAGGCTACTGTAGGCTAAGTAACTTCCATGAGCAAAGCCACCATTCCAGCTCTTGGTTTTTCGATAGTATCGTTGAAAAAACATCGATGAGTCCAATAAATCGAAGTCACTGTGAAATTCCTTCCCATAAAAAATCACAGAATGCGGGTTCGGGCCGATTGAAAGGAGGAGAGTGAATGAGGTGCTATGTCCCCCCATCGTCCGCCTCCAATGAACAACATCTCAACATCATCAGATCTGAATGTAGCTTAATTAATTAAAGAGCAGAGCAATTGACCAGTAAGTTAAATTGACAATTTATTCAAATTGTCAATAGAAGCAAAGGATATAGACTCCTATGCATGCATTTCGGCCATCCAGATGAACAAGCATTCGGAGGTTTTAATCTCGTGAGCACGTGTGTGTGGGTTGCCCGAGGCTTCAAGTCCAAGTGTGAACTACTTTTGGAACTTGGACTAGCAACATACACCTGTTCACGAGATTGAAATCTTCTCCCAGTGGTTGTTCACCTGGATGGCCGAAATGCATGCATAGGAGTCTATATCCTTTGCTTCTATTGACAATTTGAATTGATTTTTAATTAATACAGCTTGTTATTCTTTCCCTTCGCTCACATTCCTCTCTTTTCAATAAATACGACGACTTTCGTTTTAGAACTCAATCGAATGCCTTTTAAGCTAGGCATAAAAACACAATCAAAATGTTAGAAAAAAATCTCGATAGTCTACCAATTATCTATCGATTATAGATCTCACCTCTTCAACTGCATCCCTTGTCCCTCTCCCATTTCTGAAATTGAACTGCTCTTTTCCCACTTTCTCTTTCAATGCCCTTGTCATTCTCCTGTCAACTACTTTCAATGGTCTGGTGTCAGGCTCTAACTTTATGCATCTGCGTACCCACGCATTAACTAATGTGAAACTATCTGATTGTCCCCTGTCAGAAACTTGAAGTTTATGTTCCAACCGTTTAATGCTGACGTATTTATCGGTTCCACTGGCGCATAGTGGTCCTAAATCGACAAAAGTTGGCCATAAGACATTTTTAAATTTTTTTCACGGAAGCATGGCATATCGCATAAGATGTGTGTAATTCGCCAAACTTGAGTCAAACACGATCTGATGGTGAATCTATCTGTCTATTATGGTGAAAGAAACATGTTGGTAGAAGGTGCTCGGGCTACCAATATCATTTACCAAATTCGAATACATAAATTCATACTTTTTAGCATTCAATTTTTCCATTCAAGTATTCTACCAGCTGATTGGTAGGTTCTTGGACAGCCCTATTCTGCATCCCAACCTCATAGCCATTGTCTCGCTTTCCCTCCTAATGATAGCCCGTTATTAGATCCCTGTTCATTTCTTCATATCTTCTACCTCCTCTTATTTCGTTGAGAATTCCTAACCTCTTCCTTTCCTCTTCCATGCTTCACCAGTGTTCTCCCCTCTATCACTCTCTTCAACATGCACTCTCCTCTCAAAACCTCCATCCATTTCTTCTTTCTTCTCCGAACCTCTGCCTCAAGCTTCCTCTCCTCTCCGACCATATCCAATACCTCCTCGTTCGTCTTTCTCACCATCCAGCTAGCATTCTCCATCCTTCTCCAAACCCACATCTCAAACGCCTCAAGTCTACGCACATCCTCCCATCGCAATGACCAAGTTTCCGACCCATATAGCGCCACGCTCCATATTAAAGTCTTCACCAGCCTCTTCTTTAAATCTATTATCATACCCCCCCCCCCCCCTTATCAATTCCATTCTCTTTGAAAATGCTTCTTTAGCGAGCGCAATTCTGCATCTGATGTCCTTACCACTAAACCTATTCTCCTCAAAAATACTACCCAGATACGTAAACTGCTCGATCTGATCTATCCTCTGCCCTTCCACCCTTATATTCCGCCCCGCCTTCTTACTACTAGAAAATCTCATTACCTTCGTTTTCTTGTGATTGATCTTCATCCCATACTTTTTGTACTGCACCTCTAATGCATTCACCATTGACTGTAACCCCTTGGCAGACCGATTAACCAATGCTTGATCATCTGCAAATCTCACTGATTTTATCAGCTCCCCTCCTACGTTTATTCCTACCTCCTCCTCCCCCCATGCCTCCCTTACCATTTCTTCTGAATACACGTTAAAAAGCAACGGCAATAGTGGGCACCCCTGCCGCACTCCCCGCCCTATCGTGGCCGATCCCTATTCTCCACCGGCTACCCTAACCTACGCCGTCTGGTTCATATACAAATTCCGAATCAGACGCCTGTCCCTTCAATCGACCGCTAATTTCTTCAACTACCATTAATTTCGTCCATTCCACCCGATCAAGCGCCTTCTCGAAATCTACGAAGCAAGCAAAAACATCCTGCCCATACTCTAGGTTTCTTTCTACTAGCGTCCTCATCACCGCTATAGCGTCTCGCGTTCCCGTCCCTCTCCTAAACCCAAAGTGGTCGTCACCCAGGTATTCATTTGCCTTCTTCTCTAGCCTTCTGTTTATAATTCTCAGAACTACTTAGGCCTCGTGGGATATTAAGCTTATTATCCTATAGTCATCGCACGTCTTAGCCTTGCTCTTCATTGGTATAGGAATATGTACAGTCTTCGCGAAGTCTTCCGGCCACGCTCCATCCTCATAAATCCTACGAATAAGCGCAAAAGGTTTTCTCTTCCGTTCTTCCCCATGCTCTTTAAAAACTCTGCAGGTATGTCATCTATTCCGACCGACTTATTACTTTTCATGTCTCGTAGAGCTCTTTCGATTTCGCTATCTATGATACTTGGTCCGATGCCATCTCATCTACATACTACCCCGCAAGCCGCCTCAATAGGCATGTGGCCACCAGCCGTTAGGTGTTAGGACACCAGCCGATTGCATATAAAAAGGAAACGCTCTAATGAAGTTACGCCTAGCATTTATTAAAGTTCCTTATTGTTCGAGGGAAAAACGAATTCCCATACCTATCCGTTCGGCAAAATATCTCTCTTAATTTATCGTTTCTGTCGGACCTGGAAATATAGTGGGGTTCTAATATGATGTTCTCCGTGTCGCTCTTAAAGATATCTATTCTCAATTTTTCAAGCAATCTAAGCCTAGCGCGCAGCCTCCGAGTCTCTAGCGACTCCCAGCCTAATTCGTTTAACATCTGTGTAACGCTGTCTGTACGCCCGTAGCAGTTTTTGACGAATCGCGCAGCTTTCCTTTGTATTTTATTAAGTTCCCGGATTAAGTCTTTCTGCATCGGATCCCATATGCTCGCTGCATATTCAAGGTGTGGCCGGACGAGTGCGAAATAGCACCTCTCTTTTACTTTTTCATCCGAAAATCTTCCCACAATACGCTTGACGAATCCTAGCTTCTTCAGACCTCTTCCACAAATCTTTCTTATATGTGTTCCCCACGATAGGTTCGAGGTTATCGTAACTCCTAGATACTTCACTTCATCTGTCGCCTTTATGTTAACACCATCCACAGCATATACATGCGGATAGTTGGACGACCTCCGCAAGAAATGTACCGCCGTGCATTTCCTCAGATTAAGTTCGAGTCCCCACTCTTGGCTCCACACATGAACGTTGTTTAAATCCGATGATAGAATTTCAAAGTCTGAGTGATCACTAATTTCGCGATAGATGACAGCGTCGTCAGCAAATAAACGTATTTTACTGCAAATTTGAGAGCTTAGGTCATTTATGTATATAATCAACAAAAGGGGGCCGATTACGCTTCCTTGTGGGACACCTGATGTCACTTTAACTACATCAGAGCTAATTCCGTCAAGAGCTACTTTTTGCTTACGATCACTCAGGAAGTCGCGTATCCAGTTTACTACTGTTTCGTTTAGCCCGCATGACTGTAATTTGTATAAAAGTTTGTTGTGAGGTACGACAGCCATGGAGGAAGTTACGACTGTCCAGGAACGTCATGATATTGCTAACGACGATATGTTCGAGTATCTTGCTTATAATCGACGTTAGTGAAATTGGTCGATAGTTCCCTGGGTCGTGTCTGTTTCCCTTTTTGAATATCGGTTTAACGCTTGCAATTTTCCAGTCTATTGGTATCTTTCCTTCAGACAATGTCTTCTTGAATATTATGTCTAAGAACGGTGCGATCTGTGGCGCTAACTCTTTAGGACACGCGCGGGTATTCCCTCCGGACCCGGAGATTTACTATTTTTTATCGACTGTAGCTGTTTAGTTATCCCATCGCATTGAATAGTGATTTCTTTCATCGGTTCCTCTGTGAATGAAATGTCAAAATTACATGCAGTGTCGTCTGTAGTGTATACACTTTCGAAGTGGGAATTTAACGTGTTAGCTTTGTCAATATTTTCGGTGACAAGTTTGCCATCTTTATCAAATAACGAATCTACGGTTGAAGATTTTCCCTGAAGCTCTCTCGCATATGACCAAAAAGATTTCGGATTTTCTTCGAGTAATTCACAGACTACTTTTTTCTTGAAATTTCGCACTGCAGTACGCATTGATTTCTTGGTTTTTGAGCGTTGCGCAGCGTAACTTTTTTTTTCTTCAAGTTCCTTCGATTTGTTACCTAACGTAATGGACTTTTTGAATAACTTGTACAGTTTTATCTGTCTCTTAAGGTCCCTCCTAATATCGTTGTTATACCAGCGAGGTTCTTTACTATCACATTTCAATTTTTGCGGAATATATTCGTTGATTCCCTGGCGTAGAATTTCTAAGATAATCTCTGTCGATATCGTCTTCCCTTTCCATACCTAACCTATTGGGCCTTATTTCTTTACCATACAGCTCTTCACCGTACTCCTTCCACTTCTCCTGTATCTCTTTCGGTTCTAAGATCACCTTTCCCGTCTTGTCTGTTATCTTTGTAATTCTCTTTCCCTTATTACCACCCGTAATTTCCTTTACTTTCCTATATAATGCATCTGCTCTTTACTCTTTTTGGTATTTCTCCAACGAGTCGATCTGTTCTCTCCACCACGCCTCTCTTGCTTTCTTTGTTTCTCTTCTAAGCCTGTTATTTAATTCTCGGTATTTTCTCTTACCTAGCTCTGAGTTTACGCTCTTCCATTTCCTTCTCTCCTCCATCTCCCTTATCATCTCCTTCGTGATCCACGGTTTTCTAATTTCAGTTGCACTGACTACGCCTACCGTTGCTTTCACCGCTTCTACAATTCCATTTTTCAAGCTTCCCCATTCATATTCCACTGATCTAACTCCCATGTTCCTCTACCATTATCTCATCCACATTCTACCAATTATTTCCTCTAGCTGATCGTATACCCCATCTACTTCCTCCTCTTTATGATTAGAGGTAGGCATATTGTGACGGATCCATCCTCCTAACCCGCGTTTTACTAGGGGAACAGCCGCACACATAGAAATCCGCATTTAAGCCCAACGAGGGGCGTACTCCGCGGAATCCAAAATAAAATAAAAGGATCCCCCCGAGGCGTTCAATATTCAAATGTCTAATAAGTGACTGATGGGGTCAAACCTTCCCAGAAACTGGGATTAACCACAAACAATTCCTTTTACACCAATTTATTGTGGCTCTTGGCTGAACATGAACAACATGCGTAACATTTTTATAGGACACTAAACAGAATTGGATAAATTCCCTGATGGGCATGAGATGAAAATGTGGATGATTGTTACAAATGACATGGATGATGGCGAAACCCTAAAATGACATAATAAAAAAAGAAAATAAACAGGTACAATCAATAGCTCGCACGGCATAGGCCGCATAGGGTAGCGATTCCTCTAGCGAGATGAACACGCCCGAAGGCCAAACACACTGCACAAAAATGGATTAATGTAGGATGAGGGATCTTAGGGTTGCCTTCAAGAGTTCCAAAACCTAAGATTCCTTGGAGTGAAGCGGTTTTCCCACGCTGAAGGGGGTGGAGGGGGGTATGGCGGTTCGTGACGGCTTACGTGGAGATCCAGGGATGAAGCGATGACAGGGATGAGTAGCGACCATCGACGCACCGACTTCTCGTGTTGGACTGCTGCACGGCCACCAAAAGTGGCTTCGCTGCGCTCGTGTCCCGGGAAGAAATGATGCTGTCGTGCGTCGATCGGAAGGTCCGGCTGCTCGCAATCGTACTTCCACGCCTATGCCATTTACCAGCGGGTGGAAGTGTTGCGGCTCTCACTCGGATTCTTCCTCCAACTCCGTGTCGCTCCAGGATCTGCACACGCTTCGCCTCTCGCCACCAGTGACTAGTATAATCTCCCTGGAGGCATAGCCTCCCGCCACCAATTGCAAATGTATTCTCCCCCGATGCAGAGCGCTCACCGCCCTTAAATACCCACAAATGTGGGGGAGCGCCCGTGGGCACACCACATGGGAAACAGGGGGTGGGGAAACTGGGGAATCCCCACACGTTGGGGTAAAACATGGGTAAAACACTACTCGCCCCTTGGGCCACTTGACACTGGCGACGACGTGGGAGGGAGGGGGGAACATACCCTCCCGTCGCCGGTGACATCACTGACCTTGGCCGTAGGAGCATCCAGAGTAGTTCGTCTCCCCAGGAAAAAGGGGGTGGGGAATGAAAAGGGAAAAAAAACATACAATAGACAAGCGCTCAAACGCACAAGGACGCGAGGGGACCCAAAACTAAAGCGCGACGGTAAAACCGTTACCGTCACAATATAAACCTGGATTATAGCTAAATTCGTTGTATCTGCCTTTAGTTCCACGACTATAATCCTATCACTCACCTGTTCTGCATACACTACTTTTCTACCTAGTTTCCTATTCATTACGAATGCAACCCCGCGCTGACTTACATTCCCTCCACTATAAATTACTCTATAGCCATCGCTCCAGTAGTCCCCGTCATCCTTCCATCATACTTCACTCAGACCCCATGATGTCTACACCCACCCTCTCCATTTCTTGCTTTATATTCTCTAGCTTCCCCGCCCTCAGTATAATCCTAATATTCCACGTGCCTATTCTGATTGTTTCGTTCCTCTTCTTTGTCTTCTTTTCCTCTGCTGCTACTACGTCTGAGCAAGGATTTCGTGTGATGACGACCGCAGGGGCCTTGCTCCCACCGCTGCCGGGCACGACACCCGGCCCTCTGGGCCGAGTCCCGTAGTTGCCAGGATTCATTATCATTTGAAAACTGTCCATAATTTCAAGGTTTTTGTTTCAACTGTGATAGTGTTCCGTGGCCTTACTCAATGGTGTTTTTTACGTGACACCATCACTTCAGAGGCCGCCCCACTGGGGTTAGACGCCTTTTGCAGCCGCCTCACTGAGGTAAAGACGCTGCGCGGACCACCATTCGTCTGTCTCCTAACCTTCGACCAATCTGGAATGGATGACCTTACCAGGAGCATTGCTCCCGCCAGTGCAGCTCTAGGGGTCATCGGAGCACGCAATCCCTTCCACCACCACAAGGTTGTAGTCCGAGTGAAGGGACTTTTGAGCATAATATACCTAAAACTATGAGCATATTTTAGAATTTTAGTAGTTTTAAAAGGAATTCATAAAAAATTAAAAAAAAATGATATTCATTTCAGCTCTGCTGATATTTGACTCAGATAGACAGTGTTGCTCACGCAATATGAAGTACAAGAAAAATCTTCCCATGTTTGCCTTTCTGATGTGCATATGGAGTTAAGTCGAGCGGTATAGTGCGCTACCGCAGATGGTGGCCAGCTTCTTCTTTATTTTTCTCTTTAGTCAATCCATGCAATGGCCTGACTGCCACATCACATTTTTGTCACACTATTCGCGCGTTGGTGCTATTGCTGCCTCTTTTTATGCATCACACGTTCATTCAATACACTATATTCCTTTCTAGTCCATGTGATGTCTCCCGTTCGTCCAGCGTATAAAAATCAGGGCCGAATCAGAAGCGAACAGCTACGACAGTAGAACATGTTTCCAATACACATATATTTAAAGCATCTGTGAATGTGCTCGCATAGCGTGGCCGTCCTTTAAATTGCATACTTATGGAACTAAGATTCTTCAAATGCCCCTTCTCTAACAGGGCACTAAATATTCGCAGATACCTTTGTTGCCGTCACGCCGGTACGGGAAACTGCGACCGGAAATGGTGGAACTATGTTACATTTGAATCCATACAGATTTTATGTGAGGGAGACACAGACACGTGTCTCACAACGTGCATAGGGTTAATTACACTTCGATCGCGAGGAGTGAACTTTGCCTTCCTCGTGGTTCGTTACACTCCTTGGAAAAATACGGAACGAGTCCGACTAGTGATGGCAAAAAAAGACTTTAGTGCATAGACCTTGAATCAAGGTCTATGCTTTAGTGTGAGCATCCTCACGGCTCACAGCACATTTCAAAGAGCCGCTCGCACCGTGTAACTCTCATGAAGGCTTTGTGATTTATTTCCGTGGGGGAGTGAGTCGTGCGAGCATTTGAAATTAAATATTTCCCAGATTATGAATGAGTGTTTCTTTCTTCTAGATTTTGGAAAGAGTTACCCTCTACTGCTGTAAATGTACTTGCTCCTTCTTGATATACCACATTATGGTTTCTATGTTCGATATTTATTAGGGGTTCAACATCATTTTTGAGCATCAAAAGTCATTGAATCTCTATGTACCATTTATCAGAGTATATAATTTATATACTGACAAATGCATTTATGGCGTATTGACAATCAATATTAAATACCTACCCAATTGCAGTAAAACTGTAGGGTGTAGCATACGCAAATGTCTGGCTAAATTGAAATTGCTACCACCTTTATGGGATAAAATCTTTGTGCAAAAATCACACTTCGCTAACCCAGATCCGGCTTCTTTGTAGTACTCCCAAACCCTGCTAGTTTTCTGTTTTATTCGTGGTGGCATTTCTCAAGTGAAGTAGGCTTTTAGTGACTCCAATTATCATCCTTGATATGGAACGGTCCCCAATTATCAATTTTAAAATCAACTTCCACTGACACTATAACAGCTGTTTTTGTTGCGATCAGCGGGTAGGTGTCAAGCAGATCATACGCATGGAACTCTCATACAATATTGTAAGTCACTTTTATGATTGAATATAATTACTTATGTGTAATTTGAAGAGCATCAATCGTGTCTTCAATGTAGGGTTTCAATCTCACGTTAAAATTGACCTTTCGTCCGACCAAAATGTTGTGCTTTAATTTCCACACATACCCTAGTAGTAATATAATACGTGCAATGATGTTAATATCATAATGTAATGGACCCCTAAGTTTCCTTATGCAACATAATTTTAAATTTAAAATTATGTTGCATAAATCTGCCATGACTAAATTAATTTAGTCATGGCAGATTTGCGGTTTCCCTTACTGCGTTTTAACTATTATTGCTTGGCAGGTTAATCATTGGTGATATTTTGTATCCATTTCTACCATTATATTATTACTTTATTACGATTAATCTCAGTATATATTGGGGCTGTTTCTTTTTTCACCGAGTGTTACTGAGGCATAGTCCATACACTGGCCTTATATTTCATCTCCTTTGCTAAGAGATGAGGCAGAATTTAGAAATTTCATTTTCTCAAAACATTCTCACTATCATATGAGTGATCATGTTATCAACTCATAATTCAATTCTCAAATGTAGAATCTCCAATTCGTATATGATGAGTTTCTCGACCTTTATATTTTATGATGTCAATGTCAGGAGTTTAGGCACTTTCAGCACTATGCCCGTACGTGATACGGGCGCGCGGAAACCCCGCTGTGGACTGTGCCCTAGGGTGTTGCTTATTTTTTATTTTTTCTCGGATTTTCGATTTCTACCTCTTAAAACATGCTATGGGGTGCAGAATGGATATCCTAAAAATTTCAGCCCGATTGTTTAACATTTAGAGGTCGCTCAAAGAGCATAAATGCAATATCAATCAATTTTCCTGATTTGAGGAAATAACATCAATTTAAGTGGTAACGCAGAATTTTACAGGCCTTAGGGGTCGAAATTTGCTCCATTTTTACGCCCGATCAACAGTTTTCCAGGAATTAAATATTTTTCCGCGAGCTACAGCCGCGCATCACACCCCTAACGGCGAGCCGGTTGCTCGCGGGCCGCATTTGCGATCAGCTGATAGGTCCTGCGCCCTTCATTGCCTTACTCCCCCCTCGCTTCCCTTACTTCCCTAACGAGAGTCGGCGGAGGGAGGGAGGAGTCGAATACCTTGGTGACATTTGCACACCGCTAATTATTCACACGAAGTTATAATCCTTACAAGACCGACGTAAAGCTCTAATTTATACATGTGTTTACGCTTTTGTCGTAAGGAGGAAGAAAAATTACTTTTTTAACCGTTAAGTTAGTGAAAGAGACAACATCGATTCACAGAAAAACTTCCTTACTTTAATACTGTCACAAAGTCGTAAATAAAGCAGCACAACATATTAAGAACACTTATTTATTATCACAAATCCAAATGACATTGCTCTTTAACGATGGACTCCCGCGAGTCTTTTATAACCCTTTGGAAGTGAGCAGCACCAAAGAGTAAATGCTGGAAACTATCTTCTTTGTATGTAAAAGTCTTGTTGAAATTCTCCATCAGCTTGATAGCGCGTTCAGCATGATCATTGGTCACACTTAAAGCCTTCATTTTATCTTGTCTAATTCTGTAGTCGCTTTTGGTGTGCCATGTCACAGGATCCTCTTCCAAAAAATCTTCTGGAATACAAAGTAATCGAAAGAATGAGAGAATATTCGTTGTGACAAATTGTACCATAGCTAACCTGTTGGTGAATTCCAAATTCCTGGGCAGTCGTTTAGAAGGATTTGGTACACCTTCTTTGTTTTTTAGGTTGCATACAAGTTTCTTTTTTTCATATGGGCTGACACTATCGTCGAAAAATGATAGTGGCAACAACTGTTCACTCAGATACCACAAGATACCACCTGATGAATTTCTTTAGGGCAATGGATGCCATTGCACTGTCAATGTTCCTATACTCTTTCAATCTGGTTATTAGCTTCAAATCATTCATTGGTGCCCCTGGAGTGTCTGTGGCTGTGTATCATGGAAAAAAATAAAAAATAAAAAATAAAAATATATATATATATATACTTCTAAAATGAAAACAGTCACAGCTAGTATTCCATTACTTTCACTTTCTGATAAAATAAACTGATTTCTAAAAATCCATATTTTTAATGAATATATTGCCTTGGCCATCAATCTAGCCCTATGGAAAGCTCCGGGTGCTCTAAACTTCATGCCTTGGGGGGGGACGACTTCCAAGGACGACAATAGAAAGGTTTAAAAGTTCCAAATAGTCATCTCTAGGTTGACCAACCTGTGAATGCATTTGAAAAAATGAATAAAGTATATCTTACGCATGTATTAAAATGATAATGCAAGTGAATGTAAGTACGTATAGTATAGTCAGGGCTTATATTATCTTTATTTTGTTGAGAGCAAAATCAACTATCTTTTTTGATGCATCACCGCTAAAATACTTACCAATAGGCTTATCTGAAAGAGTTTGAACATTATGTTTGTCCATTACTGGCCACTCTTGTTGGAATCTTTTAAAGAGCAATATTTCAGGCCCACCCACAGGTTTAAGGTTGTGCTCAAACACTGCTTCCAGGATTATTTCTAAGACATGGTGGTGGCAAGCAAGATACAAAACATCTTGTTGCATTTTATCTTTTAAAATAACTGCAGCATCATTCTTTGAACCTAATATATGATAAAAAAGAAATTTTCAGGTTGAAAATCCCATAAAATATGATAAACTGAGAAGATTAAATATGAAAACAGCTCGTTACCTGTATTTACGCTAGTAGTATCAAATGAAAATGCTTTCATTTTGTTCTCTAATCACCACTCCTCAACGCAGTCGTAAATAATCTCAGCAGTGGCTCACCCACTGGCAGCTTTGGTGAGTTTTGGAATCTGTAATGTGTTTTTCTTTCGTCAATCGACCATGAGATTTATTGAACCATTTACTGACGTAATATGCAAAATAATATTTAAATTACTTGATTCAATGCTGGTGCGGGCACGTAGACCTATCAGCTGACTGCGAATGCGGCCCGCGAGCAACCGGCTCGCCGTTAGGAGTGTGACGCGCGGCTGTAGCTCGCGGAAAAATATTTAATTCCTGGAAAACTGTTCAGCGGACGTAAAAATGGAGCGAATTTCAACCCTAAAGGGCTGTAAAATTGTGCGCTTCCACTTAAAGTGATGTTATTTCCTCAAATCAGGAAAATTAATTGTTATTGCATTTATGCTATGTGAGCGACCTCTAAATGTTAAACAATATAGCTGCAATTTTTAGGATATCCATTGTGCACCCCATAGCATATTTTAAGAGGTAGAAATCGAAAGTCCGAGAACAAATAAAAAATAAGCAACATCCTACTGTGCCCGTATGCCATACGGGCATCGTTTTACTCTGCTTATAAGTTGATTTCCCGAATGATTTTCGGCCATCATTGAAACCTAGTTACACATACTTCTTTTAATGACTGCTAGATGTCTCTAGCGTAAAGAATATTAGCTTCATGCTTGCTGGTAGTTCAACTCTTTAGCGTAATTCGTCGCCGCAAACTACCACAATCTTATCTGGCGCGAAAAGTGTTGTCACGTTGATTTCGCGCGTTTGGCGAGTGAAAGAGTTCAAAGTACGCACTTGTAATGGATAAAAAGAAGGGCAGACGTAGGCCTTTTCAATGCTTGAAGACACAATTGGATATATTGGATGCCTTATCCGAGGATTCAGGATCTGAAGTAGACGACAGTGACGACGATGTTACATATACACCGGAGGACTCACCTAGTGATGATTCAGGTGATATTTTTTATTCAAAGAAATTGTATTCAAGGAGTGATTCTCCATAAATAGAGCAATCTATTGTTTCCAATTGATAGTCTCGCAGACGAGTTATGTTCTCGTAGTGCTCATTTCTTATTACGTTTCGTTTATTTTACGGGTAGAGGGAATGCAAGAAGATCCACCAGCGGTTCCAGCACCGATAGCGGGGCGGCGTATTGTTGACAACAGCGATGGCTGGTTGGAGAATGGCATGCAGCCTGAGTTACCCATTTTTGAAGCGTCTGCTGCTGTTACAACTGCATTGGATGATGACTGTGATATGTTCGACACTTTTACGCTCTTTTTTGATAGAGAGGTGATGAAAGCTATAAAAACGGAAACAAATCGCTACGCTTGCACTCGAGTTGCCGCAATGAAGCGGGAAGGTAGATTGAAAGAAAATTCACTCTGGAAAAAGTGGGACCCGGTGAAAATTCATGAAATTCATTGGTTTTTTGCGATTGTGCTCCATATGTGTGTTTTGAAACTGCCTAAAATAAGTGATTACTGGTCGACTGACCCATTTGTTCAATCATGTTTTGCCAGTAAGCTAATGAGCCGTGATAGGTTCACATCTATTTTGTTTATGCTGCACATCAATAACAATGCAACATATGTACAAAGTGGGATGGTGGGACATGACCCTATGCACAAAGTGAGGCCATTTTACGACAATTTTTTGAAAACAAGCAAAAATAGCTTCCAACCGTATGCTAACCTCATTGTTGATGAGGGCATGTGTCCTTTCCGAGGTAGGGTTGGGTTTCGGGTATACATGAAAAATAAGCCAAACAAATATGGCATAAAATTTTATGTCTTGTGCGATTCCGCGACAGGGTATGTGTTGAATTGCGAGGTATATACTGGCAGTTCTGGAAACGCAGACAATAGTATTCAGGCCATATTTGAAAGATTGTGCACAGACTATTTTGAGAAAGGGCATTGTATATACATGGATCGGTTTTATACAAGTCCATCTTTATTGGACTTCCTATGGAATAAGAAGACTTTAGGAGTTGGGACCGTGATGAAAAACCGCAAAGGACTGCCGAAAGAGTTCAAAATAAGAAAACTGAAAAAAGGCGAAATGATTTTCAGAAGGAGGGGCCATTTACTTGCCGTGAAGTGGCGATCCAAGAGGGACGTGTATTGTCTCTCTACGAAACATGCGGCTACGTCAACTTCTGTTCCTGTCAGAGCGAGGGGAGGGTCAGTTGAAATAGAGAAGCCTGATGCAGTCCTCGATTATAATATAAATAAAACCGGTGTGGACAGGGCCGATCAGCTTTATAGCTATTACCCCTTTTCTAGGAAGAGTATGAAATGGTGGAAAAAGTTATTTTTCCACCTATTCATGATGGCAGTAGTAAATGGGTACATTTTGTACAAGGAAAAAAGTGGAAAGAGCCCAGGTTTAGTGGACTACATAAAGGCAATTGGAAAAAAGTTAGCATCGGTTGGAGGTGAAGAATCCCTGCAGACTGGTTCCCCGTCAGCGAACGTAGACAGAACATTTGCTAGGCATTTCCCTAAAAAAGTTCCTGCGACAGTCAATAAAATTAATGCTACAAGGTATTGCAAAGTGTGCTCGGACAGGGGAAAGACTGAAAATGGAAAGAGAGTTATAAGGGAAAGCAGGTGGATGTGCGAAGAATGCAATGTTGGGCTGTGTATTCCTGAGTGCTTCGAAGTTTATCACACACGTGTAAAATATGCGTAGGTGTCTGACTTTATAAAATAAATAATTTGTATGTATTAGTACTGGGTAACTATATAAATAACTAATTGTCAACAAATATTGTACACCTATTTTCATCCATAAAACCTTTAAAAAATTAAATAACTAGATCAAAAATTTACGATTTCTTTTTTTTTTTTGAAAAAACATGGGTCTTTAAAAAAATATTAATTTTCAAGATATGAAAATTTAAAAAATTAAAATTACAAATAAAAATAACTAGAAAGAAAGAGCTTTAATTTGATATGCACACTTCTTTGAATAACAAATTAATTTATATAAAAAAATATAGACGAAAATAGCTAAAAACTGCCAGTTCAGCAGAAGCTACCACAGAAAAATCGGGCAGTGTTGAAAGTGTTTAAAAAAATTTGAAACTTCTTTCAACGTTTAGGATATATTGTTTATCCATCCTCAGGGTTTTCATTAAAAATTGTTTTGTCTACAATACTTTTTTAAAAACAGTATGGTTAAAATATATAATTAACAGTCATAAAAAAAGAGAGATATCTATATATATATATATTTCTTTTTAATGACCGTGAATTATATATTTTAAACCATACTGTTTTCAAAAAGGATTGTAGACAATCAAATTCCTTTATATAAAATTTCACTCTAGCCCAGAGGATGGATGTATAGTGCATATCCGAGACGTTGGCAGAAGTTTGGCAATTTCTATTTGACCTAATTGACTCCTGACATTTGCAACATAGAATCGCCAATGTTTAATGTAGCTGAAAGAGTTTTACGTTTTGGCCCTAATTTTCATAAAGCTGCCGATGACGACTACTTTGGTTCAACTCTTTTTCACTCAAGATCGAAAGAAATTGCAGGAAATAGATTTACGATTGTAGTCGTGTGAGATTCTCTCGTGCAATGCGTAGAAAAAGAACCAGAAGAATCTTTCCATCGGCGTGAAGTAAGTGAGCGGCGTGCGATGCAAACACTTCCTAGCGATGTGCAGATGGTGAGTGAGCAGACACTTTCGAGCAATGTGCTGCTGCAACGCACAGTACCCACCGTGCCCCCTAATGAGACTCACGAAAGGTGCGCCTCACGACTGCACACGAATCCGGCATAGTGTGTGCGCTTGTGGATCGTGCTACCGTCACCTGGTCCGACTCACGCTCATCTCAATCACATTCACTTAAACGGATTGACGCAGCAAAATCAGGATGAAAGGGTCCATAAAATCGCCTATCTATGACAGAAGAAAATTAAGGAATGCATAATATGTTGTAAACGCGTATTACGTGCTCATATTTGTCATGAAATTTAAGCTAGGTTAACCCTTTAAGAAGAATATGGTATTTTGTATTGAAGTTGCATGTGTGTGGCACTGGGTCGTTTGATTTTCAGTAATAGTTCGCTCTTTAGACGGGAGCAAAGGTACAGGAGGAGTGAAGTCGCCAGAGGCATTTTTTACTGCCACCTGCGACGGCATCCTGCGACGCATCATGGTGCGAACCGCGAACTCGGCAGAAAAGTGGAAACCTACTAGTAATTATGACTCAACAGTGCCATCCGTGGACGTAAAACATCTTACGGACAGGTTTATGCATTCTCATATATTCGCAGGTAACGCAATAGAATAATTTATTCCCATAGACCATTCCCTCTCTCGAATCGACTTTTGGGCCACTGTCAGTGTCATATGCGTGTAACCATTAGCTCTATACTCCTTAGATTTTAAGTTCATTCGTTATTTATATCAATTTATTACCATTGAGCTGCCATTATTTCAAATTTTTAGTGTAAAGTGTAAGGGCCCTAGCAGAAGAAATTGTTTTAGGCTGAATTTTTTCGCGGAATTACAGTAGTTCTGGGGATGGGTTTTCAGGTGCTCCAACTGCTAAAGTTATACCGCGCCGGCTTGATCTTTAAAGAAACACATCACCCATGCTCGTGGCGGGATTCGAGCCCGCGACCTTTCGATTAACATGCCGGCACATTATCGACGCGCTACCGCGGCCGGCAAGCAATAGCCAACGTAAGCCATATTCCTGGAGGAATCTGGAGGTCTCCAGCATAATCATAAGCTCGAGTTCAAAGCGTAAAGTTCGTCCAAAGAAAGCGTGACAGTGGAGATATTGTTTCCGACTCTGCTCAGATAACCCGAAAATGGCATATTACATAAGGTTGCGAGAGAGATTTACGTAACATTGTCTCGCGCGAGGAATTTCCTCTTATCCCCTCCCTCCAGGTCATTATCAGTTTAATAGCAATTTTTTGGGAAATAAGAAACAAAAATAGCAATCTGAAAGTAGATTTACCCGCTCTTTCATCCTATGTGCGTCCACAATTAAGCTCAATCGACTTTTGAGGAGGTCATTCCGAAATTGTTAGCGCATAGCAACATGAAAAATGGGCGTAATTTTTCGAAGAATTGAATTCAATCTGGAAAGTGGGAACGTACTTCGTGATTCCGACTTCTCTTTCATTTATACATTCGACCTCCAAGATAAGCAGAGCAAGAGAACAATGAGAAAGGGGGAAGAGTCCAATTTTGTTTCCTTTGAGCCTCTTGAAATCCGATTTTTAAAATTTACATTGTAAGATAAAGGGTCATCTGAAGTGTCATGGAATGTCACGCGAATATCAGATGGAATTTCATGGAGTTGTGAAAATTACGATTGCTGTTTGCGTAATAGGTGCTTCGTACATAGTTCAGTCATTGGCCTAAAATATTGATTCCTTGCTGCCCACTAATTGGCAGTATACTAGGAACTCGTAACGATTCTGTGAAGTACACGGTTGGAAATTGAAAGTTGCATATTATTAATTTTTTTCACTTGCCTGAGTATTCGGAAATCATTTTTGTAAGTCCTACTATTGGTGAGGTTGCACTAATCTTTTTTCAGTGAGGAAGTTGTTCGAAGACAGAAATGTAGGTGTGCATGTTTTGTTAATGACAATTTATAATATAAATAAATGGAATGTCGGCCTATAAGCATATGACAACAGAATTTAATGATATCTTTATAAAGTATTACGAGTCAATTTATTCCAAGTTGTTCGCGGATTTTAAGTACGTCTTTCGGGGCTGCATCAATCGATTCAGAATTGATCCCTAATGTATCGGTAATGACATCATTATCAATCATGAATCTCATGACAGATTTCCTGCGTCTCTCCGCCCAATTCTTCTTCCAGTTAACCGCTTTATTCCTTCATAACTTCCCTTTGACTACATTTTTGCCACTTGCACAATTTGCTTGATGCATTCCTTTGTCTTCCACGGTGATTCATCCCATTCATTACCTTCCATAGTTGTTTCAGGAGGCTGTTATGTCTCGGAACATGCCCCGAATGAGTTCATCTTTTGAACTCTCCAGAATTTTCGTCTAACATCTTTACATCCCATTACTGTATAGAAATTTCTGATTGGTGATTCCTTTCATTCATTTGATTCTTCTAAAACACCAATTTTTCCATTCTACCTTTTTCTGCTTCTGTCATCATTTCAATTTTACTGTCATACAATGACACGCTTCATAAATGTTGTTAAATTAAGTGCTTAAATCCGATTTTGTGTTAGTGTAGCAGTCAGCGCACTCTTCTTCTTCTGGTTGAATGCCTTCCTTTCTTGTGCTACTCTGCTCACGATATCTTTCCTGCTTCTATCATCACTCTGGTGGTTTTACTCCCAAATATCAAAATTTCATCACTTGTCCCAGTTTTGTCTGTTCAAATCTCATTGTGACTTCGTGCTTGTGATTCTTTCCATTGATCAGTATTTTGGTTTCATTTGCATTGATTATCGAGCAGTGTTTCTTCTTCTTTTTTCCATGAAGTCAATCACTCTTCAGCTCCTCTTTCTCTGTCAGAATTTCTAGGTCATCACAAAGTTTTGCATGCTGATCGTTTCTTCATCCACATGAATTGATGTTTCTAAATTTCCCTTTATTTGGTATTTAGCTTTTTAATACAAACGTAAATTGCATAAGCTAATAAGCACACCTTCCGTTACTTTTCCTTAGATTTGCTTTTCTTTTCTGTATTGCAACCACATCACTTTTGTCCCTTTGAAAATGGCAATCAGTTGCCGGAATCGTAGGTGGAAATGAGTCGTAGTGAGGATAATAACTCAGCGATTGGATTTATTACACAATGAATTGGTTCCACAGAGATATGCCTGAATCAGTGTCATACATTCGTGACGTGAATGACTTCTGGCGGTTAATCTTCATTCGATGTCTCTCGTACTGGATTTATGACGCGCCTTACAACTGGCAGGATGCATAACTCACAACGCGTTCATCCATTTGCCCGACCGCTTCGAGTGGTTTTTCTCTCATCACATATACCTTTAGATCCTATCACCATTCCCGCGGCATTGCACCGGCAAAAAAACTCTACCCTACTTTATGCTAAAGTATATTTTCGCCGATGGGCATCAAACAAAATAGTTTCGAGCTTACTGAGAACGTTTCGGCCCGGTTGGCCCTTCCTCAGAGGTAGAGTCAAAGTTCCAACAGACGCGAATGTACGCACATTCTTGCACACACATAATCGCTGCGTACCACGGCCAACGGTCTTCGCACGTCCTTCCACCGTTTCTTGGAAATAATGATGACGCGACAAAGTTGTGCAGCGAGGCCCGGTGGAAAGTTTCTATAATAACTGCCTCTGCGGGCTGCTCTCAACGGAGGTGAAAGCTGATGGCAGCGGCTGGAGAAGTTGAAATCAGATTAAAAAGACTAACGCCGCATTTTCGCCGAAGAGTTTGCACGGCGTGTGCGTGTGTGTTTCTCAAAGCATGAACTTTCCACTTAGATCTCGTATTATTTTGAAAACATTCGTCTCGGCCGATTTTCTGTCTCCACGGGATAGCCATAGCGCGTTATTTGCGCGTCTCCCCGCGCTGATTTCTGCAGTGATGTGTGGAGAGGGAATGCCACTCAAGGGGCTCAAGTGGCGGCTGAATGACAAAATATGAGGCCACCACCAAACTGCTAGGGGTTGTCGCTCTGGCTTTCTAGGGGACAGAAAAAAAATGAATAAATAATCGCTCGAGGGAAAAATCGATCTCACTGGTCGAAGGCAAGACCGCGAATTTATGAAAGCAAAACTCCATGGCAAAAATCATAACTGGCGTTACCGAAAGTCATAGAAATTAATAACAAGAGAGGTTTTTATACTAACGCTGAACTATTTTCTTAAACGCCATATCAAATTGTGTATAGATGAATAGAACGCAAGTTTAACGCTTTCGTCATTTGAAATTCAAGCCATAATGATGGCTTTTAAATGTAGGTACTTTTAATGCGGACGTTTGGCGATTCTGCTACTTGTATACTGGATCTACATCATTAGCCATATCGCTATATGGCATCTGAACAGTAGAAAACAGCAGTTGGTCTATAGTAACTAGGAGAAGTCGGTAGGCTATTGCATCCATCGGTAGAAAAATCCTACTGAAACCAGTAGCTATTTGCACTAGGGGAAACCAGTAGATATTTTTACTTTTAAAATCCAACATAAACAGTAAGTTCTTACCCAAAATTATCCCCTATAGTATATTGATTTCTACCATTGGTATCCAACGCACTCCCCTTTCTCATTGGAACACTCGTTGAAGACCCATAAATTTCCACATTATAAACTTTATGGGTAAGTCATATCCTTATACGAGCATTTCAATAGGTTCACATTCTCTATATGAGTCTCCATTGAAGACCCATAGAAATACGTAGTTCCCCCGTACGGAACAAAATTCCTTTAGGGAAATTCACGTCCCTAAATACGGAATTTTAAGTCTTGACATTCCCTCTAGGAATTTTTAATGGTGTTGTTGTCTCTAGGTATAGGGATTTTCAATGGAGATTTTTAATGTACACCACCATAGTATATTTATATACGATAAATTAAAAAAGAGGGGATCAGAAAAACTAGATTTAAAATGTCTTCATTAGGATTTGGAAATCTAGATTTAGAAATATAGATTTACAATGTATTAAAGAAGGATTTAGATATACAGATTCAATGTATTTCCAAATCCTAAAAAAATCTAGATCTAATCCTTTTCTGGTTTGTAGGAGACTATGTCAGACATGCTCAATATTACTGAACTCGAAATGACGAGTTCAGTAATATTGATCATCGTATTGAATGATTCACGGTAACGTGCGCTATCCACCGTCGATCACATTATGGTGGAGCAACTGGCGGGGAACTTCCTACTCACCGTCTTCTGCCCTAATTCAATAGCATGTCGACGTCTCTCACTAAAAAGGATCTCCAATTATTAATTATGAGCTCTCTAATAAGGTTTAATGCTTCTAAAGAATCAGTCAGACTGCAGTTTGGAATGCGTTATCGGCTCAAGCAAAATTTAATCACGCACAAATATCTGCTAATGAATAACTGAGAATTTGAAAATGAAGTTAAGTATAAGCATTAATTAAGTGCCCTTAATACTTAAGTACCGGTCATTGAGACCCCTTTCCAATTAATCCATTATTTCTGATTGGTTCGTCTCAGCTCTTGTTTATTTCGAATAAGTCACAGTTTCAGGTTTAACTTTGTGGAAACGCGACACATATGAAATAATTTCTCGCTTGTTACATTCTGCACGTTTTAATTATTAGCAACCATGGTTCCGACACACAATATGTCATTTTCAAGGTAATTTTTCCTTGAGAATGTCATATGTCGGAACGATGGTCGGTACAAATAAAAACGCGTGGAGTTTACAAAGCGAGAAATTATTTCATCTATCTTGAATTTAATTTATTTTACTTGGAGAACAACGTGAAAATAAGAACCTCATTGCAGCCTTAGTTTTAAATGTACATTACTTTCCACCTATTAGTACCATAGGGGTCACTAGGACCCCAGGCTATTTCTTCCCTGTTTTATTGGAGTTTTTTCGTTTTAGAATGGAGTTTTACTGTCGTTTTTTGGAATAATTTCCTTTATAATTCTTTTAGGTTTTATTATAAACGATGATAACCGTTTATAAGAACTCAAAATACGAATTTATACACATGTACGCATAGTTATAATAAAATCCTTATAACAGGCCTGATTCAGCTTTGATGGTATACGCTTAGATTTTACTTCAAAATAGATACGTATAGGCCTATATATATTACGATTTCCTCAGGACTCTCGGAAACCTATTAACATGCAGGAAACAAAACTTATGTTCAATTCAATTTGTGCTACCCTTGAGCAATAATCGATGGAAACGTGGAAAAGGCAATGTGGGAATGGCATATTATAGTATCTTACTGTAAACCAACATTCTTCCAAGAAAATGATAAACAATACATATTATAGTCGATACATATACATATTATAGAGGATATTTCAAAAATAATTTTAATATTATTACGACTAAAAATCTTCAATTTACCTTCAGAAACTAAGTATTCCTAAAGGGGTCAAATTGACTCTTGTCGGTACTAAAAGCCTAGAACACGCGCCCGCTCGTGTAGGAGGCGAAAAGTGTGCGGTCAGCATATTTGCATACTGAGCATAGTCCAACTTTTTGGGAGCACAATCGATGGAAATGGGCAGCCAGGGTGTAACCAAGTCAAAAAGGCTGTTAATTGCAGGTCTGGGACATCGATAATTATGTAGGAACTATCCAGACCCCGAAGTAGTCAAGGAGGTCGAAAAAGGAGATTAATTGTGACTCTGGAAAACTAAAAAAGAGACTCGTGTCCCTGAAGTGGAGGGGGGAGTATTTATTTGAGAAATGGGTTAATCATAGAAATCCAACAATCTTACCGTCAAAAGTGTCAAGTCTATTCATTCGTCTTTTTTCTGCTTTATTCAAATCGGGGAGAAGAAAGCTTATATCTGAAGAGGCGGTTAAAAACCCTAATGCTGCGAAGTTTCTTTTCTATTGATAGGAAAATATGCATCGGCAGTGAATTCTACTATTATTTCAAAACTTGACCAGGATAAAATATGATAACCTTAGGATGCATATAATATTATTCTTTGATCACATGCTTTTATGATTATGGGGGTCCAAATATTAAGCTCTAGTAAAACATAGTCGAGATAATCCTAATATATATGACGGAGTAATATGATTTATTGCCCCGTGAATATCTCTCCGCTTACTCTGACTTGACAACAGGAATTATCATATAAATCACAACTTTTTGTCCCCAACTTCGTTCGTCTTTCGTCCTCGGCGTATTTCACAATATGTATATTATTATCTGAAGAAAAGGGCTACAGCCTATATAGGCTCTTTTTGCTGAATGCCACTAAGTTGGTTCACCAGAATCAGATCAATAAAATCCAGGGTTTCTGGCCGTCTTCGAGGGCGACCGCCAGCAATCCTGGTTTGCGTGGTGTTCCGTTATTGGCTAGGTAATCCATTGCCCCAAGGTTTAACTCCTGATCCTGGAGGCCTATACAAGCAGTTTCCTAGATATAAGTAGCAATCTCTGGGGCCCGAAAGTATTTTCTTTTTTGAGACATGAATTCCAAAAAATAGTAAAATTAATGCGAACAATGTGTTGATTTAGAGTTTACTGCGTTGAATATACTTCACTTAGGAGTTGGCCGTCAGAAATGAATTTTGTCAACGGCTTTTTTTTCGGCAAAAGTACAAATATTTCTAGGTCGCTGTTTGTCGGCAGCCACCCGCTGTGTGTCGGCTATCAGTCTTGATATTATGCCGTCTTCCCTGAATTTAAGCCGAACTGAATTTTTCAGCAACTAGCGAATTGCGGCAACCGACACTTAGTATGGCGGTATGGCCAATATTTTGATGAGCCGCTGCCAAACTTATTTAACCTCAAAAAAGCCTAGCCAGGAGGTTATGCCTTGAACCCAGTCTGGGGCACAGGGCGTGGTCCATCTCAGAAGTTGCCCTTCGGGAATCGCGGTCGATGATTTCCTGAAGGGTAATGTGCATGAAAACTCATCATGACTACTACCCTTAGAGTAAAATATTTAGAGGCAGAATTGCGTCATCAATTGCATTTTTCTCATGATGAACAACGAAGGGATCAATTTCTACTTTGGTTAAAACATATGGACTCGTTTTAAGAAAATATATTTACGCCTGCATGACTTTCCTCCGTGAATTGAAGTGATCAGAGAAAACTGGGACGAGTGTATGGCCTCACAGTTGAAGAGTGCGGTCAGATATGTGTATGTATTTTTTTCTCTATTCCCGAATGTATGCTAGCACTATCGTCACATGGTATAATATTGAAGGTATAAGTCTCTCCGGAGACAAACACATTGGTGAATCTTTCAAGAAAAGTCAAATCTTTCCCGGATGATCATTTCGCAAAGGTTATTAAAATCAGATATATAGCACTCCAATGTTTGTTAGTCAGTTTCAATATAGTTTTTTGCATTCTTTCCCGTTTTTTAATGCGACTTACACTAGTCACAAGGCTTTCGAAAAGAATAACACTTGAAGAAATTCTTACAAGCAAGTACAGACGCACCATTCACTTCGGATGCCCAAGTGATTGCCGTCATCTGCCTAATCGCCATTCCTTGCGTTCTTTCATCATCGCCTCAATTAAGCGAGGGAAAGGCCACCTTGATACACTCTAGTTGAGGGGATTGGAATACATGTCTACAGTGAAGGGACATGCTCCAATCGAGCAGTATAAATCGATAGGTAGGTATATTATTTCTGCCAAATGATTATCATATGACCCACTCTCAAGTCATCTTCGGATGTGTGTTAGCCGCTCACCCACTCTCATGGGGAGAAATTCCGCTGGGACGGTATAAACCATGACCGAAACTTAAAAATAAAAACCTTTAGAACCACCTCTTATCAGATGCAAACAAATAACAAATCGTAATGCAATTCAACGTAAAAAAAAACGCAAGAAAATATAAATGGCCAGTTACTTTAAACGTCCATCCGAAGGCATTTCAACCCAAAGGGTCCCAATGAAAACAGCGACAAAGAAGACTTCGAAGAGCAATTCGTTAAAAAAAAAGAGGCGTTAACTGTCGAATCTGGAAAGAAGAGACTAAAAGCGGAAAAGGCGACTAGCTCCAAGGTCTGACCTCTGGTGTAGTTTCAATGTGAGTCCTAAGAAATGTTGCGAGCAAATAGAGCATCCATCACAGGGAGATATCAAATTGATTGCATAATGGTAAGGTTTAGGAACTGTCTAAAACTCGCGAAGCTATTCAGGGGTGGATGCGGATTCAAATCATAATTGGTAATGATGAGAAATTCATCTACATCTACATATTACCCCGCAAGCCGCCTCAATAGGCGTGTGGCGGGGGGTGTTAGGACACCAGCCGTTTACATATAAAAAGGAAACGCTCTAATGAAATTACGCCTAGCATTTATTGAAGTCCCTTATTGTTCGGGGGAAAAACGAATTCCCATACCTATCCGTTCGGCAAAATATCTCTCTTAATTTATCGTTTCTGTCGGACCTGGAAATATAGTGGGGTTCTAATATGATGTACTCCGTGTCGCTCTTAAAGATATCTATTCTCAATTTTTCAAGCAATCTAAGCCTAGCGCGCAGCCTCCGAGTCTCTAGCGGCTCCCAGCCTAATTCGTTTAACATCTGTGTAACGCTGTCTGTACGCCCGTAGCAGTTTTTGACGATGTTGCTCAGATTAAGTTCGAGTCCCCACTCTTGGCTCCACACATGAACGTTGTTTAAATCCAATGATAGAGTTTCAAAGTCACAGTGATCACTAATTTCACGATAGATGACAGCGTCGTCGGCAAATAAACGTATTTTACTGCTAATTCGAGAGCATAGATCATTTATGTATATGATGAACAAAAGGGGACCGATTACGCTTCCTTGTGGGACACCTGATGTAACTTTAACTACATCAGAGCTAATTCCGTCAAGAGCTACTTTTTGCTTACAATCACTCAGGAAGTGGCGCATCCAGTTTACTACTATTTCGTTTAGCCCGCATGACTGTAATTTGTGTAAAAGTTTGTTGTGAGGTAACGTGTCGAAAGCTTTCTTAAAATTATGTTAGCTTCAAAAGGCTTTGAAAAAGTAGGATGATAAAGACGTGAAACATGGAAGCATTGAAAGGGACCAAAAGGAGGGAATACCAAGAGCTACATCTACAGAATTTAGCAAGTGGAAAGGAGCATGGGTGAAGCAAATGAAATAGAAAAAAACGAGGAAATATGGGATAGTATAAAACCGGCATTGTAAGAGCTTCGAAGGAAACAATAAGATCAGTAGAGCCGAGAAGAATAAAGGAAAAATGAATCACTGAAGAAATGATTAGGGAAATAGAAGAAAGAAGTGGAGAAATGTAAACACTGCACTAGGCAGGAATAGGTATAAGGAATGAAATAATTAACTCCGGCGAGTAACTTTATCGGGCGGTAAGCGCGATGAGTGCGAGGGCGTAAGATACTCATGGTGAAGGAAGAAAAGAGGGATGATGTTAATCGTAGATGAAGACATTCAAGATAGATGAAGGAAATACGTATAACAGCGGTAATTGACCCGTGAATTTAGATATATGAGAGAGCAATAGAGAAGGATGACCTCGGCCCGGAGATATTCGGCGGCGAAATTGACATGGAATGACGAGAGATTAAGGCAAGAAAAGCCGTGGGAGGTGATAACATTCCTTTGGAGTTGCTCAAGTATTTAGGGAATAAGGAATGACGTACTTTTTTCGAACTTATTCATAGGATCTACGAGGAAGGAGGTTGGTCAGAGGACTCAGTAAAAAAAGTTCTCATGCCTATCCCAAAGAAGAAGAAAGCGACAGAATGCGATGAGTCTAAAACAATTAGTCTAGCTTCATATGTAGCAAAAGTATTTCTTAGAAAATTAATGAATGGCTGAAGAGTAGAGCAAATTACTACTTGGGTGATAACCACTCTGGGTTCAAGAAAGGGAGAGCAACTCGGGATGCAATTGGGGTGATGACAGCACAGGAACATAATCAGGTTGTTTTTGCTTGCTTTGTGGATTTAGAAAAGACGTTTGACAGATCACGATTAATTTGGAAAAAATAATACAGATACTCGGGGAAATAGGAATAGATTGGCGAGATAAGAGACTCATCAGAAACTTAAATATCGCTCAGAGGGTACTGAAAAAGGTGGCTGACGGAGAATCAGGGTGGAGAGTTATAGGTCGCGAGGTAATGCAGGGCTGCCCGTTGTTGCCTTGACTTTTTAAAATGGACGCCAAGAGAATGGTAAGAGAGGCATGGGAAGAGATAGATGTAGGAATCAAAGTAGGAAGCCAGCGGATAAAGTCGATCAGATCCGCAGACGATCTGCGGTTAGTTAGTCGATAATCAAATGGACTGCATCACTTTAGTAGATTCATTGGAAAAGCAGTGCGCGAAACATGGAATGATAAATTTAATACATTGCATTGCATGCAATGCAAAGGTGAGGAGATTGTGTTTTATTTGGAATTCTCTCGACTGATCCGTGGCTTCATCTCCATGGAGAAATATTTGAGTAATGTTTGTTTATCTCTGCTTCGAAAGAAAAGTTGTCACCTTAATCTACATTATCTGCATTCAAAATCCGCTTATCGAAAATACAAGAAAATTTTATACGACTCAATCGTAGAAAAAACCATGCCACGCTTCGATGAAGACATAGCAATTTCAACTAAGGAGGATCTGGCGAGGCTCCTGAAAAGCGTGGGAGAAAAAACTATTGCAAAATTCAGTAAAAGATATGCTGCTGCTGGATTAAACGAAATAACTGGATATACGAAAATTGCATGAATTGAAAATAAAACGAGGATATGGTATATCAGGAGTGACTCAAAACCACTTGATAATCGAAGCGCTGTGAAGGGAATCAGAATCGAGGCAAATCTTCACCAGGAGATTCACCTGAGCTGTGTGTGTATGTATGCCCCCTGCGACGGACGTGTACAACTGGCAGAATGGTGTATTGAATAAGTTGAAATTTGTAAACACAGGTAACTCTCGTGTCAGCAAAATGCATGAAATTATTCCGTAAAAGTTAAGTTTCATTACAAACTTGGATACCTACTTCTCCACGAAACGTCAAATCATTCATCAATGGTAATCAAGTCATCGCAGCCTAACGTAAAACTGAGCAACTGAGCAAACGTATTCATTGTTGAATAAAAAGGTTTAAGCCCATTTTTTAAAATTACACTCATATATTACGATTTTAAAGGAAGAAAAATAACTGGCTTCAGCTCAAATTTAGCGTAATTACTTTTTAATCTGGCCACATCATTAGGATTTGCAACGTTACTCATAGAGACAGCTTTGAATCTACCGGGCGTCGCGGTCGATAGCCATGGTGCGAGAGAAATTTCGAAACTCGAACGAAGGGATTGGAGAGAGCAGGAGAGAGCAAGGCAAACGGGGAGTGGTTGGGCACGACGTCAGAGACGGAAATTTTGTCTACTGACCAATGAAAATCTTTCTGGCAGTAAGATTGTCGTAATCGTACTTCGTCATTTTCACTGGATATTTCGAGCTGATACTGGCGATAATTCGCTATAATACGCTGATAATTAAGAACCTGCCACATCATCGCACACATAATTGATCCAGAGCGCATAACATTCCTCCAATACTGTAAGTAAACGGCTCCCGATTTCTCTTTTCCACAGCAATCGTAAACATATTGTTAACCTCTTTTTCACTAATGAATAATCCCATTGTTGCAGTTTTCTGTTCCTTTAATTGCTCCCGTTTGTATGAAAAGTAAATGAATATAATTGAATCCGTAACTGTATACATATATTTGTATAAATGAGGTCACCTGGGAGTAAAAGCGTATGGAATACCAGAATTTTTCGAAATTATAAAAACTGCCTCTTGAAGGATTTAGCCTTCGTAACATCCTACCCGTTGCTTCACAATTTAGTTTCTGTCCAGCGGAATATTCATGGTAAACTTATTTTCTCGCAGCAAGCATTTGTTATAATTCGTACTCATTTTGTCTGGTGTACGAGCGTAAAAATTAATCTCTAGCAAGGTTTGATCCGCTTTTTGTGTCTAATAGTTTCAAAGACTGGTACGGTAAATGGACTCACGAAACTAACGTATTCCTCATACGCAGGATTAAATTAACCCATTTCCCTGATTGTTCACCCTAATGGCAATCACTACAATGGTAATCAATATTGACCTATCGTTTGCTTCTGCTACGCTATTTCGATAATCATATTGTTGGGCATCTTGAACGCCTCTATTGCTTTGTTATTGAACCGTTATTAATGAGACAAATGAGCATCTATATGTTTTTTGCGAAATCCATGAAATCCTCTTGCTTGTATTGGTGTAGCCCAGAGGTAGGCGACTTCGCCAGTTTTGTGTTTGGAAATGTAATTCTTTTAAGTGAATTAATTTTCTATCGCTATCCCAATGAATTGCAACGTAAAGTTCTGATAGAAAAAATGGGTTACAGTTTGGGCATGAAAGAGCTTGCAGTCACCCCAGAAATGTTTGTGATTAACACTGAGCTTAGGAGTAGGTTATGGCTGCCATGCTATTACGATTGTGGATGAATATAGAGCAGTTCTCGTAGCTGACCTATGTGGAGTTTAATTGATGATAGCAAACGCTAATCCTGTCTGAAGATACAGCCCCGTTAAATCTGTCAGCAAACCTTTTATTCTTGACTCACGGGAATGCTGTGGAACAGTGAGAAAAAAACTTAATGCTAGGTAGTATTTAATATTGGTTTATTGAATGGTTATTCTGTTGGGGAATGTATTATTCCTGTGTGTGTGCTGTGTAATCACCACACCCCTCTCAAGTTTAAAAGGGTTCATATTTTACCAGACATGGAGCCTTGGTTGGGTGTATTTTCCTTGCAGAAATAAGTAATCCAGCCATCAGCTGAGGTCACCATGCTTAAGTTCATTTAATTTCTTCAAATATATATTTTTATCTATGATCAGTGACTTGCTTCATGATTTATTACAACTATTCACTAATTTGAATTCTCATTGGCTGGTATTAGTTCGCATTAATTTTCAGATTTGTTTTCATAAATTTTCTAATCTGTCAACATCGTTTCAGGTTGCCCGTCGGGGAAAGAAGCTTCTTGGCTACATTGGCTCACATAGCACGTGTAAGTATGTGGTTCTTGAAGTTAAAATATTTCCAGTCTTTATACCTATCGTGATGTATGTAAATATAGGTAGATAGTGATACATTGCATGGGTCTGTAGTTAGTTTAGGTAGCCCATGACATTGTGAGCCAATAATATTAAAGTTGGTACAATATCGTCGTTAAGAGATTTTTGCATTATCGGTTTGACATGCTGATGACCATATCAGGGGATGAAAACTTGGATTCTTGGTATACCTTGTATGTACATTCCTCTATTTTAAATGCCATGTGACGCATTAGCATCCGGAGAATTGGTGAGACATATATGGCTTGTTTGTATATTTAGCTTTTACATGCTGTTCATGAACTTTTAGTTCCTCATCAATTTGATTGCTTCTTGCAAATAAATTGTATTAATGAAAAAAGCTGTATTTCATGGCTGCTTATATTGGGCAAGGTTCAAGAATCCCCCAAATTCTAGACCATACGAAATGTGAGAGTCCCTCTGAGGAGGATACCAATCCCTGTCCGTGCTATGCATGAGATCCAGATGAATTATGTTACGCAGAAAACCATAGGGCTTTGGTTTAATTGGGGGTGTCCAGAGGCAGCACTAAACTTAGAACCCAGGACCCTCCAGCCATCAGACAAATGCTCCTCCTCAGACAATACCTAATCACCCATGATATTAACATACAATCATCAGATTTAGGATGGATTAACGCCATGAAAGTAGTATACTAGTTCAATTATTTCATGTATTATGTGTGTTGGATTTAATGTTCATTGCTCATTTTTCCATCCAAGTACACACTCCTTGCTAACAATCTGAGCTTGGGATGTCTGCTATATTTTATGCTGATGTGCTTTCTATTGGATGTGGGAGCTGTGGACATTGAAATTCTAGAGGTCTCTACACATGATACTGCCTACTTAAGTTTTTGATCCATGGTGCTATAGTGCATGCCATTTCAAGTCATTAGCCTCTTTTAGAGACAAGTGACTGGCTGGATTTTTATTTTGCCCGAGCCAGTCAAAATTATCTTGCACCTTGAATTAGTATACATAGTTTGTTGTACGAGAGATGAAATACCAATGCAATTTTGGGTCCTGTATATTGATAGAAATAGGGTGAACCTTTTGTTAGCTTGCAGATTTTCAACAAAAGTTTAAACTGCACTAAAATGATTATTTACGTGTAGTAAATCAAACTTCTATTCTGCACGAATATTTTTATCTAAGATTTCCCTATGAAATTTCTTTAAATGTCTTCAGCCTCAGTGTAAAAATTGTTTTTTTATATGACCAGTGTGGTGGTGTTCTAGATGATGGACAATGATGTCCAATGCTTTGCTGGAGAGAAATGTGTACTAAATGTCAAAGAATGGAGCAGATACACAAGAATGTGTCATCCAAGTTCTCAGGCTCACTCAGGTTTCAGCTCAAAAAGTGCAGGATTGAAACTAATGTGAAGCTAGCCAGAATTTGTAGCCATTATGAAGCATAAAGATATCATTCAGGAATGGAGTTTTTTTTTCTGCATTTTCCCTTATTTCTCTGAGTTTCATTTTTTTAGTGCAGTTACAGTGCTTATGAAATTTTGATGTGCTCATTGTGGTGTGAAATTTTGTAACTTGCTGTTCGAAATGTGAATTTGTACAGAATTCTCTGAACGTCTTCCTAAAGGCTATGAATTTCTCAACAAAGTATTTTTTTATTTACTTAAGCTAAGAATATTCTTACCATATAATTGTGCATTAACTTCAATTTTTTCAAAATATATTTTCTTCAGCACTTCAGGTGATTGGAGGCGTAGATACGATGCCGTGCCCTTTCCTTACCAGACTCTCAAGTGCCTATGTGAGAAATTATGGAGCACACTTGATAAAAACCTATGGGGAGTACTGCCCAATCATGTCACGGTTAGTCGGGACTGCAGCTCCAGCTGATGCTAATACTCCTGGTAAGTCCTCATGTGGCCCCAAGTTCACTTTTTTTTGCTTCAACAGAGGCTGCTACCCTTGTAATGTTTATGGTCCAAGATCCAACACGGTATCAAGTTATCGCTTGTGGTGGGAATCTGGCATTGTGTTCCCTTAAATTGAAATGCATATGTCAATCAGTTTTGCGTATTTGGCTGTGTGTCAAGAGTGATAATTATACATGATTACATGCAAATTTATTTTTCTGATGGAACTTGCTTGGAAGAAATTGGACTTTTCATTCTTCCTCTAGAGAGTAAAAAGAGGAGTGTGTCTCTCCAACATCTTCCATCCTCTTTTGCTGCTCTCTTTGAATATCTCCCAATTTTCCTCCCCTGTCTTATCCAGAACCTCCTTTGCCTTCTTCTCCACCAACAGCTCACTCTATCACTCCACACTGACATCTTCAAAGCATCCAGTCTTCACTCATCCGTCTTCCACATTAACCAAAATTCAGAGCCGTACAATTATGTGCTCTGGATTTTTAAACTTATCTTTTATGTATGCCTTTGCTCTGATTTTGCATAGTTATCTCTTTTTGGCCTCCTAATGCCAATCCATCTCTTAATTTCCGGCCAATCCGATAATAATAAAATCCAATGCGGTGGGGTTAAGTCCTCACCTGCTAATCCGAGGCTCATGGGTTCGAGTCCCACCTGGGTCGGTGTTTTGCATACCCAGTGTTTCTGTCAAGTTCTGGTGGTTCAGCCCCTGCGAAACCTGACAACAAGCCAATGGCTTATCGGGATCGCAGGGGCAAAGAGACCACCAGAATTGTCCAAGGGCAAAAAAATTATAACTCCTCATCCGGATTACTCTCCAGGTATGTGAACTGTTTCAGCTGCTCTAATTTTTTTCAGTCTATCTTAGCAGTTATTTTAGCCTTTCTAGTTTGTAGAAATCTCAATACCTTAGTCATATCATGATTAAGCTTCATACCAAATCTTACAAGTTGTAACTTTAATGAGCCATCAACTGCCGTCTTTAGATTAGTTGTCGACTTGATTATCCTTAAGTCAAGCCAACACTTTCAGTTCTCATCCTAGTTTTATTCCCACTTTAAACTTTTCCCATGCTTTCATAACTATTTCCTCTCTGAGGGAAAGGTTATGAATTTCGGCTATGTGAATCATTGCATTTTGTCTTTTACAACTGACAGGAGGCCCTCCTTAGCAAGGAACTCCTTCAAAAAATCCCTGTTGACTTGTCTTTCCTACAAATTCTCAAAAAAGTTTTGTCCGACTCCTGACCTACAACCGTACAACTCCTAACATCTTGCCTAAATGTCCCTGTAATTTCCTTGAGATGTCACCTGAGACTTCTCCCAAGTATTAAAACACCCCAACCCCAATGTTAATCTAGTAGCCCACTCCAAGAACTTAAATCACTCCCTGCTATCATTTTTAGATGAACTCTTTTGTTGCTACCATTGTTGAGTGGCACTTGATCAATCAATTTGGTGTTTGAGGAGGTCATGAGAAGGCAGGGGGAAGAAATGAGTGCAGGGGGGGTTTACTCGGAATGGTGTGCTCATTTTAACATTATTCATGATTTCTTCATTACGCTACTCAATTCAGCTGTAAAATTTTATAATAAACCATTTTCTCCACTTTTCAGCTCTGGAGAGCATGAGGAAATGTCCATTTCTCGCTGATGCTGTGCCTGCAGTGAAGGAGGCTAGTAAGGAAATGAAAGATGATATCATTGACCTTAGTCCTCAAGCTAAGTCTGGTGAGAAAAATATTTGAAATGCCAAGTTGTTTGAAATATATAGTTCATAGGTGGCTGTTGATGGCCTTCGAATCTTTTCGAGGTCATTTACTAATTCCTACTCTGGTGAAATTTTACCAAGTATTTTATTTATGCAGAGCGGAAGCAGGGGAATGGTTCTCTCGATGAGTATTCGGAGAGTGTGGTTGAGAGTAATCCTCTGGAACTGGTGGACAAGGCAAAGACAAGTGGTGGGATATATTTCATTTTGAAAGCATGTGTATTATTTTGTTGTGTTTTGCAAGTTTTCTATATGTCTTGGTTATAGTAGTTAACCATGCTTGCTCATTTTTAAGTAGTTTACCATTATTGCTCATTAACCTTTAAACGCCTGGCGTGCCCGTACGGGCACGGGAAAAAAGCTCCACTCGGTGCCGAACGTGCCCATACGGGCACGCTAACTTTGATCGGCTGCAACTTAAACGAATTTCAACTTAGCGGAGCGAAAGTTTCTAGGATTGTAGACAGATGTCTTTTTAATACAGTTATGTTGTTTTTTGATTTTTAAATACAACTTATTTTAATAATTTTGCATGTAAATGATCACGCGCGGTGCAAATAATTTGCATGGCACAGCATCGCGGAAAGTCACGTTTGGATGCGTTCTCAATCTGTTATTTACGTTCCGTATTTCAATTATTACTTCTATTTTTTGTTTTTTACTCGCACAGGCAATAAGAAAATAATATTCCAAGTCTTGTGTTTGGTTTAGAATGGGCAAACCCTCATAAACATTGGCGGTGGCTCAAATTTTGATGGCTCACTGTGACCTCATTCTTTCTCCAAGATAACGTTCTCTCCCCTTCGGGGGCAGTAATGCTATCCAGATGCTGAAAAAGGGCCTGCCTTTTGGGAGGGGAACAGGGCCTTCGAAGGTCAAAGCCCCCATCTCGGGCCAGGGGGGGAATTAGGGAAAACGAAGAACCTTCTCCCTCTCTCGGCTGCCGGGTGCCGCCGGCACGTGAGCAATAAAGGGAGTGACTGCAAGATGCATTCTTCTTAGTTATGTTATATTCCTTTACCACATTTCGAGTGGACTCAAACTAAACTTCATTCCGTCTCAGTTTTCTGGTGAGTGCGCTCTTTTGTCTGTTTGTCGAACTTTTTAGAGGAATTGTGACATTTATGGTAAGAACTCACTATCTCCTGATATCCAGTTCATATTTCCTTTATTGCATTATGCTTGTGTTTATATATACAACTTTTGTTATTTATTGTGAGACTCCTAAGCAGAAATTATCCGAGATAGAGAGAGAGCAGGAATTTTTTTTGGATTCTTCCTCAGAAGCCGTGGAGTCGGACACTTCGTCGGAAGACGAGTATACAGATCTTCCTGCGCTGGAGGATGAGACGGAGACTTTGCTTTGCAAATTTCATGCTCCATTTTTAGCAACACAATGAGATGAGACCGATTCCTCCACATCTTTAGATTCTTTCACATTGCTGATAATTCTAAACCACCCCAAAATGACGAAAATTACGACATACTGTGGAAAAGTAAAACCATTTTCGATAAGCTCAATGAAAGCTATGCCAAGTATTATAATCCTGCTGAGCTCTTGGCTATAGACGAAATTATCGTGCTTTTCAAAAGCCGGGTGATATTCCGGCAGTATATACCGAAAAAGCATAAACGTTTTGGAAGAAAATATGACAAAACTGGATACGCTTATGACATGAAAGTCTACTTAGGATAGGATCGACTGACTGCGACGCAGGACATGTCAGCTACGCACACGACTGTGAGGGCGCTGACAAGGAGAGTGGAAGGGGTTGGCCATAAATTGTACAAAGGCAACTTTTTTTCTCTCCAGCCATTTTTTACAACCTGCAGACTAAAGAAATTTTCTGTTGTGGTACGGTAAGACTAAACCGCAAAGACATGCCACGAAATTTTTACAGTCAGAGACCTAAAATGAAGCGGGTAGATTTACGGGTACGCGTGAGAAATGAATTGACATCCATAGTATAAAAAGATAAAAGGGAGGTATTGATACTGAAAAACATACATTGTTCCCCAGAAGAGGATAAATTCTGCAATGAACAAGGAAAAAATTTGAAGCCGACCGTCGTAGATGACTACAATGCACACATGGGATATGCAGACATAGGGGATAGGATGGGAACGAGCTACGATACTAGTCATCGTAGCTGGAAGTGGACACAAAGGATCTCCGCTCACCTATTGAACGTAACCATCCTAAAATGCCACGTGTTGTTTACATCTTGCGGGGGCCAGATGACTCATCGGCAGTTTCGGCTTTCTCTGATAAGGCAAATGATCGAGGAAGGGGCCTCTGCTCTTCCTACTCACCGCTCAGGGAGAGAGAGGCCCAGTAGTATGGTTGGACGATAACTGCGTCGCTTGGAGGCGAAAAATAATACACACTGGCCAGTGAAAGGGAACCGCGTAAGGTGCAGAGTGTATTCTGAGAAGGGATTGTACACGCGTACCAATACGAACTGCGGAGTGAGCGACGTAGGGCTATGCACCTATAACTGTTTCAAGGAGTACCATACGATGGTAAAAATTTAAAACTTCATTAATTACCAAGATGTATACATCCATTAAAATAATTTACATCATATATATTCACCTCTCAGAATAAAAAATAAAATACTTCAACTTTGTGCCCAAAAAAATATTTTTTCAAATCCTTTGTAATTAGATTACGGCAATGAGATTTCACGTTCAACTACATTGAACATTTAGCTAAATAGCACTTTTTATTTCAACAATTTATCTTTAGTAGTTATTGAGATATTAACGTTTTTCGTGTGAAGAACAAGAACAAATTAAAGAGCCGGAATTAAATCCGGCAGTGAACGTCGACTTTTGGACATTTAAATCCGGCTCTTAAAGGTTAATAGTAGCTGAGAGATCTTATTTCTTTCATTTTTTTAATATTGGTAATTAACATTGTGTATTTCATCAGCTAAGATAATTCTAGTCTCTCAGGGATAGTGGCCATTCTAATAACCTTGATTTCCTTCTGCTGGAAAAATTCTGTCGCTCTGTTTAGTATGAGTAAAAATCCTTCTCCATAATTTCTAGACTTTTTCCATTTCTTTGAGGCATGTTTTGTTTATCTGAATGTTAAATGCAATAAATGAAATGTGGTAGGTTACAAGCAAATATATTTTGCTGGCAAAGTTTGCTATAGTGGAGATTGAGCAGTAAGTTATTTTATTGATGAATTCATCCTTTCCTGGAGATAGTAATGCTTCTTAAAGTAATGGTATTACAAAGCTAAAAGAGTTATATTAATTGCCTAAAGCCCATCTCGCACTATCAAATTCTACATCAGCTTCACTTGGTGAATCATTGAGCAAGTTTTATTGAATCGACATGGCCTCAATGAAGCATAACATCAGAGACCATGTTGTATTAAAAAGCTGTTGTAAGACTTGCCATAATTTCTTTGATATGTGACCGTTCTAATTTTGCAGTAAACTTAGAATGGTCTCAGAGGGTCTTCACCAATTGCGATAACTTTCTAATGATGCTGTGTGAGATGGCTAGCTCAAGAAATGTGTGCTACCAAGAAGTGCTTATTGTTTTCTGTTATTATATAGTAATACATTTGTGATTGAAGTGTGCCTCTGCACCAAAAATGGCCGTTTTGCATAACTCTTTCTCTATTATTCCGTGCTTATCCATCTCATATTTTTTGACACATAAGAACAAATCCCTTTTGTACTTACTAGATTTAAGAACATAATATGAGCAGGCTCTAAGGCTAAGCAATATTCCATAGAGCAAAGAAGGTCCCAGGTATGATTATTTATGCTACTTAAAGCAATGGCCCCACTATGTGGACCCTTTACTCATCTGTTAGATAGACACAATCTCGACTTTTCCATGTGACAGCCCCTCCCCCCTCTAAGGCATGTGTAAATTTGTGCTCAAGGCGGTTGTAGACTTATTGATCTAGCTGTGTTAGTTTTTATTCAATATTTGGGAGATGTCTGTTGTCTCTCTTCTATTTGAGGTGCTTATTTCCACATTCATGGTATAGGAGATATTTCACTACTCACTGCAAAAAATAATTGTAAATTGGACCAGTGAGTTCTGTGGTGGCTGTGATGTTGTTGATAATCATCATTTCCATTTGTCAATTGATGGTGTTGTGCAGTCAAGTAATACATGGTAGTTGTAGAGGGTTTGAATGGTAAAAGAGCAAAGGAAGAAAACAATCTTCACAATTTTTTTTCACCATTTTCACCATTTCATCTTCACCTGCTCTTACCGGTGATTGGAAACATTTTTTAGGCCAAATGACCACACCCAAACCAAACCTCACCCTATCTTAACTCACCCAACACCAGCAAAAATCAACTGAATCCACTCAATAAAAATGACAAACCCCAAAGAACATATCCAACCCAAAGAAAAATCCAAAACAATCCTGCCTATCAAAAACTAACAGCCTAGCAAACCCACAGGGAAACAACTAATGCAGAAACTGAAATATGTTGTTGGTGTTAGGTTAGTGTGGAAGAAAATCTGAAAAACAACAAACACCATGTTCTCTGCATGAAATCAAGATGTGAAGCAGAGGTACATCTTAGCAATGTTGCCTTTACTATTATCTCTCTATTGGCATGAAAGATGTTTTTTTTTTATTTCTGTGCCAAACAAATGTGTGCTAAGTGAATGCATTAAAACTATAATAAACCACCTACTCATAAGTGATATATTTGAGAAGTAATAATTTTGGATCATGTCAATCATTGCTGGGGAGTTTATTTATGATTTGATGTGCAACATCATTTAAGGCATAACATTTTGAAAAATATTTTTGCAATTTTAACTTATTTTTAAAAGATTAAGTGTGAGAATTTATTTGTGTAATTACTGAATTGATGTGAGGAGAAAAATATCCAATGGAATTTACTAAAATAATGGCCTTAGCTATTAAAGAAGACATTAATATCTTAGTTATTCACCTTTGTTTAAAACCTCCCGTTAATTCGGTGCGTTGTACAAGAATCTTGTGAATATTAATGGTAGAATTCTGTTTAAATTCTATAAATGCACATAAAAACATAAGGGGTTCATTTCTGAGCTTATGTTTAACAAATTTACAACAAATATTTTGTTGCAAATCCATGGCACAAAGACTTGGTCGACTGAAGTTACACTATGTTACGGGCCTCCAGTGAGGGTTCATAGCCATTCAGAGTAGGCTCTCAAAATGGGCAAGAATCATACATACGTAATATGAGAGCTCTGTGTGACAGAGTAGAGAGAAATGATGATGGTACACAGGATAGAGTAAGCTTTTCCCAGCCGAGGGTGCAGGTTCTCCAACTATTTGATACCATATTTGTGAGCCAAAAATTGGGGTCGGACTATACAAGAGTAATACTTTTGATGGTTTAAATCAGCATGAAAAAAAAGTGGTAAATCTTTCTCAGGAGAGACAGCTTCGCCACTGTGCAATATCCTCATCTCCAAATCTGTTGAAGACATGCTAGGTACAAAAGAAGAATGCATGTTGCGTGTAATGTTACCATTATATTGATGCATGAAATTTGTACTCCAAATTCTCTGGCTTATTAGACATTCGTTTTCTCCCATGGAAACCCTCGGAAAACCACCTTGCGTTGAATAAGATTAATTTCAAGGTCATATATTGCCTAAAGACCTCTGGCTGTGTGCTTTCGGCAATGCTGTGCCCGTTTACTGGATTACAATTAGTCATCGTTGAAATTGGCACCTACATATTTTACTTGAGATATATCTGTGGAAATATCTTTTCACAAGTATCAGAGGTTACAATCTATAACAGCAATGTGTGGGAGAAGAACTTATTTTATTTGAAAATTTGTTGGAATCTGCATGGTATGAATCGTACAATGTGACAAGTAAAAGTAAGCGTAAGAACATCCAGGTTGTTGCCATGTCACCATACTTGTTTCGGTTTTTGGTAAAATGTCTCTTCATTGTAACAATACTGTCAAGTAATAGAAAGGTTAGTTTTTTCTTCGGATTCTGTGGGGTATCATGTATGCCTGTGCGTCTAATATGCTGGTTTATCATTAATAAGATCATTCTATGTATATACGTTGATTTTGAGCTTTGAGATTTCAAAATGGAAAATATTGATCCTGAAAGATACCTATGGTTCCTAAGCATTCCATGTTCCAGAATATAGAAAAACCTAGGGTCAGGCTGTACACAAGTATATGCAGTAATAAACAGTGTGATTCAGATTTGCAGTGGAACTGCATTACAGTGACGACAGGGAAAGCAGGGAAATTGGATGTCTTCATATTTAGGTGCTCCTAACTAAAAATGAGACGTGCATTCATTAATTCAGCATTTCAGTGAATGAAGAGTGCATTGATTAAATTCTTAGAGGCATAAAAAGGGGAGACACAAAGTAAGTAGAAGTTATGGTAGTACTTGGGACAGAGAGATTATGTGGACTACGTGATTCCTGTTCAGACATTTTTATTGTGAGATGTAAAAATTGATTTTGAATAGAATTTACTAGTTTTATTGGTAGCTTTGGTTAAATTAAGTGAGAAATCATGCGAGATTCCTCCGTATTCTTTAAATTTCATATCCATGGTCTTACACAGGCCAGGAGAGTACTTACATATCTATTGTATGCCAAATGTAAACTTCTATTACTAACATGTGCATGCAAATGATTCCAATCAATGGATTTAGTTAATTTTCAACGTGAATGGAATTGAGGTTAACTTCTCAACTTTGTCTTGTGCAATCAATTGAGTATCACATATTGATTTAAAATCCTATAGTGTATCTCGAGGGTCATTATTTGGGAAAAATGACTTGGGGAAAAAATCTGTTACTCTTTCGATTAAATTCATGGATTTATAGCTAATTTTTTTAAAGTTATGTAACTCTGTGTGGATGTAGATGCTAGGGTGAACATTATCTTGTGAATGAATTGTAAGTTTTGAAAGGACTGAAAACCTGTGGAACACTTTGGGTGTGGCAGAATTGTCTTCCTCTCCAGGTCTCATTGGTTCTCCACTGAATCATTTCTTCTGACATTTGGATTTGAGTCATGCATGGACATGTCAACAATGGAAGAAGTGACAAGGTGGGGAATTCCAAAGGACTTGCGTACATCCAGACTTTTCACAGGGGAACTCTTGTTCTCCCCAATTTTTTCCATTTCTCTTGTGGCAACCAGTGTACTGTTGACGTAAAATACATGGCGTAACAAGTCTGGACTTTTTGTTAAATACAATATTTTTTCATTGGGTTGTCATGTTTGAGGTTGTACATGTGCTTAGGAAATTCTAAATGAGATAACTACCTCAACAGTGGCCTAATGAAAATGTTTTTTTAAAGCTTTGTAAGTTTCCTGTAGAAAAGTAATATTCTATTAAATCGCACAAAGGTAAAATAAGGTAGAATGTTCCTTTTATAGCTATAAATTAAGGTTCATGCTGGATAACTCTTGTTATGCCTTCCCCAATCCCTTTATGTTAGACATCAGTCACTCATTTTATGACACTAGGATATATTACTGTGAACATTTTTTAAAAATAATTTAATAATTAATTAAATAAAATTTTTTTTAGTGAACCATGTTTTTAAAATGGACTAAAAAGTATAAAATAATTTTCCCTGGGACCTTCTAAATTTTTGAGAGTGAATTTTTAGTGGCTATGGAGATATTTGTAAAGGCTGTTGTACACGATGGAAGATTTTGTACAAAGGAATGTAGGTGAGATTGTACGTTTCTCTCTACGAAATTAGAGCAGGTTCTATTTTCCGTTCAGGCATTAAGACATTTGCACAAGCATTCATACAATTTGCCGCTTTACACGATACATTTTGCCTCATGCAAGAGTTCACGGAAGAGTTTGTACAAACAAATGCTCAGTGTAAAATGGCCTTAAGACTTGAAGGGAAAAACGTGGGGTGCAGGCAACCCATGATAATTAAGGAGGAGTAAAGGGACCAGGTGTCGTTGAGCAAACTCCCACAGTTAATACCATTTGCAATACACTGAAATTTGTTCTGAATTCATCCAGATTATCTACTTCTATTATCTGCTGCCTGTGCCCCACGTTTTTCTCTTCAAGTCTTACAAATATCTCCATAGCCACTAAAAATTCACCCTAAAAAATTTTGAATGGCCCAGTGCAAATTATTTTATGCTTTTAAGTCTCTTTTAAAAACGTGGTATATTAAAAAAAATTTTATTTAATTAATTATTTTCTGCTTCTTACAAGGAGACATCACGTAACTGATGTAAGGGATCTAAATGACGCAATTTTTTTCTGAAATTATAGATAAAATGCGGAAAAAGTGTCACGGCTTTCTTCCATTTGGGCCCGAGTTCGAGAGAAAAGCGCAACTAAAGAATTTTCCTCCATATAAGTCCTTTACTATGTGGAAGTCTACCAACAGCAGCCGTGGCCTAATGGTTAGAGGCGCTGGATATCTATTCCACGTAATGTGGCACGGGTTCGAATCCCTGTCCGGTTAATTTTTTTATTTCTTATATTTTACGGAGTCACTGTACATTGCCCAATCCCATAGATTTATGGCATTAACAACAACATTTTTTAATTTTCAGCTTATTTTCTGGATTTTCAATCAACCCCCTTGGGAGAGTTTCAAAGCTAATTTCAGGATTCTTGTTCGGCCTATAAGAGGTTTCACATGCCGACAGGCCTAATATGTTTAGATTATGAAAATACAAGAATACTTCCGTGAATAGGATGAGCATCGATTGGTCGTGGCTCTTTCTCAAGGTGGTAAACAATGAACGGATCATTACTTTTTAATACACAGAGATGCATGCACTTCAAATTTCCCAGGAACTGCGTTCGAATAATGACTTTTGGGTCTCAATTTTTCGTTCAATAGCGAACATGATATTTGTAGAAAAGAGATGGTAACTGTTTCCTAGGTTATGTAAAAAATAGTTGCTATGACCTTTCTGAGGAGCAACATATTATATTGAAGGAAAGCCTGTATCATGGGGGAGAGTAAGATATAAGATTCCAGCACAAAAAATATCACGTAATGATAAAACTATTTCTTTTCCCACTTCATGTTTATTTCAATTGAAGGAATTTAACTTTTCATTCATGGCGTGGAATTGCATACTTTCAGATGATATTCATCGTAAAAACATATAAAGCAAAGAATATTTCTGCACCAAGCCAATTTGTTTTCTGTCGCCAGAACATTTGCGTCTGCCATAAGGCAGATCCGGACTACAAACTCCAGACCATTTATTTATATTTTCTCATATTACTTATATCACGTTCACTATTGAACGAAAAATTGAGTCATTAAAGTCATTATTTGAATGGAGTTCCTGGGAAATTTGAAGTGCATTCATTTCTGTACAGTAAGTCCTCGACTTACCAGGTTAATTCATCCCAAAAATTTCCGCATAAGTCGAAATCTGCGTAAGTCAAAAGACAACACCTTACCTATCCATTTTGAACCATTAGCACCACAGATTAGCCGCTTTTACTACGATTAGCGGCGATTACAGAAAACGCCATCTTTTGACTTGATAAATAACGATCCCACTGATCAAATCACAACAGAAACACAAGTTCGTCCATCTGCTGCACGAACATGTTCTATTTTTGCTGTGATGAACAACAGGCGTCATCATCTATGGAGTAGATAATTAACTACGCAGAAAGGACAAACTACGGCGAAAAAAAGACGATGCCTTAAGGCCAGTGACAGGCTCATGTTTTCTTCGTGTTTCTTTCGCCGCAACAGATATGCGGCAACAGCTCGTAAAAGGTGAAACACCTTGATTTTTACAGCCATGCTTGCGGCCTACAACAGATTTGAAAGCACTGCATGTTGTGTTTATGGCACAACATGACAAATAGCCGATGTGCACTCCCCTTACCGAGGATTGGCAGATGTGTCGCTGCTTATCGCGCCGTGTTAGTAGAGTGGGCGTTCCTAATGCCCGTAGTTTGGCATCAACTCTTGCGCGCTTGACACCGAGTCCCGGGTCGTCACCCAGTGTATCTGTCTCGGAGACACGGAGAAAACGCAAGCATGTCACCGGCCTAAAGCTGGGTTCACATGGGTCGGAAAAGGTCACGGAAACGGAAAAGCGGAAAACCAATCACAGATCAGAGGCAAGTGAAGGGGCGGAGCTCCAGCCAGCGGAACGGGCGAATTGACACAAGTAAAGTGGAAAGCTGATTGCGGAGACAGAAAGCGGACGAGCAGAATAGGGGAATGGGGAGGAAGGATGATAAATTGGGAAGCGTATGCACACGGAACGGCAGAAAAGGGAAATTAAACATGGTGGGTGTTAGAATTCTCATCTAGAAGCATTTACTGAATAACAATGCCGGATTCTGAAGCGATGAAGAGTAAAATAAATGAAAAATTATTCAAAAATGTATATCATTTTCTGTAATAAAAGATATACAACAATAGGTCGTTCATATTTTCGGGACCAATTAATTGATTTACTTCAGTGTGAAATTACTCGACGAAGACAAAGTCAAATGAGTAGCACATTCCACAAGCGGAATGCGGAAAATATCAAAAAAATTCTATACACCCGATCTGCGGGCCCAAGCTCCGCATCTTCGCATTCCGGCGGCCTGTGATTGGCTATCCGCTTTGCCGTATTCTGCTTTCCATCCGTTGGAATCCAGCTGCAGGCTATAGCTCCGCCCCTTTTATCTCGGCCAACTCGTGATTGGCTTTCCACTTTTCCAGCTCTGCGTTTCCGCGATGTTTTCCGTCCATGTGAACCCCGCTTAACTGAACATCCGCGTAACTCCAGATCCGTGTAACTCGGATCTGCGTATGTCGAGGACTTACTGTATATTAAAAAGTAATGATCCGTTCATTGTTTACCGCCTTGAGAAAGAGCCACAACCAATCGACGCTCATTCTATTCATGGAAGTATCCTAGTATTTTCAAAATCTAAACATATTAGGCCTGTCGGCATGTGAAACCTCTTATCGGCCGAGCAAGAATCCCGAAATTAGCTTCGAAACTCTCCCAAGGGGGTTGATTGAAAATCCAGAAATAGGTTGAAAATTAAAAAATATTGTTGTTAATGCCATAAATGTATGGGATTGGGAAATGTACAGTGACTCCTTAAAATATTAGAACGAAAAAAAAATTAACCGGACTGGGATTTGAACCTGCTCCACATTACACGGATTAGAGGTCCAGCGCCTCTAACTGCTCGGCCACCGCCTCTGATGGTAAACCTCCGCATAGTAAAGATTTATATGGAGGAAAAATCTTTAATTGCATTTTTCTCTCGAACTCGGGCCCACATGGAAGAAAGCAGTGACACTTTTCCCGCAGCTACCCTGTAGTTTCAGAAAATAATTGCGTCATTTAGATCCCTAACATCAGTCACGCGATGTCTCCTTGTTAGTCTTATGCCTGGGTGAAAGTTTCCAATCGATTTTATACATCTTGATGAGACTCTGACAGGGACACATAGGAAATTCCCGATATATTTCAGATTCTGTTCAGCTGATAGTGTGTGGAATTAATTAATTGTTATAACATGTATCTAATATTGCATGGTCATCCACTTTTGAGCTATGGTTAAAATTTCAAGTCTAGCTGATCGGGAAGTTAGTTAAAACTCGGTTGCAATATTCCACCCAGACAGACAGACATGACGGAAACCAAACTAATAAAAACGCGGTAAAATAAGTGATGCTCACTGAAGTACCGTATTTAATCGATTGTAAGCTGACCTTTTTTTTACCTTTTCACCATCTCAGAAATTGCCACTCAGCTTAGAATCGGTGTCAAATAAAATAGTAATTGATTATTTTTTCCATGCATGGACTTGTGAAAAGTGGGGGTTGGCTTAGAATCAGTGTCGCCTTATAATCAAATTAAATACAGTATTAATGCCTTGCTATATTCACTCATAACTTATTCTTTATAAAGTATAACTTGTAATGAAAGCTGGGCATGCTACTTTGTGTAACTAAATTAACAGTGAGAATACTCATCACTTGGGTCATCACCTGAAAACTAGTACAAGCATATGGTAGTTGTGTGTGTTTTCTTATGTGGATGTATGTACATCATCTAATATTGCATTTTTCAGTTCATACATAATTGTGTAATGTAGTCTTTCATCTAAAATAAAATAATGTGCTTGTCTTTTGCCTGTTAATTTTTCTATGCCAGCAAAATAAATGTTGAATGTATTTAACTTCATCACTTATTATAGTTCATCCATCTACTGGCTTCAAAATTTAGGAATATTTTCTTTTTTCTGTTTTGCAGATGAAACGTTTGGCTATGATGACTTTTTCCATGAGCAGATAAGTAAGAAGAAGAAGGACCATTCATATCGAGTGTTCAAGAAAGTTAATAGGCTTGCAAATAACTTCCCAGCTGCATTGGAGTACAGTTGGGGCAAAAGACCAATAACTGTTTGGTGTTCCAATGATTACTTGGGCATGTCTTGCCATCCAAAAGTGAAAGAGGCTGTGAGGTAGGACTTTTTAAAACTTAAATTATTCTCCCTCATATTAGTGGCATCAATTAATGTTTTTATCTTTCGTTCTAACTGAAGGCAAGCTCTGGATACTTATGGAGCTGGTGCTGGCGGTACAAGAAATATCTCTGGAAATTCAGTATTTCATGAGCAACTGGAAAAAGAGCTGGCATCTTTGCACCACAAGGAGGCAGCCCTTTTGTTCACCTCTTGCTTTGTTGCCAATGATTCAACACTTTTCACTCTGGCTAAAGCAATACCTGGTAGGTGTAGAAGCTTCGTGTAGCTGTGTAAGCCTGCTAGTGTGTATGCTTTTATGATAGTGAATCATGGCTGTGCTTCTGTCTTCCAGGATGTCATATATTCTCAGATTCTGGAAATCATGCATCAATGATCCAGGGGATAAGGAACAGCAGAGCCCCCAAGTTTATATTTCGCCACAATGACCCTTCGCATCTAAGTGAACTCCTTAGTAAAGTTGACATAAGTGTGCCAAAAATAGTAGCCTTTGAGACAGTGCATTCAATGACTGGGGCAGTCTGCCCTCTGGAGGAGTTATGCAGCATAGCTCACAAGCATGGTGCCTTAACATTTGTAGATGAAGTCCATGCTGTAGGTCTGTACGGAGACCATGGCGCTGGCATTGGGGAGCGTGAGGGGCTGTTACATGAAATGGATATAATATCAGGAACATTGGGTAAGTTATCCCTTGATTTAGATCTCATTGGATTTTCTGTTATCCAGAAATGGTAAGTGCTTTACTTGCCATTAATCAGCTCAACTTCTGCTGCATTTTACATCTAAGTGCATAGTAGCATGCGACTTCAGGTGTACTTGAAAAGATAGCTTGCCATTTGGTTGACTCGGGTATTCAACTTGAGTGGATCAGTACTTGGAAGAGTCATACTCACTTGTATGCGAGATGATTGGTATGACAGCCAACTCAGCTGGATATCCTCAGACCAAGCCAAGAATTCCAAACTTGGGATAGAAGCCACTCAGAATAAATTTCCTCTTTCCCTTACCTTGCTCCCAGCAGCTGCCATGGCGTGCATTGGATATCTAATTATGTTGGTTTTCTCATCAAAAATTTGACAGTGGGACATTTTTTATGATCGGTTTCATCTATTTAACCTGTTTTGTCCGTCATGTGGCATTGCAGTGATGCCACTAACCTGTTGGTGGGACATACTCTGGCCATCACTCTGATGCCTTCCCTGCTTAAAGTGTTGTCTCCAAGCCCTCATCTGATGCGCCTTTGCTTACTCAAGGCTTGTCTCTTGATACTTGCTATGGCCTCGAATCATCTTACTGATAATCAAGGGCAGTCTAATTGGGACAGAGCAATCCTCTCATTTAACACAACGTCTGAGTGAGGTGAGTCAAAACCAAGTGTGCCAAGGGATTTGCAGGTCTGCAGTGGAATGCAGTGGAGAAGAGTAGCATTGAGAGACAAATCAAATTGATTGTTGAGGACTCGCTTTTCACAGATTACACACTCCAAATATTTTTACTGTCATGATGTGTGTCCCTCATTTTGCATTTGGTTAACAATTTTCTGTAGCAGTAAGTTCAATTGATAAAACAGCTGTGCATTATGTGTAACAACATAAGTCAGAAAAATTCCAAGGTATCTTTTGATGCAGCCAATTATGAAAAATTTAGCTGTGTGAATAGCAGTCATCTAACTGATAACACAACAATAGAAGCATGATTATGTGTTCAGGTAGTGAATTTTCAACGGGAGGTCTCTGCCTTTCTCAAGGATATGATGAAGCAGAGGGGGAGGGGGAGAGATGTGGAAGCAACGGAAACAACTTGGAGCAAGATTGAGGGGGAGAGAGGAGAACTGTGGGGGGACGTGGTGATGGGGAGGGTAGAGCTAAATCTGCTTCCCACTGTACCACCCCTTGTTCAATAATGAAATCATTCATTAATGAAGAAAGCTCTAGGGGTTCAACATATTCTTACTTTATATGGTGGAAGATAGGCATATTCAATGACACAATTTTCTCTTTTCCACGAGATTTTAATGCTACGACGCACTTCAACTCAACAGTCACCTATGTGAAAAAGGCAAGACAAGGTCTTGTAGCTGAAGATGACTCCGTGAGTTGAAATGCATTGTTGTATAAAAATCATGTGGAAAAGTGCAAATTGTAAGATTTAAAGCACTATGGGTTAGATAGTGTTGGTTGGTAGTGTAAGGTGCATTGACAGCTCATGGTTATTTCACATCGTGTGCTTAATAGAAGGTGAAAAGTTTCATTGAAATACATCCATAAAAGTCATCAGCTAGTGAATACATTAAGGGCTTAATGACTGGTGTGTGTTGGAACTACGATAAAAAATGAAAGGGAAAATTCTAATGAGTTTGAGTCATGTAAAATTGTTCAAAAGCTGCTTATCTTGGCGAAGAACAATGAGGTGGCCAAAGGCAGTGTTTGCAGGATATTGAACTTAATATTTTCATACTGCAGCAATACCATCAAAGACAAAAATGAAATGATGGGAATACATTTTGTGAAATTCATGGCTGCTGACTGAGAAAATGTGAAACCCTCAAATTCTGAGCAGGCACTGGTTAGATTCTCAGTTAACCACAAGAGGAAGCAAATGTAGAGAAGCAGGCAAGGTGCTGATTCTGCCCATTGCATGAAAAATAGGGTGAAAAGGGGATGGGGAGGGAAGAGCTGTATCTACTTGAACCGTGCCCGCGGTTCCTTATCTCAATATGCTTAGCTGTGGGGGCAACAGGGGTGGAGGTACCGTGCTCTTTGTCCCTCCCAGCCCGTGAGTCGGCCTAGTCACCGGGAGGGGCTAGTGTCAAAAGGGCCTGCCCTGCCTCCTCTGAGTATATAAGAGAGGGGGCATGCCTCGGCATGGGGGCGGTTTTTGCTGTTTTTGGTTGACGGGAGTGGACGTCCCGGGACCCGCTGAAGCTCAACGCTGCCGTGTCCTTGCCACCATCCACCACCCAACTGCGAGAAGCCACTGACCAGATACCCCTACCATCCACTTCCTTCCCTGTTTCGCGACCATTCGAGTTCACGTCCGTCCCCAGGCCGTGGTTCAATAAATTAAACCGGCTATCATCCGATATTCTCTTCTTCACCATTGGCCTCACCCACGGGAGCATAGTTCAACTGGTAGCAGAGCGTGGTTGTGGGTGCCGTGGTAGTGAGTATGTATCCATCGGATTTACCGCGAGGTACTTCATGGATAAATGATTTATCCAAAAAAACGCGGTAGACACCTGTGCTAGATTCAGAATAAGCGGGGAAGGGACCCTCGATGAAATTCGAGCTCGAATAAGGGAATATGTCAATGCATTGCAAAGGGAGGAAAGAGATCCCCCTGAGGTAGGATCTTCACCGGTGGGTATAGTGGGAAGCACGCTGAGGGAAACAGAACTGGTGATAGCTGCGGCTTGTAGATGGGAACTAAGGTTTCGAGGAGATAGGTGCGAAAGCCCAATGGGATTCCTCGAATTATTGAACCGCTTTAGATGCCATGTAGGGCTGAACGAAGGCATGAGTCTTAAAATCTTGCCTGAAATTCTACAGGGCAAAGTGAGAGAATGGTTTTGGGGATACGATTTCACGTGCTTTAATAATTTTGAGCAGGCGTTTAGAGAAACATACGGCGCACCTAGTTATGACGTCCGTCTGAAACTGGATCTTTTTAATAGGAAGCAAGGGCCCGGGGAGGATATAGGAGAATACGTCTCTCTAATGAGAAGAATGAACGGGAGACTCTGCGCTGGGTTAGGAGAAGAGGAACTAAGGGATGTGGTTTGTGCTAATCTTCATCCTGACTACTTATTTCATTTGGCGGGAACCCCTGGGAGCTTGGCAGAATTAGTGGCATGGGGGAGAGCCCATGAGAGTAGGCGCGAGCTTGCTGAGCTATACGAAGTACCAAGAGGAGGTATGGTGGACACTGATTTCCATTACGTGAGTCGGGACGTGACCTCAAGGAAATGGGGCACCGAGGAGCCATCTCGGCAACCCCTGATGAATCGCCAGATTAGTGCGCCAACTTCAGCCAAATGTTGGCACTGTGGGCGGGTAGGACACTTTGCCGCTCGCTGTTCAGGGCCATCGAGGGGTGACCAGGGAAACCAGCTGCCCGCGAGGCGATGAGGGTAGGTCGTCGTCGTGGGAAAATTCTTGCCTTGGAATACCGTAGCGTAGCGTAGAAAAGCGTAGTCCCTGGAATACCACTCCGACTGCGAGATTATTAATGGAAGGAAAACCAGCTCGTGCCCTTTTAGACTCTGGGGCTTTCCACTCGTGCATTTCATCACCTTTCTTTCTTAGTCTGGGAATCCCCAGCAATAAGGTCCGAGAGGTTAATCTTGAATGTAGTGGTTTTGACTCTAGTCGGGTTTTAATAACGAGAGCTGCGAGCTTAAGCATAAAAATTGAGAACTTTTCGTGGAACCACGAGTTCCTCATCGTGGATTCTAGTCCGGCTGCTGTTATTCTGGGGGTTGATTTCATGCATAAAACAGGCCAGGTATTGGACTTTCTTAAAGATACCTTTTCGTTTTGGTTTCAGCCTAGAGCAGCGGTTCCCAAACTGGGGGTCGCGACCCCCAGGGGGGTCGCGGGCCGTTTGAAAAGGGGTCGCGAGATGTATACAAATAATATGGTGAACTATGCAAGTGAGGATTGTAATTACTTTAAAAACAATATCATTTGAATGTACACATTGTTTGTTATTTTTAGGGGGTCGCGGCTAAAACGTATGGGCTAAAATGGGTCGCGGAAAGAAAAAGTTTGGGAACCGCTGGCCTAGAGTAATTGGGTTTATTAAAGAGGACGGAATGGAAGAAACATCAGATCCGGGAAGTCAGATAAATTTAAGTCACCTAAACCCTGAGAGGAAAGCGCGTATCTTCAAACTACTCGACAATTTTTGTGACGTAGTTACTACTAAATTGGGCGAGACACACGTAATGGAGTACAGACTACCCCTGTGTGATCGGGAACCTGTACGCTCAGCACCCTTTCAGTGTCCTCCACCTGCGTTAAACAAAATTAGGGAACACATGGGGGAGCTGTTACGGAAAGGTGTCATTCGTGAATCCCAGTCTGATTATGCGAGTCCGGCATTTTTGGTTCCAAAAAAAGGATCGTCAAGACTGGTTATAGATTATCGAAAACTTAACAAGAAAATAAGATTTGATGCGTTTCCTCTGCCTACCGTGGAAACGGCTTTCTTCCATTTCAAAAAGGCAAAGTTTTTTACCATATTTGACCTCAATTCCGCGTATTACCAAATTCCCTTGGCGGCAGAAAGTCGGCGAGCCACGGCATTCATAACGCCATTCGGGTTGTACGAATACGAGAAATTGCCTTTTGGGCTGAGCACGGGTAGTCAAACTTTATCTCGTCTGCTAGACAAGATATTGGGAGATGTTCAATTCCATTTTGTATTCAACTATTTGGACGACGTGTTAGTATATAGTGAAAGCTTTGAAGAGCATATCAAACACGTTGAGGAAGTATTATTGCGTCTCCGGAAGGCAAACTTAACGGTTAATCCCCAAAAGGTCTCGATTGCTCTCTCGGAAATAAAATTCCTGGGACACATTTTGTCGGGAGGAAGAATAAGGGTTGACCCTGTAAGGGCTCGAGTGGTCCGAGAATTCCCCGCTCCCAAAAACATAAAGGGAGTAAGAAGGTTCCTTGGCATGTGTAGTTATTACTCTAAATTTATTCCATCATTTTCCGAGCTGTCAACCCCTCTAAATAATCTGAAGAAGAAAAATGTGCGTTTTGAGTGGCGAGCGGAGCAACAGGAAGCTTTTGATAAATTAAAATTTAAACTTTCTTCGCCTCCGGTATTGCAAATCCCTGACTTTGGCAAAGATTTCATCTTGCACACGGACGCGTCGGCAAATGCGGTCGCGGCCGTCTTGTCTCAAAAGGTTGAAGGTCAAGATGCCCCGGTCGCCTTTGCCAGTCGTTCTCTCACGGACTCCGAAATAAATACTCGACTTATGAGGCTGAATGCTTAGCTATAATATTTGGCATCGAGAAATTCGAAAAGTATCTATTAGGACGAGAGTTTGATTTATACACCAATAATGAAGCTCTTTCGTGGCTTCGCAAGCATCCCAAACAGCTCGGGAAAATTGGACGGTGGATGCGTAGGCTTTCTGCCTTTCGATTTAGGATAAACCATGTGAAGGGGCGCGATAACGTAGTTGCTGACTGTCTGTCGAGAATGTTTGAAGACGTGATGGAGGTAGAAGCAATGAGCGCGGAAAACTCAATAAATGTCCTCGAAATGGCTCCATTTTCCTTTATATCCATCAAGAAACATCAAGAAAGTGACCCCGAATGCTCGGAATTAAAAAGAAAAATCAGGAATGGGGAGATATCAGATAATTTAAAAATTGTTCGCGAAGTTTTAATGTATCATCGAGACGGTGACAGGCGCAACCGTGTTTTTGTTCCTACCCTGGCCCGCGAAATGATCATGGAATACTTTCACAACTCTACCGTGGGAGGGCACTTAGGTTGCATGAAGACGGCTGGTAGAATTCATCGTGATTTTTACTGGCCAAAGATGCATGGTGACATCTATCGTTACGTGCGGACCTGTCTTGGGTGTCAAAGAGCCAAACCGGCCCAGAACACCAGGGTGGGAGTTCATGCGGCACAGACGTGCAGCGCACCGTGGGAAACTATCTATTTGGATTACACGGGGCCGTTAACGCGAACCAGAAATGGCAATAAGTGCCTCATGGTCATCACGGACGGCTTCACTGAATTCGCTATCTTTATTCCCACTCGTGACATGACTGCCCGCACCACCGTATGGCATCTAAGCGACCGGGTTTTCGCGTTCTGCGGGGTACCTAAAACACTTGTGACTGATAACGCCGCCGTATTTTTGTCCGAGATTTTTAGGGGTTTTGTTTTAAATGGGGTGTTAAACACGTTACGACAACGCCATATTACCCGCAAGCGTCCCAGGTGGAAAGAGTAAATCGGAACTTAAAAAAACTCCCTAAGAATATTCCACGGCAGTAGTCAGGATCGGTGGGATGAGGATTTGGGGGCATTGATGATCGCATTCAATTCAGCAAAGCACGAAAGCACAAAATGTTCCCCAGCGAGTCTGTTTTTTGGAAGGGAATTGAACCACCCGCTAAAAATAAAGTGGGAGATAGACGATAGCCTATCTGACCCAGCGAGTGAAAAGGAGCTTAAACGTATTTAGAAAGAAGCGCTCGGTAATCTAAAAAAAGCCAATAGTATTGTGGGGGGCAGGTATAACCTCGGTAGAAAGGGCCAGGAATTCCGTGTTGGAGACAGTTTTGTTCACCGGCTACATCCGATGAGCTCTGCTCCGGATCGGGTGACGGGTAAGCTCCTTCCCAGATGGTCAGTGCCCTGCGAAATCACCAGTTTTACCAGCCCCGTGACTGTGGAGCTCTCCGACAAGCGGACAGGAGCTTTCATTAGGAAATGCCATGTCTCCCAAATTAAGCCATTCCATAGCAGGGAAGACGGTGGGACCTGTGTCTCACACGTAGCGTGACTATACCTTTTTGTTTGCCTCCCCCCCCCCCCTTCCTTCCTTTCCTATCCCGGTGTCCCGACTTTCTCTCCTGGGAGGTGGATGGTGCAGAGTACGCGGTGGGAGCGAATTCAGCAGGTAATAGAATTTAATGGGCTAAAGTTATGTAATTATTGGGTATGTTTACCCTTGTTTCGTTCGGGGTATTGTCTCAGGGTTTGCTTCTTGCATTGTTTTTGTGTAAACTTATGTATACTTGTGTTTTTTCAGCGTATCCACGCTATTCTCTAGAAGAGTGCACTAGATTAGGAAAGTATTTCGTGAAAATTTATTGGGTCCACATGTGATAGATGGTTGGAAGTTTTTTGAATATTCATGTCTCATTCCATGTTTCAACTCTGCTTTTGAAATGTTTTTCAGTAAGAAATACTCTTGAGAGTGCAAAGAATTTTGGAGAATTTTTATCTTGTTGTATAGGATTTCTTTATTTTTTTTATGCTATGTTATTTTCTTCATTACTCACGCTTCAAGGTTGGCGTAAGGTGGGAAACGTTTGTAGGGGCTGGAGTTGTATGCTTTGGTTTGTGGGACTAATTAATTTAATTTTTTTTTTTATTTTTTTTTTTGCTTCGGGTCATGAAATCTTTGCTCTTTTGATTCTCATAGTTAGAGGCCTGAAAAATGGTGGTAATGAATATGTTGCTCTAAAGATTCATTCACCTGTGCTTCTTAGCTATTGAAATAATAACATTAGTTTGTATAATTTTGTAATAGAAGTGGTGTTTTTCGTATTCAAATTGGATCTGGCAAAAGCAATTTGTTTTTTTAACAGTTTTGTAAATGAAATTTTTTTTTAGCAATAGCAGCCAGAATGAAGTTTATTTTTTTTTATTATGAGGGGTTCATTATTTTCTATTCTTACAGAAACATCCAGTGTTAATATATGAATCATTGAAGTATCTTGTCGACTTATGTATTTACTCCCATGACTCAGTGGCTCCTAAATTAGATGTATTTAGGTATTACCTTTTAATGTATGTCCAAATGTTCTTAGTAAGAGCCTTTCTTTGTGAGTTCCTATTGCTCTGTCGAAACAATTGTAAATTTTTTTCAAGGAAATGTAGAAAGTTGTCCGTGTGGTAAATGTTGTCAGGTGTGTGGTCATGACTGGATGATAAATTATCGGACTGATGGGGTGCAATATGTGTAATTACTATAGCCAAAACGATTAATCCCAGAAATTTTTGTTTGTTTCGACGTTTTGGTATGCCTGTGTTTTATATTTTTATGAATTATTTGCCTCCATCAATTTTCTGCAATGCTGATATTGTATATTCTCATTACTTGTAAATTTTTCCCCTACCCCACCAGGGCAATTGCCATCGCAGTCTTGTTATTTTGGCTTCACCATTTTTAATTCCCGCTGTTCAGTTCTACCTAGGTAGAAATTTCATTTCACAGTAATTAATGCCGAGGGATGCTCGGGTTTGCAGATTGTATAACTATTGTGTTTTTTACTTGAGAATTTTTGTTTCTTTGTTGTGTGGGTATTTACCCAAAATTGTATTGGTCTGGGGTCAATGGGTTGCCCGACGTGTTGCGAACGGAACCTCTTTCCTTCCCCCCTCCCCCCCCCCCTCCCTACTCCGGAACGTGAATGGGAAGAAAAGAATTATCGGCGAGGGACAGAAGCGGCAGTCGACTGGCGGGCAACATCCAGCTGAACTGTAAACCCAGGCGGCTGGGGGAAGAGGTGGAGGATGAACCGTGCCCGCGGTTCCTTACCTCAATATGCTTAGCCGCGGGGGCAACAGGGGTGGAGGTACCGTGCTCTTTGTCCCTCCCAGCCCGTGAGTCGGCCTAGTCACCGGGAGGGGCTAGTGTCAAAAGGGCCTGCCCTGCCTCCTCTGAGTATATAAGAGAGGGGGCATGCCTCGGCACGGGGGTGGTTTTGCGGTTTTTGGTTGACGGGAGTGGACGTCCCGGGACCCGCTGAAGCTCAACGCTGCCGTGTCCTCGCCACCATCCGCCGCCCAACTGCGAGAAGCCAGATACCCCTACCATCAACTTCCTTCCCTGTTTCGCGACCGTTCGAGTTCCCGTCCGTCCCCAGGCCGTGGTTCAATAAATTAAACCGGCTGTCATCCGATATTCTCTTCTTCACCATTGGCCTCACCCACGGGAGCATAGTTCATACTCCTTACAGTACAGCCCCTTGTTTGATGATGGAAGTGTAGGAAACCAGTTTCTTAAAATGCACAAAAAGATTTTAATGAATGTGCTACTATGAACGAAAAAGATTTTTTCAGAGAAGAATTACGAATTACACCTAATGATTCAACAACAATCGTATCCTCATATTGAAGGTTTCTTTTTAATTATTCCCATAAATGACAAATATGATATTTTAAATTTGTAACATGTTTTTTATTTATCTTTACAACGTAATTATTTATGCTGGGAAATTCATCAACATAACTCCTAAAGACTATGAATTCAAAGTTTTATTTTAATGGCAGAAATGCATAGAATTTATAAAGTCAGTTAAAATGGTATATTAACAGTTTGGATAGACTTAAAATTTTGCTATCACCTAGACTGCTTTTGCGGCAGAACTTGCAAGTCATTGCTTAAAGGTTATTATTCATGAGTGGAATTGTTCAGGGTTGTTTAATGATATGAAAGAAGGATGCTTGAACATTATTAACACTTCTAAGGGCAGTTACCAGACATACTGATTCAAGTTACATAATTTTTTAATTACGTTCTCTGGTTCACCTTAAAATGGAAATTTTTTTAGAATGGTTGACTCTATTTTAACCCTTTCAGTGCGGAATTACTTTTCAAAGAGTGTTTCTGTGGGTGGCGGGAGAAAAAGTTCATTATTTACCATTACAAGCTTGACTCATGTTGTGAGTCATCTGCCCCTGGAAAGCATGCATCCATGACTCATATGCGTGTCTTCCGCACTGAATGGGTTAAAATGCATGCTTTTGAATTTTAACTTCCCTTCTGTAGTTATGCTGTAGATATTGAAATAAGTGGATTGTGTGTGATGTCATTACTACTCTTCTATTAATCAGCGATGAGTACAAAGCAAATTCCTTTGACTTTTTCCAGGAAAAGCATTTGGGAATGTAGGTGGCTACATAGCTGGGTCAGCAACTCTTGTGGACTTGATTCGTAGTTACGCTGCAGGCTTCATCTTCACCACTTCCTTGCCTCCCACAGTGCTAGCAGGTGCACTTCAGTCGATTCAGATATTAAGATCGGATGAAGGGCGCTACCTCCGTCGTGTACACCAAGAAAATGTTCAGTACCTTCGACAGAAGCTAATGGAAGCAGGACTTCCTGTGGAGCACACCCCATCGCACATCATACCGATTAAGGTGAGACATTTGTGCAAGGAGTGACGATGTATTAACACATTCAATGCGGAGCACCTGGACGTGCTCCGCATTGAATGTGTTAGAATAGACGTGCTCCTGGCTACTCCGACTGACGGAGCAAGTCAATTGACGTGGTCGTTCCATTCCGAAGTGCTTTCACTTTTTTCGAGCTGATTTTGACGACTTTCATGAAAATCGGGCCCGCATTGAGTGTGTCGAGAGGAACATCCCTTCTGCGGAAACTGTCCTCTCTTGTACTTTTTGTGTTGATTTTCCACCGCACGCCTTCCATTCCAAAGGATGAACCTATTCCCTCCTGAAAAATAGTTATAAATTTTATTGGACTATATTTTCATACATTTTATTTTTTTTATATAATCTGTATGTTTTGGTGATGTTCACACGGTAAAAATGCCAGCTAATATGAAATCCCATGGCAATGTTGTGAATTCACTGTGGGCTGATAGATCAATCCTTTGGCAATAAAAGCATTTAGGAAGAGGTTTTAATATGAATACAGTTTTATTTGAACTTTTTTTAACAGAAATGTTTGGATGTATAAAGTAATGCCCGGGTTCAAGATCAAACTTAAAAAATCAATAGAGCTTATAATTAGGGCTCTAAAATAATTTATTTGTAAAGCTGAAAAGTCTGTTGACTTAAATAATTTACAATTATACATTTTTTTATGGGTAAATGCTTCATTTTGCAAAAATAATTACCAAAACCTTCTTAAAGAATCCGCAATATATGGACTATTTAACCTGTCAGAAGAACTTTTTTGTCAACTTAACTTTAGGGGCTGTAAATGGCTGCTGTTCAAACCCTGCAGAGGACACATGGAAAATTGTTGCAAAATAGATGGCAAGATAAAAAATGTGCTAGCATGAGCATTTCAAAGCAAGTATAGTGTTTGATGGCATATAAGATGCACTTTTTTCCAAAATAGGGCTAACAAGATTGCCCCCGGGTCTTATATGTGAAGGTACTGCCTTCTACAGGCTAATGGTCCATTTTATTGAGTATCTCCTATTGAAATGGGAGTGCATCTTATATGCTGGTGCTTATGTGTCTTATATGCTATCAAATACGGTAATTAAAAAAGAACTTTTATGCCCAAAGGAAAACTCACTTAACTCTTTGAAAATGTCTGAATAAGTTGAATCATAGATGTAATCGCGAATCATTTGCGAACTCAAAAATTCCCTCTGCCAAATAGATATAGAAAAATCCGTTTCCTGGAGTATAGGCAGCCTGGATCAAAAATGCTTTATTAATTTTTTTGTGTCTGATATTTATTAAACACTCTTGTCTCCGAAAGTTCCTCAGGTAGAATGTTCACAGCCGGGTAGCAGGCATGTAGCCAGAAATTTGCTTGGGGGGGGGCTAAGCCTAGCTCATGGCATGAGTGCCCCTTGGTGAAAGGCAATCACTGCACAGGGAAAAAATTTTGGGGGGGCTGAAGCCCCTAGATATGGAGCTACGTGCCTGCCGGGTAGCAATGTGTTGACAAGTGAGCTGGGTTGTTGGTTAGTGCTTGTCCTTGAATATAATGAAAAAATTATATTCTACAGGCCATAACACTTTGAGTGCTATGGACGTAATGGTACGTCCTGTAATTTTTTCCGATGGACGTACTTGGACGACGTCCATGGATTATCATCAATTGAACGGCAGCTGGAGGTAAAGATACGGCTGCAATCTTTCTGGTAGACGTACTTATGGCCACGCAGTGCCTTAATAATCCGCTAGGTGGCATAGAAAGTCCAAAGTTGAAGAGAGACTTCCTAAACCTAGATTGAAGAGTCATCTTTAAAAAATTCTGTAAGTGATCAAAAGTCGTCCGCTCTTCTCGGAGTGCCTCCAATTTAACCCCTCAAGCGTGTGCGACGCAGCATATGCGTCCACTCAATTCCATGTCTCCAGCGTGACTTTAATCGGAGGTATTTAAATCGCCCAGGGTGCCTTTTTTTCGCAAGCAGCAAAGAATTTGTGCAGACATTAGCCTAAATATTTTTAACATTGTAATCGCTATTTTAAAAAATTCAAAAAAATGATATTATATTTAAAACTGTTTATACTGTATCATTACAAATTTATACTTACATTTTTTCATGCCGTTTATTTTTTTCTGCTCCCAATATCCGATGTTTAGTAGTTGATCTGACAAGTTGTGAGTATGGTATCGCTCAAAACAGGGGTCTAGGCAGAGAGACGGTGTCCCAGGGCAGTTTTTACACCTGTACCTTGTTTCTTTTCTCTTTCCGTGTTTCGTACACACCACACACCTTCTTCTTCCAACTTTAAAAGTATCTGTTTTAGGATTTTCTTGAATGAAATGATGGCCTGTCAATCGCGTGCATTCAGTGTCGGTATCTGAGGGCCGTCCTTTGCGCTTTTCTAAATTCTGCCCGCGGTACTTGCCTATTATCTTGTTCACTAAGTCTATTATGAACGATAGATGATCTTTCTTGTTTCCAGCCTTGCAGTAAAGAATTTTATACAATTTCGGTTCTCTTTCCGCAATTTCCTTTTCGGTGTTATCTACAAAATGCAGAAATTTGGTCAGCAACGAAAACCTTTCTTCGCTCATTACATTGGGGAAAAAAGGTGTTTCTAAGATGTGTTTCCTACTAAAGTACATTCTGAGACTTGGTTTCTGAATTATCCCCATCAACATAAGCAAACTTAGGTACACCCTAAATTCGTGCGGAGTTGTGGGAACCCACTTTTGAAAGCGCGATTTTTTTTGCATCAAGATTTTTTCTTTCTCGTGAGCAAGAAACTGTTCCGCGTAACGGTTTGTTTCAGTTACTATGATCGTAATTAGATAATCGTCGAAAAACAACTCGAAATATTCTAGGGGATCATCGGCACACTGAACTTCCACTATTTGTTTCCCAACTAAATCACACGGAAAAGGAAGAGGAGGATTAGCACTGTCGATTTCTTCCCTAAGTATTCTCTTGATTATTCACAGAAAAATGAGAAGGTTCTTCCTCTTCCTCTTCTGAACTAGAGCTCAAAGTGTATCCACTAGAATCCTCAGAAATTGTATCTAAACTTTCGTTACTCGTTTCTTCCAAAGCATGAAGCACTTCCTGGCCAGACAACTCACGAGAGCTAGACGCCATGGCGAACTGAAGAGAGGTTCTGTAAGGAGCCGGTCCAAAGGAAGAAAAAAATAAAAAAGCCACCAATGCAGCTTAGGCCTTTCGGCAATAGGCGTCAAGAAACCTCGACCCTTCAACTCCGTAAACATCGTAAATAAGATAGGAGACGAGGATAGACCTTATGAGGTTCTGAGAATCATTGAGTGACCAAGCCTGGATGGACCATGCCTGCGAAAGCATTGCCATGATGAGAGAGAAGGGGAAAATGTGGAGTGCAGATAACAAGGAACCACAAAAAGAAAGCAGTCAGCATCAACACGCAATCATAAGCTCTCTGAGAGTAATAAATCAGAGCGTGAGTGGAAAGATCTGTTCACAGTCAGGCATAAGACGCCGGGTCGCGAGTAAGCATTTTCTTTACCAGGCGTGAGTCATGAAAAAAAATTAAAAATACGACCTCATATATACAGGCAACAAACAAGCACAAAAAGAAAGCAGGCACCTTAAGCTCACATATATACTCACGGGAAGTATATATATCAGAGCGTAGGTGATAAGAATTCTTAATGAAAAGTGTGGACGCAAACGGTGCGTCGTACACGCTTGAGGCATGGATTTAAGCGGACGCAACTGCTGCGTCGCACACGCTGGGGGATTTAATACGTCCATTTAAAGTCACGCTTGAGGGGTTAAAGCCCAGCAAAGTGTTAAAATGAAAATAACATCACCGTAATGTGACATGTAATTGCCTAATACTTACATTTTTTGAGTTTTAAGTGGATTGACTGGGATTTATGATTTTCTAGGAAAATTATTTCCCTTTCATCCCGGATAATCTAGAGTCTACTGTATTTATTAATATTTTCATGTGAAAATGTAATTCTGAAATCAAATCTTAAATTATTTTTATTCTATAATTATTGTTCTTGTGATCATATTGAGAAATCCTTCATTTATTCAAATGGAAATATTGTTTTCTAGAAATAATAAGTGGGAAAATGAACAATTAAATACCTAACGCCTGTATAACATGTAACCTGCACTTTGGATTAGAGAATACACTTGGCATTGAATATAACATTCTGCATATCTTAAATTTACATGTGCAAAATTCTATTCACTTAACTAGTATAAAAATGCTGTAGAAACCATGCAATAAGGATTTCTAAGCTGTCATTTAAAATTTACTGATGAGGGACTGCATTGAAAAATGGAGAGACAAAAAATTATCAATAATCTATTTCTTAATGAGTTGACTGTAAATTTGTTGCTCAACAGTTGTCTGACTAGTCTAGACATGGCTTCCTCTCTCTGTGGAGTTTGATTGAGTGAATGTTTTTGGGAAATCATAGGTTGGAGACCCATTACGATGCAGTCAGGTGTCGGATTTACTTCTGAAGCAGAAGGGGCACTACATTCAAGCCATCAACTACCCAACGGTGCCGAAAGGTGAAGAGAAGCTGAGGCTTGCCCCCACCCCGCATCACACGCAGCCCATGATGGACGTGCTTGTCAAGGACCTGTTGGAAGTGTGGCATAGCCTCAACCTGCCCTTGTTCCATGACACATGCTCGGTGGTATGCAGTGCACATTCATGCAATATTTTGTCATCATTTCTTTGCTGGGAATAGCATGTGTGGGCATTTAATACCTCTAAACCCTCTTTCGAGTGGAAACTTAAGTGTTTTGTCTCAATGTGGTGCTGGAGTGTGGCTAACTGCTGCATGCTGTTATATCTGTGTGAGGGATACCTGTGTGATTTGTGTGACATCTCTGTGTGAACTTTAAATCTTGCCGTTTCATTTTGCTTGTGATAATGTTGTCATTTCGTTATTCACTCTGGAGGATTGTTGGTTGATAAGGAATCGTTTTGGGTATTTTTTCCATTTCAGTAAATAAGCTTCTCATGGCCCATATTGCCCTATGAGTTCTCATATTTTCTCTCTTCGAGTTTTAATGAAAGCAAAATATATCATAATTTCTTTTCTCACATTTTTTTCTGTGGTAGCAATCAATATTCAATTAAAAATAAATTTCTATGCTTAAAACCTGGAGCACAATATCTGCAAAAATTTGTATTGAACTTAAATTATGAACGAAAATATAGGGTGGATTATAGAAGTGCCATTAGGATTTTACTGGGGTTTTAGTGTTAAATATTTCAAGGAAATTGGGGTGGATAAAATGGTTTAGCTCATTATTAAAGTGCAATAAGAGTTTTAAATGGTGAATTTTTGGTTTTCAAGTACTCTATCTGTTATCCAATGCTTTCTGCCTCCTTCACAAAGACCTCTGGATACCCATTTTGTCACATGCATGTTACTTCCCGTATATACCTGTGCACTTTCACAATTTCAACCACTTCATCTTCTTTCCTGTGCAGAGGGAGGAGTAAATAGGACTTTGGTCAATGATAATGCACTTTCTGTGGCTATTCTAGTGTAGTTATGGTGTTTAACCCTTAAAGTGCCAGCGTCGTTATAGGCAACGCTCGAAAACTGCCAAAAGTGCCAGCGTCGCCTATAGAGACGCTAAGTTTAGAGTTTTTTTATTCATCGTGAACACAATTATTCGCAGTGATTTTTTAATATTTAAGCTTCATAATGTTCTACAAACATAATACTACTCAAATTAACTTTTATAAAACAATTGGCTATTTAAATCTCTTTTAAATACTGTGGTCTCAAGTTCAGTGGCACTTCCACCGCCCTCCTATTTGCTTAGTGTTTTTCTTTGGATTTTTTCATGGGAAAATGATCATAATTCATGAATATTGCATGTCAGTATCTTTTTCTTTTTGTATTATCTTCTACAAGGATCTCCACAACATTATTTTACGGGTACTGGGAAAAAATAGATAGGTAATCAGTCCTGGATGCGTAGTGTTTTTGAGACAAATGCTTTCTTCCCGGCGTGCATTCCCCACCTTCGTATGACTGAGATGATGCCACTCTTGAATCTTTTGCAGCACAAAAGATTCTTACAATGAGAGTCACTGCAGGCGTAAACAAAGTTGCCACCGGCCTGACCCAGAGAGATTAGGCCAGCGGCTACTATTTTTATGACTCTGAGGGTCTTAGTCATGCCTTTTGGTCGACAATCACATGTGACGGGCAAAGTGGAGGGTTCCGTTTGGGAGATTTATTTATGACTTTGAGTGTCTGAGCACGGCCATCTGGTCTAAGTCATGCATTTGGGTTAACAATTACAATGAAAGCTCTTTCGGTGACGGGAAAAGTGGAGGATGCCGTAGAAAGCAGTTGCATTTCGGAAAGAGCAAGAGACGCAAGCTAACTAGGTTTCTTATTTCCAACCGAAATTTGCGTGTGATACGAACGAAAGTTTTTTATTTACGACGATAGTTTATTTTCTCTATGATGAGTGAAGTGCGGTAAAGAAAGAAAAAGTCGACAAATATTGGTAAAGGTGAGCTTTCGTCTCGCCAGTGAAAACGCAATTTTCACCCACTTTCAACAGATGTATCGACATCAAAACCACTTACATATTTTGCAAACCTCTTACATTTTACAAATGCACATTCTTTCCTCTACCATTAGGTTTCATAGTCAATTTCTCCATATACGTAGCTTTTTCATAAAAAAATCACTGGGTAGACGAAAACTCATCTTTACCATTTTTTATTTCCTTGTGATATGAACGATAGTTTTTTTTAAAAACAACGAAAGTTTTTTTCCTGTATGATGAATAAAGTGCGGAAAAGAAAGAAAAATATCTCGATTTGATCTGTAAAATATCAAGTGACAGTGATTTCCTAATAAGTTCATCTGATTGTAGTGAATCAGTGGAGGAAGAAGACATAAGTATAATAATAATAATAATAATAATATATTTATTGATCCTGATATTTTACAAGAGTAAAATGTGGGACAAGTCATTCACAAGAATAATACAACACAGGAATACATAAAAACATGCAAAGAAAGAGATTATGGTCCAAAAGACTCTTCCAGAAAGTCTTGTACATTATAGTAGACCTTCTTAATCAGAGTGCCTTTAAGTTTTCTTTTAAAGGATGCTCTATAGAAGTGGCATTTGTAATGACAGAAGGTAAATGATTAAAAACTTGAATGGCTACGTGGAAGGGACTCTTGTTGTACATTGATGTAGTGTGATGAAGCATGTGCATATCCACTCTCTGCCGAGTGTTATGCCCATGTATTTGGTCATTTGTAGTGAATTCACTCTTATTATCTTAAATGTAAATACGTAGGTGATAAATGTATAAGCTTGGCAGCATTAGGATTTTTAACTCTTTAAAGTGAGGTTTACAGGATTTTCGTGTCGGTATTTTAACTATGTATCTAATACCTCTCTTTTGCATTACAAAAACCTTTTTAAAACCAGGAGCGGATCCCCAGAAAATAATGCCATAAGTTAGACGTGACTGGGAGATACCAAAATATGCCATTTTTCGCACTTCTAAGTTAACAATGTTGGCAAGATTTCTCAAAACATAACCACATTTTGCAAGTTTAAGGCATAATTGATTAATATGGTTCTCCCAAGTCAAGGACTCATCAATTAATAATCCTAAGAACTTTGCACTAGTAACTCTTTCAACAGATTTCCCATTCAGGTGAAGATCTAAATGTGGGACTTCTCTCTGCCTGTGGAATTGAATAAAGTTTGTTTTTTGAATATTAATGGATAGTTTGTTCCTTCTGAACCATTTTCCTAGATGCTTTAAAGAGGTATTTAGCTTGGATTGTAACTTATGAGGATCCTTGTCTCCCATTGCTAAAGTTGTATCATCTGCGTACAGAACAATGTTTTTGTTTACAGAGCTGTTTGGCAAATCGTTGATATATACAGTAAAACCCCTAAATTGCACTTTTCTAGGGACCCTAAAAAAAGGTTCAAATTGCGGGAAAGTGCAAATTGCGGGAAAAGTAGAATTTTCACTTCTACAGCCATGTTCCTTCACTGGAGTAAGGGTAAAAATAAGAAATAGACTGATAAACTGAAAAAGAGCAGTGTCATAATTTATTCTTTGAACTAGCTCTTCTCATTAATTTATATATGATGAAAAAAAAGACATTGAACACCTTAAATGAATAGAAATGTGAAAATTATTTTTCTCCTTCATTATTGATACATAAAATAAGGGATTACTACATATCGCATGAAATCAAGATCAAATGAATAAATTAAAGTTACAGAAACAGCTTCTTAAAAATTCACTTCACTCATGGTAACTGTGGACCCTACCCATAAATAATAATAATACATATATAAACTTCAGAAAATAATAATTTTGAATCTATCCAACCAACCATTGGATGCTGTGAAATTTTCAATTCCCAATCTTGTGGCGATGTGAAGAGCTTTTTCTCGTATGATGACCCCATATATAGGGATATTTGAAGACCTAGCACTCAAAAACCACTCTTTAACCCATTCAATGCGGATGCCTTGAATTCAAGGCATCCCGTGCAAGCCAGAGGCGCGGATGCCTTGAATTCAAGGCATCGGTCCCTTACTTTCCTCGGTTTTCCCTAGTTCCCAAGCGTCGGCGCTGACACTTGCAACTTCCTTCAGCGTCTTAGGCTTGCTCTAGGCACACGTGGATGAGTTTCGTTCTTTGCTGGATGTGTTTTCGTTTTATATAAATAAAAGAAAAAAAACATTCAGCGTGGGAATAAATGTCATGTCAACAGGTCAGCATTGAATGGGTTAAGTAACCCTTCCATTTCTTCATACTAAGAGTTCTTAACATATTTTCTCTTTTTAGACAAATTACCGCACTGGTTGGCTTGTTTCAGAATCCCATCGTGATTTCTCGCAATTATAATATTTAGTGTATAGAGATAGGCAATCGTAGCAGTTTCGCTAGATCGACGCGAGTTCCACCATGAGAATCGACTTGTTCTAAAATGTCAATTGTCTCCTTGATTGAAAAAGTCCTTTTTCCTCCTCGCTTTTCCATTGCCAAGCAGAATAAAATTACGTCCCAGTTTAGTTGAGGATGACTTAACAACACATGAGAATCTGATCAGCCGTGATGTTTGACTTGTCCAAACAATTGTTCAACTAAAAAATAAACTTTATGATTCAGTCTAATTAAGGTACGATAACGCAAGTTTCGATAAGTTAAATTCATTTGTAGCCTATCATAGTTATAACTCGGGAATCGAGGCAGTGCAAATGATCTGTTGTCCACTAGTACGAGTTCTTTCATTTTTCATAATGTCTGGATAAGAATTGATTTTCATTCTCCAAAGTTTCTACTTAGGTAAAAAATGAATACTCCTCCACAGGTTTAATTACATTGTATAAATTACGTAGTTAGCTCCTAGCCTTACAATGTGTTCATTTCATAGCTTAAATCATTTCCTGGCAGATTGACGAGTTGACGTAGTTCCAATTTCTGCTACGAGTGGCGCTGTAAACTATCCCCGCCAAATTCAAATTCTTTCTTCAAACAGGTCCTATTACTGCTCTCTTTCGTATTTTTTCCGCAAATATGTGCAAGAAAAAGTCCAAAAGTGTTTAACAAAGGATTACAGTAAAACCCCCATACAACGAACACCCATACAGCGAAATTTTAAGGAAAACTCCCTATTTCGAAGTCATTGGCCCGGTCCCGGACACTTCCAATGGACAATACACGCAAAAAAACCTCCCGTAACGAACCTCTCTAACTACGAAAACTCCGTACATCGAAGTCTGCGCTTGGGCCCAAAACATGAAAAGTGCCCCTCTAGAACGAATTATTGAGAAAAAAAACGTAGCATTCTTCATTTACAGGTAATTTTTTCATAGACATTTACGTAATGAGCAGGAAGTAGAACCGCAGCGGAGAGTACCGCGTCTTAACCCTTCCGCTCCCGGCTTTGAAAATGTTTACATCCGAGACCTACAGAGCAGAGGGCATGAAGGAAACTTGACGCTCTCGCTCGGTGAAGGCTCGTTTACACGTTTATTATGGTGGGAACCAGCAACTCTGATGGTTCCCACAATAAAAAACATGTAAGGGAAGCCAAAGCTCCGCTCCGCGTTAGCTGAGCCGGGTGATAGTTGGGTGGATGAGTAATGCACCAAGAGGGGTGGGGGAATACCAGTCAGTTCCAGCCGGCCAGACGTAACCCAATACAGAAAAATACTCTGAAAAGATCAGATCAGGGGGGCTATTCTCCACTCTCACTCATCCGCCCCACCTCTTTTGCGAAGGTGCAGGTGGTGAGGATGGAGCTCAATTTTCCCTTTTTAAATCGTATCAGATTACTTTCCCATATTGGGTTACATTCCCGGGACCCCTGAATGGGAGGAGCTCCATGGTTTCAAATTACCTTTCGGTAGTGGATTTTATTTTGGGAGAGGCAGTCGGCGATAAATTTTTTCATGCTTATTTTCTTTGTTTTTCCTTCTTGGAATTATATGTTAAAATTTAATCTTTACTTTTCTATTCAAAAGTTTTTTTTAATGAGTGGAAATATTTTTTTCGCGAATACCAATGGGCTTATTTTTTTTCTTTCCCGCGAAGTCAACGTAATTTCTTTGTTTCCCCATTCTTTCAGCACGCAAACTTCATTTGTTCCTTCATTTGTAAGACCTCCTGTTGATATTATAATTATAAAATAGTCTAAATAATTGTTACATCATTTTTTATAAGACCCACGATCAAAGATCCCCGTTTTCTTGTATTGTTGTGCTTTGAAAAAAGGAGGGGAAAATGTGATCGGCTTATCTACTAATTTCTGTAATCGAATCACCATTTCGCAATCTAAAGACGTACAAATAAATACATTGTAATAAGGCTCGTAGAAAAAGGCTTGTGTTTTAAATGGCGAGTGACCACATGCAGATTATTTTCATTATTGTATAATTATGATATCAACAGGAGGTCTTGCAAATGAAGGAACAAATCAAGTTTGCGTGGTGAAAGAATGGGGAAACAAAGAAATTTTGCGGGAAAGAAAAAAAAATAAGTCCTATGTTATTCGCAAAAGAAAAATATTTCCACTCGTTAAAAAAAACTTTGAATAGAAAAGTAAAAATTAGATTTTAACAGAATTCCAGAAAGGAAAAACAAAGAAAGTAAGCATGAAAAATTTGTCGCCGACGGGAATCGAACATGGTCCCTCTGCACCGCAGCCCCGTACGCTAATCAATGGACCACACCCTTGATGCCGTAGGCTGATAAATAGGGATTTTATAACATCTATATATGTTTAAACGCCTTTTTTGTTAACTATTGGATTTATACGCCCATATGTGGAGTGATTCGTGAAAAGCATTTGGAGTTCTATATGCATACGAATTTTCATCGAGATCTGCGACCCGTTTATCGGACACTCCCCTCGTTAGGAGGGCGAAGTATTCAAAACTTCATTGGTTGGTGTTCAACCAATGAGAGCCAATTTTATCTACTCTGTCCCCATCCCAAAGGAAAATCTGGAGTAACCTCTCTTCTCTATCCAAATATTGCTATTGCTGTCTTAACCTTGATGGATGTGGTCTGTTAACCGGCAAGTTTGCTCGAGATCGCCCTAATATTTGCTCGATTGCTTGAGGATACCTCTTTTCCCAGAAATCGCAGCCGAAAATGAGGGTGCGCCTCTGACACGAATTTTTTATCTGCCAGCCTTCAATCCTCGGTCACGATATGAGCGGTGGGCTGCAGAGAAATAACGCGGCAGGGTGGTAGTGGCCACGAAACGAGCAGTGATTTGTCCTAAGATAAGTTCAGAATCTGAAATGGCAGTACATACTGTCAGAAGACAGAACGTTCTCGGCCGACTTTTTACCACAGAATGAGAAGAATGGCACAAGAAATATTTAATATCTGGGATTGGTGGCGAGCGGCACCTATGCCACTCACGTCTATCATGGCTGGGTTTGAGTTTGGTCCATGTCAAACATTAGGAACATAAAACTCATCGTTGCCACTCTATCGCTTGCCTACCACCGCTCGTATCGTGGCCGCGGCTCGCGCCGCTCGTATCGTACCCGAGGCAAGTCCCTCGAGAGCTGAGTGACCTTGGTGCTTAGCGTGAGTCATCAAGGGGAGGGTATCATTCGCTCGCTTGTTTACGGGGGATGCAGTTGCCTAATAACTTTAAAAACTTGTTGTTTGACAAGGCAAGCGTGTGGGGTGCAATTGGGGGACAGCGATTGGCCGCGCGACAAGTGCAAGCACTGGAATTTTCCACCCCCATAACTTTCTCATTTTCTGTCACCAGACAACTTTGAGTGACTGTATGCACCTGCCTTAAGCTCAACTGAGAGAATTCTGTGACTATTTACATTTGTGCATGCGTCAATATAGGTCAGTGTTGTTCCAAAATGAACAAGGGCAAAAAGTTGTGGTCTTTCACGGTAGTTGAAAAAATTAAAGCGCTTTAAATCATCAAAGACGCTGAGGATGTAGGAAACCGCGCTGCCGGACTAAGGCATGATGTGCCGGAATCGTGCATTAGAAGATGGAGGAAGGATAACGTTGCACTATTCATACCAATAGGGACAGAAGGTCTTTTCGGGGAAAATCTACGAGCTGTGACAGGACATGCGCGAGCGTGCCACTGTACTGCGACGCCCGTCTCACTAGTAAGTCAGCCGTTTTTATGTATGTACCTAAATCATGATTTTTTTATTTTGTCATTCATTGAAGATTTTTGTTGGACCATATTGAAATATTAACTGCTTTAAATTCCATAGACAGTTATGATTTCTTTCAAAGTTTGACTTTTTTCAACTTTTGATGTCGTATCTACGCCTTATCGTTCGTTTTTTACGCGGCTGACGCTGGGGTATTTTGAATTTAACGTGTTTGCATTCCCACTCGTCATCGTTTACAGCAAAATATAATTTGTAAAAGTTAACCACGTTTTAAAAGGCGACTTACAGCGACTATGACTTGTGCATTAGGAAAATGGTGGGGGGATTCGGATTTATAAATCAGAGCTCGGTGCGACTGTCCGCACTTACCAACTAAACACGAATTGTAGCGAGGTCGGATTTGTTTTGTTTTAATGAATATCAATTACTCCACACATTCCAAAGGACAATAAACAATGCAAGCATTGTAGGGCCTAGGCTACAAGTGAAAACTTGCCTCCGAGGTCCATACATGCTTATGGAAAATGCCGCGTAAATTATAAGAGAATATCGCTAGCGGCTTTGATAATGGCCGAAAATTCGAAGTTAGTCCCGCAACACCTCGCAATAGGAAAAAAAGCCCCACATTTTTTTCTTCAACTTCGACGCATATAAAGAGGGGTGCGACTCTTACACGCGTTAACGGCATCGTCAATGCATTATCATCTGAGATTGCCATTGTGACCTCAATGCATTGCCGACTGCCACGTTTTTACTCGTGGTAACTAACTCACCCCACCTATATTCCATCGTCGTTTATCGATATCTAGTATATTCTGGTCACGAACATAGATATTTACCGGTATTTCAATGGGATTCCAACAGTGCGTTTCATTTCGGAAGTATAAATGGGAATATGTGCTCTTTCAAGCAAAATTGCTGCATAAAACTGCCATTTGATATTGACTTAAATTATTGCACTCTAAGAATAATATAGACTAGATACTCAGAAAAATTATGGAGCACTTTAAATATACCTAATCCTTAGGCATTAATTTTGGCGCTCCTTTACTTTCAGACCGTAACTAAAGAAAGCGATGAGGCATAGAGCAGAATCGACGAAAAAAACAATAATTTCAATTAGAAATACGCAGATTGAAAATAACACGGTGATAGCCACGGTATTTGATGGTAAATAATAAAAATTGTTTATCATCACTCTAGGAAAGGTTTTAATGGTGAATAAAGCAAGATTGAGATATTTACTCGACTTGCATCGTAAAGCACGCGGAACACTTGGATGCCCCTTTGTAGACGCAACCCGCGCACCACCTCCATACATCGAAAACCCCCTGCATCGAAGTAATTTTTCTGGTCCCAACAAATTCGTTGTATGGGGGTTTTACTGTATATGCATGAGTAATGGACTTTGAAAGTTAAATTTTATTTTGGTTGAGCGCGTTGTGGTGCAAATTGCGGGAAAACTGAAAAATGTATAGTCTAAATTCGGGGTTCTGCATACATTGGAAACATAGGAAATGGAATGGGACTTCGTAAAAGTGGTGTAAATTGCGGGAAAACGTAATTTCCGATAATGCAAATACGGGGTTTCACTGTAGTAGGAATAAAAGAGGTCCAAGGATGCTTCCCTGTGGCACTCCGATGTTTATGATTTCGGCAGGAGATAAGTAGCTAGTCACAACATTATCAACTCCAAATCCATCAATGACCACCATCTGCTTCCTGTCCTTTAGATAGGATTTTAACCATTTATGGGCTATGCCCCTGATTCCATAACATTCACATTTAGAAAGAAGGATTTTATGGTCCACTGATTCTGAAACTTCATCGTCGGAAACCGACGAGAGTGAAGATGACTGGAGTGAAAGAGATGGGGAAGACTGCACCACGTCAGCAGTTTGCCAAAGTTCTAGGTTCGAAGCACGCTCCACTCCATGATTATGCGCCAATAGTGTAATTTCGTCTTTTTTTCACCAATACTCTCCTGAGGATAATGGTCACTGAAATAAATAGATATTCAGAGCAGTATCTCCACTCACACAAGATCCTCTCCCCGAATTCAAGAGCAAGACTTTGGAAGTCGGCGACTGTGACAAGAAATGAAAGTATTTATTGCTTGCATTTTGAATATGGGAATAGTAACTAAGCCCAGCATTTCTAGTTACTAGTCCAACAGTAAATGCTTGGAGACATCATGTTCAGAAACATGTTTTTCTGTAACCGATTTCAAATTTTGCGCAAATGTTTTCCATCCTGTTGTAAATTCGAAAGTTCCCCGTAGTGTGACCCATGATTTACGTACCAGCCCATTGTGGGCCATGCCAATAAAATACTTAGGCATTACCTGCTACATCCCTCACCAGTAACTGTATAAAGATAAAAGTTTAGTTGGACCAAATCCCACAGCAGGTTATTGTAGTACGTATCTCAATAAGCGTCATCATCGTTGGGGAATTAGTTTTTGATGATATGTGACTCTGTATCTCACTAAAGCGTAATGTGTGAAAATTGCTTGCAATCTAAATGCATTATCAAGCATAATTTGTTGAATGTACATTGTAAATTACTTTTGAGTGGAACGGATCATTGTAAAATAAAAAAATGCATGCTATAAGCAGTCGAAGTTTTTCTCTTTTCTCTCTTTGTACTTGTAAATTTGACGTGATTTCTGTGTGAATTTGGACACATGATTTTTTTATATTTTCTTTTGATAAAATCCATATTTGATTATGATAATAGTTTATTTGCTAAGCAAATCTAAAACGCTTGCATTTTCACAAAAATGTGAACAAATCAGTTGTGATCGTAATTTCAGTATTCACTCAGTAATTGTTATAAAAATTATAACATTGCATAATTGTTATTAAAAATTAATTTATGTTTTCAAAAACCATTCTGATCATTTAGATAATAAAATTTTAGCTAGTATGTATTCAATATCTGATTACCATTTGTCTGATTTATGATATTCATTTTTCAAACGTTTGGGGTTGAATCTTGAATGGATCATAAATTTGGCTCTGCTGATAATAATCGATTTAAACAAATAGTAGTGAAAATGCAATTGAAAATTTTGGTATTTGATAAAATCAATAAGCGTTCTTTGAAAATATGTATAAATCTTAATAAATCGTACATGTAAAATTTTACGACATCGCTTTTAAATAATGGCAATACAATTTACGATAACAATTACAATGTTTAATTAATTTAATATTTTTTCCATGGATAATAAATTTTAAAAACGTCAACAATATCATATAGGGATATGTTGTCACTGGGACACTGTCCAAATTTGACTAATTTATCATAAATATTATTCTTTTAAATGACATTTTATTGAAAGTCTGCAATTTTCATGAAAATCCCTTGGCACTTTTAAGACACCTTTATGGAATTTCGGCTGGCACTCAAAGGGTTAATAACCATCAATATTGAAATGCCTACTTGCATGCTAGAAATGTACATTTTTATACACATACATATTCTGCAATTGAGACTTAAATAGCTCCTATTTCTGGACAACTCAGGATAACTGAATTTGACATCCTTCTTTGTTGTGGAGAACACGGAATAGTCATAATTCTGATGTGAGGGGGCTCTATTTATTTTTGAAATTCCTGCTAATGAGTGGAACAAGTAGAAGGATTCCCTTTTTGTATTTCATCTCTCAAAATTTTCTTTTCCATTTCTTCTGAAGTGTGCACATTCCTCAAAATTGTCTATGTGAGAAGAATGTTATAGAATACCTGTAGATGATTTTATCATATTTATACAATGGCATTTACACCCCTACCCTGGTTAGCATTTATCGGAGACTTAGCCATTGATTCAGAAAGGGGTGCATTCTTAATTGATTGCGTAAAGCTGTAACCTCCCAATGCAGCTAACTTATGTTTGTTTGTGTAGTAGTCTGATTCAAATTAATGAAACATAATACAGTAGAAACTCGAAAATACGAACTTCGTAATTACGAAATTTTGATTTTACGAAGCAAAATCTTCGGTCCCGACCAAAAGGGTATCTAAGTGTATGTAATTAATGAAACATAATACAGTAGAAACTCGAAAATACGAACTTCGTAATTACGAAATTTTGATTTTACGAAGCAAAATCTTCGGTCCCGACCAAAAGGGTATCTAAGTGTATGTAATTAATGAAACATAATACAGTAGAAACTCGAAAATACGAACTTCGTAATTACGAAATTTTGATTTTACGAAGCAAAATCTTCGGTCCCGACCAAAAGGGTATCTAAGTGTATGTAACAGTACGCGATATTACGAAATAACGAAGTTTTAAAATTACGAACCTCGGATCTTGGTCCCGACGTGAAAAAGTTACTCGTTGATACGAATAGTGATAGATCACAGTAACGTTTTGGCGCTCCTTTTCAGAGTTAAACATCTAATTAATGATCGTTGCCGAATACATTATGCGCTGAATGTATTACCTGAACGATATCTCATTTTTCAATGCTTCAATAGTAAAGGTGTGCTTTCGATGGGGCGTCTGGTGTCCGTCCAGCAGTCGGAAGTCACTGACGTACTCATCCAATGTACAGTAAGTCCTCGACATACAAACGAGATACGTTCCGAGAACTTGTTCGTAAGTTGAAAAACGTTAGCCAGGCATCGAAAATTGTAGTTACTGTATTTCCTGGCCCATAAGACGCACTTTGTTTGCTCCAAAATGTGCTCTTAAATTGTTCGTTCGTTCTCTAAGACACAAGCTGATTCGCCGGGAAAATACTATTTAGGGATGGTCAGATCAGATCTAAAGATCCGCGGGTATTACGTTACTCAGGATACTGAAATCGGATCCTAATTCATTTTAAAAAATCGGATCTGGATCAGATAAAAAAATTCACACTGGGGAGTGGATACAATTAAAATCGCCCTAAATAATGGTCATCCTGTGTTGCGGCCGATGTAGGAACTAGTTGGAACCATGGAAGTTGGCTGCTGGTGCTCTCGAAAGGATGTCTATAGGATGTCCTCGAAAGGATATCCCAACTAGTGGAAACCAACTGAGAAGTTAGTGCGGGTGTGCGATGAGTGAGATGAGTGAAATGTGATACGTTTGGTTTGCGGTCATAGCTGATAAGGGACTCCCAACGGGCAACGCCCCTCCCCCTCCCAACTTTTGGAAGCCACCTGTGAAGTTTGGGCGTGGGAAAGCGATGAGTGAAATGTGATACTTATGATGAAATGTGATGCTGACTCGAGAAAAAATATCACTTTACTCCGACCCCCTAACTATGAGCGCCGAAGCGAGGGTGGGGAGAGAGAGTGAGAGGTGGTGGGGAGAGCAGGAGGCAGGCCAAGGACGCGTAGCCGTTCGCTGGACTGACGGAAGCGCCAATAAACGGCACGAATGTCTCTGGAAAAAAGTGCTGGACATCTTTGCTTTACACGACTACAGTAATTGTATTAAACTTGCGTACCAACTTGAGGAGTATCCGCATTGAAAGATGAACGATGCAGCTAGAACTTGTATCAAAGCTCATTTTCGTATCACTTCTCATAGCCGAGTAGCATTTCCGCAAAATGATCGATTTTAGGCAAGTTAACTAATTTTTTCTCCGATGTGGTTGATATAAAGTACGCACAAGTATGTTGCTAGCCCTATGAAATAAGTTCTAGCAACATCCTTCCTGCGCGAAACGGTGAAAACAGAATTTCTTTATCTATTAGCATGGTGATGTAAAAGTCAACGATCTAAAAATGGATTTCCTGGCGTGGTATCCACTTCCAAAAGTGAATGATGCTTCCTATAAAAGGAAGTAAAAACAGATTAGAGTTCCGGTTCTCTCTTCCCATGTGCCGATGCACTACGTTATTTATCCCATTGATGTGACGATCCGTTTCAAAGCTCTCTCGGGCGCTACGCAACATAATTTCAGGTTGTGGAAAAATCATGAAGGAGTGCTAAGTCAACTTCATAGCTTCCACCGGGGTAAGGTTACAATTTGAATCGACCGAAATAACGGCTCCCTCGTTCGATCATCGGCCGTATCAACCTAGTGTTGGCTGCCGAGGCCGCTGAAAGGAGGCCCAACCCCTCCCCCACTAGTGAAAGCCAGCTGGGTAAAAGCGAAACTGGGCGAGGGTAGATAATAACAGAGAAGGTGAAGGAGTGATCCTCTCGGGTTACCCCCTTCTCTTTCTCGCTGAATGAGTCCCTCGCAGATGAATGTCGTCGCGCCTAGGAATAAGGAACGAAGAACTTTTCTTGAAGGGTCTTCTGGGAAAAACCAGTTTAGACGCGCCAATTGTTCATATCCGACTGACAGCTTTAATGTTTCCCGCTGAGTGATTGAAAGGGATAGCTGGGTAGAAGGACTGCTCGTCAGGCAATTTCCAAATACCCTGGAAAGGATATTTTACCATTCATCACGATAACCCGAATCGAGCCTCGTATTGCCGGTAATAATCATTTGTCATCACAAAAAGAATGAGTGAACGGAATAATGCATCAATTTGATGCGAAGGTAGCTTGACACACGAAAGTCGATTTCCATTGAAACGCGGGTTTCGTCTTACTTCCGAACCATCCGTAAAAATTTATGACGCAAGTAAAAAATAAACATTGCAAATTAATATATCCAGATAATATTGTTAAAATGCATCACAGCAAAGAGGGATAGTCCTAATCCGCGAGTTGCTGCACACCGCACCGCCAGCTGCAACGGCAAAATAACTTAGCCGGTGGCGCCAAATTTGAAATTCCCGAAAATAGGAATAATAAAACTCCGACAAATAAGTTTTGTTCAACTGACAATGAGTGCACCCTGTGGGAATGAATACACATTTAAATATACTTTCATGAATTATATTTTCGTAAATCATGCAAGTACATCGCGAGAGTACATATTAATCTAAGGAAACAAAAAAAGAGCTTCATCGCAATGTTTTTGAAAGATACTCGTTCATACGAAATTTGATATTACGAAGTGCCGATTTTTCCGGTCCCGTCAACTTCGTAATATCGAGTTTCTACTGTATCAGTATAAGCAGAACTGGCTGCAGTTGGCCCCCTTTTTAGGAACAGTTCACGGTACAGCTGGTTTGTTTTACATATTGAAGATCCGTCAACACTATTACAATCAGGGACACACGTTACAATGCCGGCCTCTTTGGATTTCATAAGTAAATTGTAGTTGCATTCATTTGAATGCAGCAAATATTGAAATATGTGTTCCATAATTTATTTTGGCATTTTAACTCGCGTTGGTCAGCACTGGGTCCCGAAATCTTTTTGAATCGTCATTGCAAATCACTGATGGTGCCTTTCATGGCACAGTGAGTAGTTATCACTTACGTGTACTCCGCATGAAGTGGTCTCCTTCGGAGTCGCGACCCTCAGTCGACTGGGAAATTTGTTTCAGTTGGAATTACCTTTGGTGACAAAAAAGAAAGGACAACCCCGTCGGCCTCGGTGGCGACGGGGTCAAGTCCTCGCCTGACAAACCAAAGGTCGCGGGTTCGAATCCCGCCTGGTAGAGGAAATTTACACCACCCAGGACATGGTTCAGTGTGTGTTCATCCAATGAATTGTATGGAAGAGAGGACTATTAAGTCCTAATATCGCTCGATGCAAGACCTCAAAAAAAAAATGGCTGTGCTGGTGATAAGTGAAAGGTGATAGTGTCTGAGCAGTATATTAGTGAAAAAATGAAGCATGTTTTTAATAAACTGAAATCTAGGATTCCTTCCACCAGTTATACTTATTATGAAAATGTTGTGTGCTCTTGATGTTTTTGGGCCATGTCTAACAGTGAGATGCTAGAGAGGCCAGAATATAAAGATGCACAAGGGTGAAATAGAAATTTTGTATCTACGAAAATAATGTGAAAGTTAAACTCTTACTTTGAGGTCCAATTATTTACACAGAAATCATAACTAGTAGAGATACGTCATTTCACAAGAAAGGATATGTGGGTACATTTGCTGATTGATGAAAACAAGTATAATGAAATGTCTTTATCCTCACTTATTTTGGAACTTTACTGCCCTCATACACTAAGCACTAAGGATTTGTAGTGAGAGACGATAAAGCTATTTCTTCACATGAAGTAAGTGTCATGTGTTTCCATGGGAAGTTTCCCTTATTCATGGCATAAATGCGAAGGAAGGCCTTAGACAATACGAGTGCTGATGTTTCCCCAGCTTCATTGTGTTTCCTTTCGGAGGGAAGGACTGGCAGAGGAGAGATTCCCTTCTGTTGCCATCACATTGGTAATGTCTCTAAGCCAGTAGTCGCTATGGTCAGATCATGATCTGAAGGTGCAATAAAACAGTAGAAGGCAGAGCCTTGGGGAGGGAAATTTTTCAGAACCAGAAGATACCCGTGACTTATTTCATGTGTGTCTCGAGAAAGATGGTACAGTAAATTCTCTTAATAGTGAAATTGATGGGAGCCAAAATTTTTCCATTTCACCGTATGGAATTTCACTATAAAAGTTACTATGCCCTGGTATACTTTTTCATATCATCTGTAGCATGGCCCTTCAATGATTCAGGCTCTTACATTGATGACATTTCTGATTTTCAATTAATGAATGTTGAATATCCTAAATTTTACTTCTGCAGAGGAGAAGAAGATTGATTTGTCTCTCAAATTCCTTTTTATGTAAGTTATTTTTAAGTTGGTAACACTACACAGTCATTGTGAAGCTTCTGTAATCGCAACTGTCAAAAATGGAATTTACTTACTTTTTTGTGCTTTTCCCATTATTTGAAGTCCTTTTATAGAAAATGCTTACTTATTATGTATTGATGAATACTCTCCTGCTTTCCGTGTTAATGTTTGCCCTGGGCTTGAATTTTTTTGATTATGTCGTGGCTTACTATTGCAGCTTCTGAAATTTCAGTAGGGAATGGTGCATGCAGTAATGCAGAATTGCATTTTGAACTTGTGCTTCTGTGCTATGCATTATTCTAAATTCAGTTGTGTTCACTCAAGTAGCCTTCCTGTTAAACTTTTATATACACTGCTTTAGTTCTGAGGCTGTTATTTATTTGATAAAAGCTGTTGCCATGTTTTATCAAATTTTATGTTATAATTAATTAGCAATTCATTTTCTTTCAGGAATGTGAATTTTGCAAGAAGCCGCTTCTTTTCAAGCGGTATGAAGCCAGAACTATGGCTGAATGCAGGAAAGATATCACATGTGAGGAGCCAAACTGTCCACAGTTGGTCGCATCGTGCTAGAAAGTTGTTTTTTTGGATAAAGTGTTCATGTGAAGAGATTTGCTTAAATTAAATTCAGTAATTGTTTGATTTATATGAAATAGTTTATTTTTTCCTTACTTTTTAAAATATTATGGGAAAATTCTTCTGTATTCATTTTTCTACCCTCAAAACATCACTTGGTATGTATTCATTAGTTTATGAAAATTACATTTAGCTAAATTGAACCACTGATGATAAGATAGATATGGGGTACATGGTAAATTACTATGGACATGGCCTGGAGGATTCTCATAGATATGTAGATATGGAAGTCCTCACGGTATCAAAATCCCTATTACTTTTCTAAATTTTGATTAATTCTGTGCTTTGTTTGCTCTGGACATAAGTTCATCTTTTTACTTTCTCTCCATATATTTGCTGTTTTGCAGAAGTAAGTAATAAAATGAACCACAAAATGTACTGCAGGAGGTGCTTTTGCATGAGTTGATTCCATTAATCTCACATGTTGCATTAAAAACCTGGCTAGGTGGAATTGGAAAATCCAATGATGGCCATCATGCAAGAGGGGATGAACTTGGAACCTTTTACGATTGCCGTAAGGAAGAGTCATTTGGAAATAGTAGTGGTTGGGAAATGTGGTAACTAATCCAATCATTAATCTCAAAGGATCTTCGTTCAAATAGCCAAGATATGAGGTGCTTTCTCTGGGAAATCATTGAATGGAATGTTGCTTTAAAATGAAGACCTGAGCTGTGAGTGGGTTGGGGATAAGATGAGATCTCATGAGTGATATGTATCTTCCATTGATTCTTTTGATTCGTAAATTTTTTGGCTATCCTTCAGCTCCTTTATGTGGACAAAATTTTACAACCTCTTCACTACATTGAACTATTAATATCTCCAGCTATCCAAGTAACTGCTGTGGATTCATTTCACCAGGAAACCTCATGCGTTCCTTTTATGCAATTAACTACAAAAATTTTGATTTTACTTTCATGAAAAATATTCTGCTCCATCTAATATGCTACCCAGCTGGCACAGAGTATGCTCCTTACTTTTTTTTACGAGATACTTACGCAAGAAACGGGTAAGTAGCTTACCAGGCGCTTCCGTAGGAAACTGTTCAATCACAGGTAAGACAGTGGTAAGGAACGGCATCAAATAGCCTAATACTTGGGTATGCTACTTGCATACAGTAGCACAGCGCGCGGCGGAACGCTGTACTACCACCTTAACCAACATATATAATTACCTACCGTAAGATATTTTATTAAATCATTACCACTATTTCTCGATCACCTACCATGAGATATTTTGGGCAGCTTTAAATTATTTCCACTATTTCTCCAGGCACTCACAGCGGCACCCAAATAAAGGAACATTATTGCTAATGACATCAAGTCGAGAAAATGAAAAAATAACTTTTGAGGAGGAAAAATTAACTGAATGAAGCATAATGAAACAACATACATTGCTAAAGTAGAAAATAATCATCACTCTTTCAATTGGGCGTAAACAACCACACAATTTTAAACTCTCAAATAACACAATAATCCCGGCCAGCGACAATATCCTACAGCTAATTGCTAATGAACCATTACCTGCCTTAAAAATAGACGGACTAATTATTTCAACAAATTCACATTGGACACACCAATGAAATAAAAGGATGACTCTTGGAGTGGAAAAATTCACTGAATAATAATAAAACACTACACTATTTATCCTTTCGCTGGGACGTAAACAACCACAATTACAAGACAAGAACAATGTACACAGTCACCAAACTTCACTCTAATTCACATCAAACTTCAATTAACATAGATTCCACATCTTTATGTAGTCAACACCAGAAACTACGAAATTATTGCTGTGAAGTATTCTCCAACATATGAAATTACATAGACAAGGAAAGCTGCGAAAGCCTTCAAACAAATCATATTTGTAACACTTTAAATATAACTCCTGTCATGGCACGTTATTTAAAGAGATAAATCCTTGCTAATGTACGAAAAGATATCAACACTTAGACGCATGCAATCCAGCTCAGCAAATAAATTACACTTGTAAATTACTGGCATGTAACAATGGACGCCGTCAACGCATTCAAAACACACGATAAACCTTTGTTTACATATTATCACAAAAAATAACTCTGTTATTTCTTGCACATTGAAACTTATATGTGATGCCAAACTTATTTAAACTTGAAATTAAATGTTCCACTGGGGTAATTTGCTACAAATCGTCACAGATAAACACCAAGTTATCGTTCTCGTGGTTTCAGTTTCCTCCGACAAAGGGAACGGTATCGGAGACCATTTAGTTCATTCCTCAAATATCCCTAAGTACCTGTTTCGCCCGCAAGGAGTCCTGCCATACGTGTGTAAGAAATAAGTAAGTGACTTACATTGTAAGCTACTTACCTATTTCTTCGTTAAAACTTGCCTCAATGACTTACATTGTGTCAGCTGGGTATATTCACTCCCTACACTTAAACATACAAATAAATTGATAACCTTGGATCCAGAGGCAACACCCCTTGACCCTGTCCACTTGTTTCCCTTCCACCTTTCCATTTGGGGTGTACTCCTGACCTGGCCAGAAGAGTCTGTATGGATGGGGATTTCAAATTATTTGTCTGGGAGTGGGGTGAAAGAGAGGTGTGTGTGTGTGTGTGTGTATATATATATATATATATATATATATATATATATATATATATATATATATATATATATATATATATACACACACACACATACACAGTAAAACCCCCATACAACGAACACCCATACAGCGAAATTTTAAGGAAAACTCCCTATTTCGAAGTCATTGGCCCGGTCCCGGACACTTCCAATGGACAATACACGCAAAAAAACCTCCCGTAACGAACCTCTCTAACTACGAAAACTCCGTACATCGAAGTCTGCGCTTGGGCCCAAAACATGAAAAGTGCCCCTCTAGAACGAATTATTGAGAAAAAAAACGTAGCATTCTTCATTTACAGGTAATTTTTTCATAGACATTTACGTAATGAGCAGGAAGTAGAACCGCAGCGGAGAGTACCGCGTCTTAACCCTTCCGCTCCCGGCTTTGAAAATGTTTACATCCGAGACCTACAGAGCAGAGGGCATGAAGGAAACTTGACGCTCTCGCTCGGTGAAGGCTCGTTTACACGTTTATTATGGTGGGAACCAGCAACTCTGATGGTTCCCACAATAAAAAACATGTAAGGGAAGCCAAAGCTCCGCTCCGCGTTAGCTGAGCCGGGTGATAGTTGGGTGGATGAGTAATGCACCAAGAGGGGTGGGGGAATACCAGTCAGTTCCAGCCGGCCAGACGTAACCCAATACAGAAAAATACTCTGAAAAGATCAGATCAGGGGGGCTATTCTCCACTCTCACTCATCCGCCCCACCTCTTTTGCGAAGGTGCAGGTGGTGAGGATGGAGCTCAATTTTCCCTTTTTAAATCGTATCAGATTACTTTCCCATATTGGGTTACATTCCCGGGACCCCTGAATGGGAGGAGCTCCATGGTTTCAAATTACCTTTCGGTAGTGGATTTTATTTTGGGAGAGGCAGTCGGCGATAAATTTTTTCATGCTTATTTTCTTTGTTTTTCCTTCTTGGAATTATATGTTAAAATTTAATCTTTACTTTTCTATTCAAAAGTTTTTTTTAATGAGTGGAAATATTTTTTTCGCGAATACCAATGGGCTTATTTTTTTTCTTTCCCGCGAAGTCAACGTAATTTCTTTGTTTCCCCATTCTTTCAGCACGCAAACTTCATTTGTTCCTTCATTTGTAAGACCTCCTGTTGATATTATAATTATAAAATAGTCTAAATAATTGTTACATCATTTTTTATAAGACCCACGATCAAAGATCCCCGTTTTCTTGTATTGTTGTGCTTTGAAAAAAGGAGGGGAAAATGTGATCGGCTTATCTACTAATTTCTGTAATCGAATCACCATTTCGCAATCTAAAGACGTACAAATAAATACATTGTAATAAGGCTCGTAGAAAAAGGCTTGTGTTTTAAATGGCGAGTGACCACATGCAGATTATTTTCATTATTGTATAATTATGATATCAACAGGAGGTCTTGCAAATGAAGGAACAAATCAAGTTTGCGTGGTGAAAGAATGGGGAAACAAAGAAATTTTGCGGGAAAGAAAAAAAAATAAGTCCTATGTTATTCGCAAAAGAAAAATATTTCCACTCGTTAAAAAAAACTTTGAATAGAAAAGTAAAAATTAGATTTTAACAGAATTCCAGAAAGGAAAAACAAAGAAAGTAAGCATGAAAAATTTGTCGCCGACGGGAATCGAACATGGTCCCTCTGCACCGCAGCCCCGTACGCTAATCAATGGACCACACCCTTGATGCCGTAGGCTGATAAATAGGGATTTTATAACATCTATATATGTTTAAACGCCTTTTTTGTTAACTATTGGATTTATACGCCCATATGTGGAGTGATTCGTGAAAAGCATTTGGAGTTCTATATGCATACGAATTTTCATCGAGATCTGCGACCCGTTTATCGGACACTCCCCTCGTTAGGAGGGCGAAGTATTCAAAACTTCATTGGTTGGTGTTCAACCAATGAGAGCCAATTTTATCTACTCTGTCCCCATCCCAAAGGAAAATCTGGAGTAACCTCTCTTCTCTATCCAAATATTGCTATTGCTGTCTTAACCTTGATGGATGTGGTCTGTTAACCGGCAAGTTTGCTCGAGATCGCCCTAATATTTGCTCGATTGCTTGAGGATACCTCTTTTCCCAGAAATCGCAGCCGAAAATGAGGGTGCGCCTCTTAACGAATTTTTTATCTGCCAGCCTTCGATCCTCGGTCACGATATGAGCGGTGGGCTGCAGAGAAATAACGCGGCAGGGTGGTAGTGGCCACGAAACGAGCAGTGATTTGTCCTAAGATAAGTTCAGAATCTGAAATGGCAGTACATACTGTCAGAAGACAGAACGTTCTCGGCCGACTTTTTACCACAGAATGAGAAGAATGGCACAAGAAATATTTAATATCTGGGATTGGTGGCGAGCGGCACCTATGCCACTCACGTCTATCATGGCTGGGTTTGAGTTTGGTCCATGTCAAACATTAGGAACATAAAACTCATCGTAAATTATAAGAGAATGTCGCTAGCGGCTTTGATAATGGCCGAAAATTCGAAGTTAGTCCCGCAACACCTCTCAATAGGAAAAAAAGCCCCACATTTTTTTCTTCAACTTCGACGCATAAAAAGAGGGGTGCGACTCTTACACGCGTTAACGGCATCTTCAATGCATTATCATCTGAGATTGCCATTGTGACCTCAATGCATTGCAGACTGCCACGTTTTTACTCGTGGTAACTAACTCACCCCACCTATATTCCATCGTCATTTATCGATATCTAGTATATTCTGGTCACGAACATAGATATTTACCGGTATTTCAATGGGATTCCAACAGTGCGTTTCATTTCGGAAGTATAAATGGGAATATGTGCTCTTTCAAGCAAAATTGCTGCATAAAACTGCCATTTGATATTGACTTAAATTATTGCACTCTTAGAATAATATAGACTAGATACTCAGAAAAATTATGGAGCACTTTAAATATACCTAATCCTTAGGCATTAATTTTGGCGCTCCTTTACTTTCAGACCGTAACTAAAGAAAGCGATGAGGCGTAGAGCAGAATCGACGAAAAAAACAATAATTTCAATTAGAAATACGCAGATTGAAAATAACACGGTGATAGCCACGGTATTTGATGGTAAATAATAAAAATTGTTTATCATCACTCTAGGAAAGGTTTTAATGGTGAATAAAGCAAGATTAAGATATTTACTTGCATCGTAAAGCACGCGGAACACTTGGATGCCCCTTTGTAGACGCAACCCGCGCACCACCTCCATACATCAAAAACCCCCTACATCGTAGTAATTTTTCTGGTCCCAACAAATTCGTTGTATGGGGGTTTTACATTTATTTTTTTTATCTTCCCCACCAAACCCTGTGTTCGTCCTTTTATGTGTTCCTATCCCTTTTCATTTCCTATGATTGTATGAATTTATTCGCGCCTTTGAGTGTCTGATTTTCGAATGGATGAGTATATATATATATACATATAATATCTTCTGAGAAAACGCACTCGGCGAATAAAAACACAAATATAAATATACTTTGAAAACACAGGCACACGAAAATAAAAGGACACTCACAGAATAATTTACGGGACGTTTCGACGGGCGAGCCGTCTTCGTCGGCGACAAGAGACTAACTAGTGGTCTGTTACCTCGGGGGGGGGGGGAAGCGGAACAGGAGAAGGGAGCAGGAGCAAGGGGTTGCTATTGGTCAGTGGGCCAAGTTAAGCCCGGGCGATTCAAATGCTCTTAAGAACCAGATGAATGCCATCTCACGAGTCCTCAATTCAATATTAGTCGCTGATTTGGGGAGGGCTTCTAATATAGAGAGAGAGAGAAACATTTATTGAAGGTCTTACAATGCGAAGCGGTATGTTTAGGAATGGGATCAATGAAGGGAGGACATGTGGTGGAGTGGCGGTGCCCATTCATTCGTATTGAAAGCGGGGTAGTACATTCGCCAACATAAAATGCCGGGCAGAAATTGCATGAGAGACGATAAACGATATTTGTGGAAGTACAGTTGGCTGCTGAGGAAGATTTATTGGAAGAGGGCGTAGCAGAAGAGCGTAGGAGGGAGCAACATTTGCATCTAGGCCGGTTGCAAGTTGAGGAGAGTGGTGGAGAGGGGGCGGTCGGTTGAAGGGTGGGTTTCGTAGATTTTAAGATATTTCACAGGTTTGCGGGACGCTTAAAAAATACTGTGGGACATGAAGGTAATAGGAGGGCAGTAGAATATTCTTTAAAATTGGGTGTAGATCGCGGAGGATGTTTCTGATTTTATGGGAGTCAGGGAAGAATGTGGTGATGAGGCTGATTCTGTCAGGATGGTGGGTTTTGGTCCGAGGGGTGTAATTGGCAGAGGGGGGCAGGATTTGATTGGTAAGAAGCTTTTTGGGGTACTCACATTCTCTGAGGGAGTGATATAGGTTATCGGTGCATTGTTGAAGGGAGTGGGCATCGTTACAAATTCTGTGGCCTCGGACAGAGAGGGAATATGGAATGGAGCGTTTGGTATGTGGTGGATGGCAGCTATTGAAATGAAGGTAATGGTTATGGTTAGTGGGTTTTTTATGGACGGAGGTGATGAATTTGTTGTTTTTTAGTAGGATATTAACATCCAGAAATGTGATGGAAGAGTGAGAGACGGAAGAGGTGAAAGAAACCGAAGAGGAAGAGTTTAGCACAGAAATGAAGTCAGATAGAGATTCACGGCCAAAGGACAAAGATATCATCAATATATCAGTCCCAGAAGAGAGGTTTGAGGGGTTGTTTTTTTAGGAAAGTGTTTTCAAGATGGCCCATGAATAGATTTGCATAAAAAGGTGCCATACGAGTACCCATGGCGGTCCCTCTGATCTGAAGGAAAACTTGATTGTTGAAGGAAAAGGCGTTTTTAGTTCTACTTCTAGTTTAGTAATACTAATTCTGTTAATTTAACCATAAAGTTGGTGGAGGGAAGATGTGGGTTAGGGCGTTGGGAGAGATAAAAACGGAGAGCTTCAATTCCTTCATGATGGGGTATACTCGTATAGAGGGAAGTGACATCTATTGTGGCCATAAGAAGGTCAGTGTTAGTAGGGATAGGGATGGCGTGTAAAAGGTCGAGGAAGTGATAGGTATCTTTGATGAAGGAGGGGAGAGACATAACTAATGGTTGCAGGTAATGATCAATTAGTGCTGAGATCCGTTCAGTGGGGGAGTTGATGCTAGAGACAATAGGGCGACCGGGATTGTTGGTTTTGTGAATTTTAGGAAGCATATAGAAATGGGGGTTTTGAAGTTAGAGGGTGAGAGGATGGCGATTTCGGAGGGAGTGAGGCCTTCGGCTGGTCCGAATTCCTCCAGGAATAAAGTTATTTCTTTCTGGAATTCAGCGTTTGGGTCTTGTGGGAGGGCAGTATAAGTACACACCTCTTAATCATCATCTTGAACGGCTTAATCATCAACATTCCTACTTCAGGCATGCCTCCTTCATGCCTTCTTCAGGCATGCCTCATTCACCCTCTTTTTCATGCCCACTCGTATCAAATCTCGTATAATCTATGTCTTTTAGTTCTCGCCCAATATAAATCTCTTGTCCCAATACCATTCTAACATTCAATCCCTTATCCATATCATCAGCCTATACAATTCGGAATTACTGTCCACAATCCAGAGACTTCTTACCTCTGCCTTACGGTCCCTTAATTTTAGACGCCAAAAAGCTTTTAAAAAACTGTCCTCTCTGTGAATTTCCTTCCTGCGTCATGGACTCTCCTTGCCGCTAAACATTGCGGCCCCCACCCCACCGAACCCGCCATTATATTCCTCAAAGCCCGACCTAGCAGGCATTTTTCAACTCGCCCGCCCACCCCCTCCCACCTCCCGGTTTTTCCCACAGCGCGTCCCTTCTTCCAAAGACCATCCAACCCCCCCCCCCACTTGCCCTGCCGAAGACGCCTACGACCCCACAAAACAAGAGGTCGTAAATTTCTCTTCTTCTTCCCTTACCCCTTCCAAAATCTCTGTTTTGAGCAAAGGTCTTTCGTTTTCGCCGACACCTAAGGTTAATCCTGTCAAACTTGTCACGGACACCCTCAATTTTTGTCGAAAATTAAAGTGGAAATTCTTCTGGGAATCCCAGCGCTCCCAACTGCCACTTCCCGATACTTCTTCTCAAAATTCTGTACATCCTGCCCTGACCATTTTCAAACCACCCTCTTCACATGAACCCAAACCTTTGCTCTCCAATCATCCCCTAGAAGTGTTCACGAACCTCCTTCTCTCCAAAATATCCGATCCATCCTTCCTCACTTCCCTCGTCGGAAATCAAAGCCTTAAAAGACCTTTCTCACTATCCTAACATAGTCATCACACCTTCTGACAAAGGCTCTACTGTGGTAGTACTGAACTCTTCAGACTACATCAACGAAGCCCTCAGACAACTCTCGGACCCCTCTTCTTACGCCCCCGTTTCTCACGACCCAAACCCAAAATTCCACGAAGAGATCATCTCTTTCCTTAAAGACAAAGGTTCCAAGGAAGGTCTCACAGGCAAGGATATTTCTCTACTTTCTCCTGCTCATCCCCGAACTCCCCACTTCTATATCCTTCCGAAGATACACAAGCCCAACAACCCAGGCCGACCAATAGTATCCTCATGCCACTCCCCTACTGAACGCATCTCCGCTTTCGTCGACCATTACCTTCAGCCTTTAGTCCATTCCCTGCCTTCTTACATCAAAGATACCTACCATTTCCTGGATCACCTCTCCACCCCCCTCCCTAATAATTCCGACATCATCATGGCTACCATTGATGTTACCTCCCTGTACACCTCCATCCCCCACACCGAAGGATTATCCGCCGTTAAGCATTTTCTTGATACTCGCCCTACTCCTCATAAACCCAGCTCCGATTTCCTTATTGACTCTTCCCACTTCATCTTGACTCATAACTCCTTCTCTTTTAATGACCGCTTCTACCTTCAAACCAAAGGCTGCACCATGGGCCCTTCCTACGCCAACCTTTTCGTCGGCTGTGTCGAAAAGTCCTTCCTATCCTCACAACCCCTGAAACCCTTACTCTGGCTCCGATACATCGACGACATTTTCCTTCTCTGGCCCCATGACGTCGATTCTTTTAATTAATTTATTTCCGCTCTCAACAAATTCTCTTCTGTCTCCTTCACCTCTCATTTCTCTTCTTCCCATGTTACCTTCCTTGATGTAGATATCACTCTCTCCAACCACCATTTCAGCACCTCAGTGCACATCAAACCCACCAATAAGCAGCAATATCTTCATTACAACAGCTGCCATCCCTCCCATACTAAAAGATCCCTCCCCTACTCTCTTTCCACACGAGGCTTTCGCATATGTAATAACCCTGATTCCCTTGATTAATTTCTTTCCTCTCTACACCAATGCCTTCTCCGACGAGGATATCCTGAGACTCTTCTCAATAAACGCATTCTCAAAAAACCCTTTTCTCCTAAACCAACCCAAAATAAGGAGAATTACAACCTCTCCCTCTGTACTACCTACTTCCCAGGCGTCCATGCCCTAAAAAAATCATTAAAAACCTTTTCCCACTCCTCTCTGACAATCTCACCACCAAAAACATATTCCCCAAATGTCCCTCTCTCATCTTCAGGCGCCCCCCCAACCTCTCCAGCATCCTAAAAACCACCAAACTGCTGATTAAATTCATTATCAGCTCCAGAACCCCACCCAACCCCTGCCATCGCGCGAGATGCAAAACGTGCCCTATCCTTATCACCGACCCCCTCCCCGCTAAATTCCTCTCCCACCCACTTCCTTCCGTCTCCTCTCAGTCGTGCACTTCCCAGAACCTTGTCTACATCCTGCTGTGCAACCTGTGCGATTCCTATTACATTGGACTCACTACTAACTCAACAGTGTTAGATTAACCGGCCACCGTGCCAGTTGCAAGCCGTCCTCCCCCAATGCCTCCTTCCCCGTCCCGATCCATGCTTCCTCCCACTACTTCAGTTTTGATAAATGCTTCCGAGTCGGCATATTGGCTTTCCTCACTCCCTCTGCCTCTCCCCTTCAATTACAGACCTTAGAAATGGCGTGTATCTGGCTTTATTCGGCTTAAAATCCCCCGGATTAAATCGGACTCACTGACCCCTCCCGTCCCTTCTCCTCTTCTCCCTTTTCTCCTCCTTCAATCCCCTCCTGCCCCTCCCCTTTTCTCCCTTCCACATCCCTTCCTCCTCCGACCCCCTCCCGCCTCTTCCCCTCTTCTCCCCCTTCTCACCCCTCTCTCCTCCTCTGACCCCCTCCCTCCCCCCCTCTTCTCCCGTTTCTTACCCCTCTCTCCTCCTTCTCCTCCTACCTCACTCTACCCCTTGTCCCCTGCCTTTCCATCATTTTGTATCCTTCCATCTGTGAGAAAGGTCGCATTCAGCGTTCGAAATATCAGAAATTATTGTGTGAGTGTTCCTTCTTTTGTGTCTATTTTTAATTCCGCCCTACCTGTGGCAAAGTTTAGCTAGAAATATATGTGTGTGTGTATATATATATATATATATATATATACTAGTAAATGGGTGCTTGCAGTTTGCAAGCGGAAGGCGTAAAGCGTATGATATTACATTGTAAGTCATTAAAATCGAAAGCATTTTAGTCTTACTACTCATGGAATTTAAATTACTTCATTAAATTAATTAAAGCAAGATTTAAAAAAGATGTTTCTCTGTAAATCGTGAAATGCGAGGGCAATATGCTTATGAACCTTATCATACCTCTGAAGGATATGTGCTATATCTAAGCCATTAAAATGATCAAGGACTTCTTACCTTGAATGACTTGGTTTTTAAATAAAAAATAATAGCAACTGTAATCCATGTGGGCCGAATATATAGTTTTTCGCGGGCCGCATAAAATATTTCGTGAGTAGTGAAACGGCCCGCGAGCTGCGGAGGTCCCCCATTCACTTAAATGACAAAAGAGTGGATGCGTGATGAAGACAACGGATAATGTAGCCGTATAACAGAGTAAGATATTTGGAAAACATTTTTGAAAGTATTTATTTAAAAAATGTAAAAGAACTTAGTAATATAGATGAAGCATGTTAAATTAGATTAATAACAAAATAATTTGAATTTCCAAGGGTGATATTTAGGACATTAGAAATACAAAAGAGAGGGGGAGAGAGAGAGAGAGAGATATCTATATATATCCTTTCTCTTTTCTTAGTTTAATGTTTTCACTAAAAGAACCCGAAATTCCAACATCCTACCTTCTAAACTTACATCCTACCTAGGCTTTTCATTCAGTATCTTCCTGAGTTATTTCATTGTTGAATCAGGTGAACGAAGATAATTCATAGTATGTACATATTATAAATAAGCATCAAGTTATGGCTGAAATTATGCAGCTTTGCTATCACTAGGTATTGAAAATATGGAGTAATTAGGGGCATAAAATAACTTTCATCATTTTGAACAAAACAATTCTCTAAAAATATTTTCCCTCTACTGCGGAGATCAAGTGAATCCCAAGGGTATTTTACCTATTACCAGGGTAAATTTACTACCATGCAACAATGGTTAAAAATAATTTCGCATTTCTGTGTTAAACAATGCAAATTATTATTATTTTACAAAAAATAGAGAAAATCTTTTTGTGGATACTTGACATTATAATGAGTAGAGCTAGGGGATTTCTGCCACCGCATAGACGTATAATTTCTCAGAAACTTACAAAATTCACCAAAAATGATATTTATGATGTGTGACCAAAATCTGACCTAAATTCAATCGCATAGAAACGCATAATCACGAGGTATTTGCAGCATACCCAAATTCTCCCGCTTAATCTTGCATAATGACCCGATATGTGATGGTGTGTGGTATTTTTGTCATACTTGGATGTTAAAAAAGGCATTTTCGGGCCCCGGGATATTTTCTATGCGAGTTTCGAGGCCTGAAGAATAGTAAGTGTCATGCTGCATGCAGATAGGATATAGGAGTATTTCCTATGCACTGCTACGCTTTACTCCATTCACGTCTGCCCACTGCAGAGCTAGGCGGCTGCACTAGGTGAGGAGTGGGGGAGTAAGGGGAGAGGGCACCGAATGAAGGCGGCCAGCTGCTTTCTCGTTTGTTTTCTTTCTAATGCGCCTGCTCCGCTGCCCTTTACATCCCACCGTAAACCAATTTGGATGCTTCGCTCGGCTAGTACGGTGCTACGTTGTTGCTAGACTGCACTTCCCTTTGTTTATATTGTTGGACTTCATGTTGCAACATGTCCAGGAGAGCCAAAACAACTATTTCCTATTTGAGTTTTCTGGAGAAGGCATATATGTTTTTGACAAATCAAAGCAGATTATGGTGTGCAGATTTTGCAACGTTAAGAGTGGCGTGGGACAGGAAAAGTACTGTTGACAACCATAGTGCTTCGGCAACTCTCAAGTCAGCTAAGATTGCTACCGAATCGCTTTCTCAGAAAAAACGGCAGGTATCTGTATCGTTTCCGAATGAAATTTAGCAGTGACATGGAGCATCCGCTCGTTAATGGCGTATTTTCCGTAATATCACCGCTACACCAATTCTCCTACTCTGTCGCCTGACTGGCTAGCTACATTAACTCCATGCTTAATGAGTGTGGTACTCCAACACTGCATAGTTATACGATATCCAGTGCTAAAAACTGTACGATGGCTTTTATAGAAAGATGAAACTGCAGAAAGCGAGCATTTAACAAAGAGTAGATACAAATTTTAATATCTTATGTAAGACTGAGAGGGAGAGGGGAATGGGAAATTGGGAAAATCTTACATTGTCTTACATAGGGGGAGAGGGGGGTGGGTAAAAAATGGCATAACTCATCTTACGTAATAATTGAACTAACTAACTAACAGCATGCATGCACGATGCAGAGGACATGTCGGGGAACGTAGTCAGCAAGTCGGAGGAAAAATAAAGATAGGTAAGTAAAAATGACAGAAGAGCGGAACCGAAATCTGTGCATAGACCTAAGAGTTTATAAATCGAGCGAACCTAAGTACAAAACTATGATAAGATGTACACATATGCCTTCTATTATGTGTTTGAAATAGGCATGCCATCGCATCGCACTGTGAAAACAAACCCCACCGGCAAGGGCCTCTATCTTGCCGTCCGAAAGCACTTACGCATGCTTAAAATATCGCTTAGGTGAGTCGAACACATTTCTCAAACACAGTTTTAACGTACAGAAACAAGAAAATGAGTCTCAAAAAGTGAGAATAGTGAGCGTTTTTCAAATAAAGTGAGGAATAGTGAGTGTTTTGAAAAAAAAGTGAGAATAGTGAGTCCACTGGCAGCCCTGCTGTTAGAATATGTTTATGCTTTTATCAATATCATGAAGTGCTTTGAGGAAGATTTGGCGAAGATGGCAAATGGCCATTTAGGGAAACTTGTATCGGTCAGTACAAGCTGCGTATTGTGCATACGTGAGCGGCAGAAAATCAATTTTTTGGCATAATTTCGCATAGTTTTGTAAATTATTACGCATAACTGCCTTTTCTTGGCCGCATAATAGGCGCATAATGAGATCAAATTTGGCGCATAATTTTATGTTCGAAAATTCATAAATCCCCTAGCTCTAATTATGAGTAAAGCTAGCAATCAATTAACGCAGTGAAAGGGTTAAGTCTATCGCTTAAATTCATAGATGCACATTTATCAGAGTTAACTTCGGTGATTGAGGGGGTAAGTAGTGCACGAGGTGTTTACATTGTGGTAGGCCGTTTTCTGGGAACTCAGTTAAGAAATTATCAAGGCCATGGATATAACTTTGCTAAGTGCTTTCTTGAAATCCAGGAATGACGCATCACCTTGCTTTTTTGCGTCAACTGATCTTAGAATATGTTGAAGGAAGAGTCCAAGCTGGGTTTTGCAAGATCTGCCTTTCCCAAAGCTGAAGTGTTGATTATCCAGGAAGGTCGTGGCATTAGTAACAACTCTGTGCTCTAGATTCTTGCATAATAGTGATGTTAGCTATATGGGCAAGACGTTCTTGGTTCTTATATGTTTTATTTTTTTATTATTGGAGTGATATTGGCTATTTTCCAGTCTTATAGCACTTTACCTTCAAATAATGACTTTTTTAATTTAATTTCTAGAAAATGTGTGGCAAACTCCTTGAGCACACATGCAGCTATTCATTCTGGGGCTGGGGAGAATTGTTTAATTATTCTGTCACACTGTATGATTGTGTCTTCAATTGTGTATATACTTACAAAGTAGTTAAACATGTCGGCTATGCCAATACCGGTTGTGACTACTTTGCCATTTTTGCCCATCAAAGACTTGACAGAGGAACATTTCCCCTGAAGTTCTCTTGCTTTAGACCAAAATTTTACATTTCATCATTAACTGAAACTCCGAACTGAAGAATCTCACCTTATCTAACAAGGCATCACCTTCCTCTGGTGCTGGAATCTGCTTGGTGTTTTTGGGTGAAGGGTGCCTCTTGAGGATTATCGCCCAATCCTTCCGCAACCTCCTGATCCAGCTGTTCCTTCACAAAATGCGAAGATTATAACTGTTAAAATGCAGAAATGGCTGCATTAAACTTGTGTCTCAAGTGCTAGAACACTAAAACCCATTTCAATCTCTAACTCATTGCCAATTTGCGACAACCTGGGGTTTGACTTGACTAAAACCTATAAAAAATGTGTATGGTATGTGAAATACCTCCAAAGGTAGCGGGTTAAGTATGTTCCCTGGCACCGCTGAACATTTTTACTGGCTCTTGAAGTCCCGTGTAGGAGTCGATCTTCATTTAGCTCACGGCCATGGATATGCGCCTATATTTGCCTATGGCCAATTGTGAATTATGCAACCCCTCAACAGAATATGCCATTATTTCTCTTTATCCAATCTTTTTCTTGTCATGAGAACACCCGAGGAAAAAAAAACATGAACAAATTTGAAAATGAAATTAGCTAGAGTTTAATAATTTGTGAATTATTTCTTTTAAACGAATTGTCTTTTAATGATGATGTTGTTATTTCCCTAACACATAAACTCATTGTTCAACCAACTAAACAACTGCTTTTTAAATATTATTTTCTTCACAAAGAACTATGATAAAGTTACACATTACGACGAGACGAGACGAGTTTATGGATCCGTTCAGCTATGCTTTCTGCGTGTGCTTGATGGTGAATGGAGAAAACTGACATAAGTAATGAGTAAAACAGATCAATCAGTGTCTGTAATAATCAGTTTTGCATTTATAGTATTCATAGTTTTAAATTAATGAATATCTTCAGTGTTGTAGCTGGAATCCATTATGGGTCATGTTACAGTTGGTGTGAAAAAGAATGTCAAGGCAGGCAAGCCTGCTCTGTCCCTTTTCTTTATAAAGTAAAAACTTCTTAGGACAACTTGAAGGAAATGCATACCAATGGGATGCAAGATATTACAGGGCGAATAAAAGTAAACTCAACCATGGCTCGACCAACATCAATGCTAACGATTTTTGCTCAAAGAAAGACAACGATACCAAGAGAATTTCGCAAAATATTATCTCTTAGGGCACGATTCATAGTTGACACTTTAAGCTTAAGTATACTTTACATGGTAAAGTTTCCTTTATGCATTTCATAAACATTACTGTAGATGAAATAATGCTTAAGTGTCACTTAACTGTTAAAGTGCCCCCCGGAGATCACTTTCGATGCTAAGTGATCTTTAGAGATAATCAAAAATGGATGCGCTGGTTGTAAACGATGTTGAAATCATTCTCGACCCATTAACGCCGGAATTTTTTTTCCTCCGATTGTTTTCCTTTTTTCAGGAGTTGATTATTATTGTATTTAAAACTTATATCCCAAATATTATAGAAATATGTGCAGTGGTTTCATGGAAATGACCTGTGTCCATATGATCACGCTAGGCTGGTACCGTAGCAATAGCATCCCCGTTCCCGTACATTCAATTCTTCAAATAATCGCTAAATTTATCTTGCTCCCCGGATTAAGGCTTTAAAATACATAAAAATATTGATTTTAAAGTTATTTTTAATGATTCTTTTGAACATAAGGATTATATTGCGTTAACAAATTTTGCAAATATGTATGTCAAAAACGCATAAACGAATTGTGAACAGTAAAGATTTTTTAATGAAAATTTGCAAAACACGGTAGGTACACACAGTCCTAGTTCTTATTTTACACATTGGGTACGAACAGTACTTTGGCAATATTCACCTGCACAGCGGTGAAGATTACATGGTTGAATCAACTGGCCTATACCGTAAAGGCAAATTTCGTCACTTACTCAGACATGGATACTACTATTCCTTGACTTCAAAAGTCGCCCTACACTAAGCGGAGGATTTTTGTATTTTGTCAGATACATTTGGACGCTGCTGCGACGAAACTGTATTAGTGACAGTGTTTTCCCTGACTTCTTATGGAGAACCCACACATTGTGCAATGCCACGTCCACTAGCCGTGTGAATCTGCACCACCACTATTTTTTACCTCTTATCCCTATTCTGTAGTAGGACACTCTGCATTCTGTCCGTTCTACCCATGTAACGGTTGTACTCGGAAATCACTAATGGGCGAGGAATGCAAACAGTCCTATTTTCTGCCCGTGAAAATCGCGGCACAAGAGCTACGGGCTGAATGCAATGACAGGTAGTAACCACACTGACTGTGGAATTTTCTACCCACTTTACCAAAAGGAGTTCGTCCTCCTTACTGAGGTATTTATCATAAAACCCCTTTTTTTCTTACGTATTTTGTTAGATGGCATTACTGGAGAGTCTTTTGGAATACGGTTTTCTCTAATAGTTCCTGTGGCTCCATAACCCCTCTACCTAAGCTCTTTTAGAAGTTAAAACCCGGTAAATAAATTATCATAATGTAGTATATAGGCAGAGTTCCTTTTTTCTTGAGGTATTTCGTCCAGAATTTTGCAGAAGAGGAGCAGCGCATTTCCCTACCATATTCTCATATTCGGAATTCGATGCAGGGTTTCTACCTTTATAAACCTCAAAGTTCACTAAATATCCGGCAGTGGTATTTAGGGACCATAGGTACTTTGTAGCCAAATCTAATTGGCTTACCGAGGAGGAACTGTTTACAAGGGTGTCGTCCAAATTATTCAACCATGCACTCATCAAAATCCAGGTGCTCTTCAGGGCGGAACAAAGCTAGAAATTGGGTTTTCACTAGATTCATAATTGGCCTTAGCTTCCACATTTTGTCTTCTGCATTAGGCTGGGAATTATTTGCACAGTGTAAAAACCTATATATTTTCTACATAAATTCATCAGATTCAGGCTATCTATCCCGGCGCATAGCATTCACAACACATTAATTACGTAAGTCACCGATGAATTTCAGTTATCACGTTTACTGGGAACATTAATTTAACCCGAGAGAATCAAAATTCCCAGGAAGACCTTCATTTCAGCGGGTGTTATATTCAAATTACGAAAATTTTTCAATCCGGCATAATCTGTTGACTGCGAAATTAGGAAGTCAATTAATTCATCATCAAATATCAACTCGAAAATTTCAGTTGGCAACTTCTTACCAATGTCACAATAATTTGCGTCCGAAAATAATGAATTTTTTACACAAAGATCTTCATCTTTCCAAGTAGTCAATGCTCGTGTCACTTTCTACCTCTTTGATTTTGAGTTTACCCGTTTGTCACTCGTCTCGAGTCCATCGCTTTCACATTCCCCTCGTTGAGTACTCACTAATATGTCAGCACCCACTCGAAATTGACGACCTGACAAATTATCTATGAAGCCACTACAATCCTCCTCAGCAGAATCTTCATCAGATAACACGTTCCTCTCCGGAGGTTCTATGTAGATGCCTAAAATGTCGTCGTTGTCATCTTCCAGTGCTGATAAAACTTCTTGAAGAGTTATTACCATGAAAACAGACGCGTTGAATGAATAATTTATAAACATATCAATCATATTTGCAGTAGTAAATTAATGAAATATAGCTCAGATTTTTGTAGAAGAACGGAGCATCTACCTCCTGAAGTTGCCCACATAGTAATGAAATTTCAGTTGAATCGTTGTGCCGAGAAAATAAACCGTGAATCACCCTTGCTACATTGTAGCATTCCACACTCCGATTTCATGGCTTTCTAACTGATATTATTATATAATAGTTATTTCATTTCTCATTTTATTACTAGCTATATTGTAAAATAGCACCTGGATATAAATTGTAGGAAAGCTTCAGTCGAGAATTGTGAAAATGTGCCACAAAGTAGCTTCAATGCAGACACGCCAAAGAATGATTGGTATTCAATTTTTCACTCACAACCATAAAGTGAAATAAAAAAAATGATAGCTATAAAACACCAGCGCTTTATTAAAATGTCCCGAATAAGAAACATCTTATTACCTTTATCGAAAACAGCGTTCGTAACGCTGCCTTCCTCGTGGAACCCTATTGCCACGGTATCCGCCTAGCGTGATCATACGATCACGCGTAACATTTCTTCTAAATAACATTATCATTGATGAAAATTTTATAACAATATTAAGCTGTAGAGTATATTGTAGCATTCTTCGCACATGTACTAAAGTGCATGATAATTTAAGGAAAAATGCTCTTGTACTATATAGTAAACTAAAGTCATGCATTCACTCAGAGCAGTTTAGGATAAGCCACCACTTTCAGAAAGCTGTTTATCTAATACATTCAGTTGGATTTATTTAATATTTAGTCTTGTGGACGATAAATATATCAAGATATTGTAACTAAAGCTGCATTAAAAAATATGAGAAATGCGGAAAGGAGAGCAAAATAGAGCAACAAATGTTTGCTGTGATCATACGAACACGCTGGCGTTAAAGGGTTAATATTGCAGAGGAAGTGGAAATCCTGGAGAGAAACCATCCACGGAGATACATTAGAGACATGGAAAATCCGGTTGAGTATTTCCAGGAAGATGAATTCATTCGTCAAAATAGGTTTTCAAAGAATGTCGTGAACAACATTTTGGCCATCACTGTTGAAGCCATACAAAGACACAAGCTCATGAAGGAAAAAGCAACAGAAAAAACAACACTAACATAAGTAATAAATGTTTATTCAAATGTATTTGAAAATAATTGTTTCTGAAAACATACCAATTTTTTCACGCCTCTACTTAAAATCCAATTGATGGAGCTTGAATAGTTTTGATGCATATGGTAATTAACCGCAATTTAATGAAATAAATACAATTGAACGCAAACCACTAAAGACCGTAGTGGCCAATTTTTTCACGCCTCTCCTCAACCTCCAACTGATGCAGCTTGAAGGGGTTAATATTGGTACAGTAATTACCGCGAATCCAATTGATGCAGCTTGAAAAGGGTAAAGATGCGTACGGTAATTAACCGCAATTTAATGAAGTAAATACAATTAAAGGCGAACCACTAAAAGTCCTAGTGGCAAATTTTTAAAGGCCTTTCCAAAACCTCAGAATGATGGAAGTTGGAAAGGATATAGATGCGCAAGGTAATTAAGCGCAATTTAATGAAATAAGTACAAATAAAGGCGAACCACTATAAGTCGTAGTGGCAACTTTGTAAAGGCCTGTCTACAACATCCAAATGATGGAAGTTGGAAAGGGTAAAGATGCGTACGGTAATTAACCGCAATTTAATGAAATAAATACAATTGAAGGCGAACCACTATAAGTCGCAGTGACAAATTTGTAAAGGCCTGTCCACAACCTCCAAATGATGGAAGTTGGAAAGGGTAAAGATGCGTACGGTAATTAACCGCAATTTAATGAAATAAGTACAATTGAAGGCGAACCACTAAAAGTCGTAGTGGCAAATTTTTAAAGGCCTTTCCACAACCTCCAAATGATGGAAGATGGAAACGGTAAAGATGCGTACGGTAATTAACCGCAATTTAATGAAATAAAAACAATTGGAGGCGGACCACTATAAGTCGTAGTGGTAAAATTTTAAAGGCCTTTCCACAACCTCCAAATGATGGAAGTTGGAAAGGGTAAAGATGCGTACGGTAATTAACTGCAATTTAATGAAATAAATACAATTGGAGGCGGACCACTATAAGTCGTAGTGGCAAATTTTTAAAGGCCTTTCCACAACCTCAAAATGATGGAAGTTGGAAAGGGTAAAGATGCGTACGATAATTAACCGCAATTTAATGAAATAAGTACAATTGAAGGCGAACCACTAAAAGTCGTAGTGGCAAATTTTTAAAGGCCTTTCCACAACCTCCAAATGATGGAAGTTGGAAAGGGTAAAGATGCGTACGGTAATTAACCGCAATTTAATGAAATAAAAACAATTGGAGGCGGACCACTATAAGTCGTAGTGGCAAATATTTAAAGGCCTTTCCACAACCTCCAAATGATGGAAGTTGGAAAGTGTAAAGATTCGTACGGTAATTAACTGCAATTTAATGAAATAAATACTATTGAAGGCGAAACACAATAAGTCTTAGTGGCATATTTTTAAACGCCTTTCCACAACCTCCAAATGATGGAAGTTGGAAAGGGTAAAGATGCGTACGGTAATTAACCGCAACTTAATGAAATAAATACAATTGAAGGCGAACAACTATAAGTCGTAGTGGCAAATTTTTAAAGGCCTTTCCACAACCTCCAAATGAAGGAAGTTGGAAAGGGTAAAGATGCGTACGGTAATTAACCGCAATTTAATGAAATAAAAACAATTGGAGGCGGACCACTATAAGTCGTAGTGGCAAATTTTTAAACGCCTTTCCACAACCTCCAAATGATGGAACTTGGAAAGGGTAAAGATGCGTACGGTAATTAACCGCAATTTAATGAAATAAATACATTTGAAGGCGAACCACTATAAGTCGTAGTGGCAAATTTTTAAAGGCCTTTCCACAACCTCCAAATGTTGGAAGTTTGAAAGGGTAAAGATTCGTACGGTAATTAACTGAAATTTAATGAAATAAATACTATTGAAGGCGAACTACAATAAGTCGTAGTGGCAAATATTTAAAGGCCTTTCCACAACCTCCAAATGAAGGAAGTTGGAAAGGGTAAAGATGCGTACGGTAATTAACCGCAATTTAATGAAATAAAAACAATTGGAGGCGGACCACTATAAGTCGTAGTGGCAAATTTTTAAACGCCTGTACACAACCTCCAAATGATGGAAGTTGGAAAGGGTAAAGATGCGCACGGTAATTAACCGCAATTTAATGAAATAAATACATTTGAAGGCGAACCACTATAAGTCGTAGTGACAAATTTTTAAAGGCCTTTCCACAACCTCCAAATGTTGGAAGTTTGAAAGGGTAAAGATTTGTACGGTAATTAACTGCAATTTAATGAAATAAATACTATTGAAGGCGAACTACAATAAGTCGTAGTGGCAAATTTTTAAAGGCTATTTCCACAACCTCTAAATGATGGAAGTTGGAAAGGGTAAAGATGCGTACGGTAATTAACCGCAATTTAATGAAATAAATACAATTGAAGGCGGACCAGTATAAGTCGTAGTGGCAAATTTTTAAACGCCTGTCCAAAACCTCCAAATGATGGAAGTTGGAACGGGTAAAGATGCGTACGGTAATTAACCGCGATTTAATGAATTAAATACAATTGAAGGCGGACCACTATAAGTCGTAGTGGCAAATTTTTAAACGCCTGTCCACAACCACCAAATGATGGAAGTTGGAAAGGGTAAAGATGCGTACGGTAATTAACCGCAATTTAATGAAATAAAAACAATTGGAGGCGGACCACTATAAGTCGTAGTGGCAAATTTTTAAACGCCTGTCCACAACCTCCAAATGATGGAACTTGGAAAGGGTAAAGATGCGTACGGTAATTAACCCCAATTTAATGAAATAAATACATTTGAAGGCGAACCACTATAAGTCGTAGTGGCAAATTTTTAAAGGCCTTTCCACAACCTCCAAATGTTGGAAGTTTGAAAGGGTAAAGATTCGTACGGTAATTAACTGCAATTTAATGAAATAAATACTATTGAAGGCGAACTACAATAAGTCGTAGTGGCAAATATTTAAAGGCCTTTCAACAACCTCCAAATGAAGGAAGTAGGAAAGGGTAAAGATGCGTACGGTAATTAACCGCAATTTAATGAAATAAAAACAATTGGAGGCGGACCACTATAAGTTGTAGTGGCAAATTTTTAAACGCCTGTCCACAACCTCCAAATGATGGAAGTTGGAAAGGGTAAAGATGCGTACGGTAATTAACCGCAACTTAATGAAATAAATACAATTGAAGGCGAACAACTATAAGTCGTAGTGGCAAATTTTTAAAGGCCTTTTCACAACCTCCAAATGAAGGAAGTTGGAAAGGGTAAAGATGCGTACGGTAATTAACCGCAATTTAATGAAATAAAAACAATTGGAGGCGGACCACTATAGGTCGTAGTGGCAAATTTTTAAACGCCTGTCCACAACCTCCAAATGATGGAACTTGGAAAGGGTAAAGATGCGTACGGTAATTAACCGCAATTTAATGAAATAAATACATTTGAAGGCGAACCACTATAAGTCGTAGTGGCAAATTTTTAAAGGCCTTTCCACAACCTCCAAATGTTGGAAGTTTGAAAGGGTAAAGATTCGTACGGTAATTAACTGCAATTTAATGAAATAAATACTATTGAAGGCGAACTACAATAAGTCGTAGTGGCAAATATTTAAAGGCCTTTCCACAACCTCCAAATGATGGAAGTTGGAAAGGGTAAAGATGCGTACGGTAATTAACCGCAATTTAATGAAATAAATACAATTGAAGGCGGACCACTATAAGTCGTAGTGGCAAATTTGTAAAGGCCTGTCCACAACCTCCAAATGGTGGAAGTTTGAAAGGGTAAAGATGCGTACGGTAATTAACCGCAATTTAATGAAATAAAAACAATTGGAGGCGGACCACTATAAGTCGTACTGGCAAATTTTTATAGGCCTTTCCACAACCTCCAAATGATGGAAGTTGGAAAGGGTAAAGATGCGTACGGTAATTGACCGCAATTTAATGAAATAAATACAATTGAAGGCGGACCACTAAAAGTCGTAGTGGCAAATTTTTAAAGGCCTTTCCACAACCTCCAAATGATGGAAGTTGGAAAGGGTAAAGATGCGTACGGTAATTAACCTCAAATTAATGAAATAAATACAATTGAAGGCGGACCACTAAAAGTCGTAGTGGCAAATTTTTAAAGGCCTTTCCACAACCTCCAAATGATGGAAGTTGGAGAGGGTAAAGATGCGTACGGTAATTAACCGCGATTTAATGAAATAAATAAATTTGAAGGCGAACAACTATAAGTCGTAGTGGCAAATTTTTAAAGGCCTGTCCACAACCTCCAAATGATGGACGTTTGAAAGGGTAAAGATGCGTACGGTAGTTAACCTCAAATTAATGAAATAAATACAATTGAAGGCGAACCACTAAAAGCCGTAGTGGCAAATTTTTAAAGGCCTTTCCACAACCTACAAATGATGGAAGTTGGAAAGGGTAAAGATGCGTACGGTAATTAACCTCAAATTAATGAAATAAATACAATTGAAGGCGGACCACTAAAAGTCGTAGTGGCAAATTTTTAAACGCCTTTCCATAACCTCCAAATGATGGAAGTTGGAAAGGGTAAAGATGCGTACGGTAATTAACCGCGATTTAATGAAATAAATACATTTGAAGGCGGACCACTATAAGTCGTAGTGGAAATTTTTAAAGGCCTGTCCACAACCTCCAAATGATGGACGTTTGAAAGGGTAAAGATGCGTACGGTAATTATCCGCGATTTAATGAAATAAATACAATTGAAGGCGGACCACTGTAAGTCGCAGTGGCAATTTTTTAAAGGCCTGTCCACAACCTCCAAATGATGGAAGTTGGAAACGGTAAAGTTGCGTACGGTTATTAACAGCAATTTAATGAAATAAATACAATTGATGGAGAACCACTATAAATCGTAGTGGCAAATTTTTAAACGCCTGTCCACAACCTCCAAATGATGGAAGTTGGAAAGGGTAAAGATGCGTAAGGTAATTAACCGCGATTTAATGAAATAAAAACAATTGAAAGGCGGACCACTATAAGTCGTAGTGGCAAATTTTGACACGCCTGTCCACAACCTCCAAATGATGGAAGTTGGAAAGGGTAAAGATGCGTACGGTAATTAACCGCAATTTAATAAAACAAATACAATTGAAGGCGGACCACTATATGTCGTAGTGGCAAATTTTTAAACGCCTGTCCACAACCTCCAAATGATGGAAGTTGGAAAGGGTAAAGATTCGTACGGTAATTAACCGCGATTTAATAAAACAAATACAATTGAAGGCGGACCACTATAAGTCGCAGTTGCAATCTTTAAACGCCTGTCCACAACCTCCAAATGATGGAAGTTGGAAAGGGTAAAGATGCGTACGCAAATTAACCGCAATTTAATGAAATAATTATAATTGAAGGCGGACCACTATAAGTCGTAGTGGCCAATTTTTAAACGCCTGTCCAAAACCTCCAAATGATGGAAGTTGGAAAGGGTAAAGATGCGTACGGTAATTAACCGCAATTTAATGAAATAAATACAATTGAAGGCGGACCACTATAAGTCGTAGTGGCAAATTTTTAAAGGCCTTTCCACAACCTCCAAATGATGGAAGTTGGAAAGGGTAAAGATGCGTACGGTAATAAACCGCAATTTAATGAAATAAAAACAATTGGAGGCGGACCACTATAAGTCGTAGTGGCAAATATTTAAAGGCCTTTCCACAACCTCCAAATGATGGAAGTTGGAAAGTGTAAAGATTCGTACGGTAATTAACTGCAATTTAATGAAATAAATACTATTGAAGGCGAAACACAATAAGTCTTAGTGGCATATTTTTAAACGCCTTTCCACAACCTCCAAATGATGGAAGTTGGAAAGGGTAAAGATGCGTACGGTAATTAACCGCAACTTAATGAAATAAATACAATTGAAGGCGAACAACTATAAGTCGTAGTGGCAAATTTTTAAAGGCCTTTCCACAACCTCCAAATGAAGGAAGTTGGAAAGGGTAAAGATGCGTACGGTAATTAACCGCAATTTAATGAAATAAAAACAATTGGAGGCGGACCACTATAAGTCGTAGTGGCAAATTTTTAAACGCCTGTCCACAACCTCCAAATGATGGAACTTGGAAAGTGTAAAGATGCGTACGGTAATTAACCGCAATTTAATGAAATAAATACATTTGAAGGCGAACCACTATAAGTCGTAGTGGCAAATTTTTAAAGGCCTTTCCACAACCTCCAAATGTTGGAAGTTTGAAAGGGTAAAGATTCGTACGGTAATTAACTGAAATTTAATGAAATAAATACTATTGAAGGCGAACTACAATAAGTCGTAGTGGCAAATATTTAAAGGCCTTTCCACAACCTCCAAATGAAGGAAGTTGGAAAGGGTAAAGATGCGTACGGTAATTAACCGCAATTTAATGAAATAAAAACAATTGGAGGCGGACCACTATAAGTCGTAGTGGCAAATTTTTAAACGCCTGTACACAACCTCCAAATGATGGAAGTTGGAAAGGGTAAAGATGCGCACGGTAATTAACCGCAATTTAATGAAATAAATACATTTGAAGGCGAACCACTATAAGTCGTAGTGACAAATTTTTAAAGGCCTTTCCACAACCTCCAAATGTTGGAAGTTTGAAAGGGTAAAGATTTGTACGGTAATTAACTGCAATTTAATGAAATAAATACTATTGAAGGCGAACTACAATAAGTCGTAGTGGCAAATTTTTAAAGGCTATTTCCACAACCTCTAAATGATGGAAGTTGGAAAGGGTAAAGATGCGTACGGTAATTAACCGCAATTTAATGAAATAAATACAATTGAAGGCGGACCAGTATAAGTCGTAGTGGCAAATTTTTAAACGCCTGTCCAAAACCTCCAAATGATGGAAGTTGGAACGGGTAAAGATGCGTACGGTAATTAACCGCGATTTAATGAATTAAATACAATTGAAGGCGGACCACTATAAGTCGTAGTGGCAAATTTTTAAACGCCTGTCCACAACCACCAAATGATGGAAGTTGGAAAGGGTAAAGATGCGTACGGTAATTAACCGCAATTTAATGAAATAAAAACAATTGGAGGCGGACCACTATAAGTCGTAGTGGCAAATTTTTAAACGCCTGTCCACAACCTCCAAATGATGGAACTTGGAAAGGGTAAAGATGCGTACGGTAATTAACCCCAATTTAATGAAATAAATACATTTGAAGGCGAACCACTATAAGTCGTAGTGGCAAATTTTTAAAGGCCTTTCCACAACCTCCAAATGTTGGAAGTTTGAAAGGGTAAAGATTCGTACGGTAATTAACTGCAATTTAATGAAATAAATACTATTGAAGGCGAACTACAATAAGTCGTAGTGGCAAATATTTAAAGGCCTTTCAACAACCTCCAAATGAAGGAAGTTGGAAAGGGTAAAGATGCGTACGGTAATTAACCGCAATTTAATGAAATAAATACAATTGAAGGCGGACCACTATAAGTCGTAGTGGCAAATTTGTAAAGGCCTGTCCACAACCTCCAAATGGTGGAAGTTGGAAAGGGTAAAGATGCGTACGGTAATTAACCGCAATTTAATGAAATAAAAACAATTGGAGGCGGACCACTATAGGTCGTAGTGGCAAATTTTTAAACGCCTGTCCACAACCTCCAAATGATGGAACTTGGAAAGGGTAAAGATGCGTACGGTAATTAACCGCAATTTAATGAAATAAATACATTTGAAGGCGAACCACTATAAGGCGTAGTGGCAAATTTTTAAAGGCCTTTCCACAACCTCCAAATGTTGGAAGTTTGAAAGGGTAAAGATTCGTACGGTAATGAACTGCAATTTAATGAAATAAATACTATTGAAGGCGAACTACAATAAGTCGTAGTGGCAAATATTTAAAGGCCTTTCCACAACCTCCAAATGATGGAAGTTGGAATGGGTAAAGATGCGTACGGTAATTAACCGCAATTTAATGAAATAAATACAATTGAAGGCGGACCACTATAAGTCGTAGTGGCAAATTTGTAAAGGCCTGTCCACAACCTCCAAATGGTGGAAGTTTGAAAGGGTAAAGATGCGTACGGTAATTAACCGCAATTTAATGAAATAAAAACAATTGGAGGCGGACCACTATAAGTCGTACTGGCAAATTTTTATAGGCCTTTCCACAACCTCCAAATGATGGAAGTTGGAAAGGGTAAAGATGCGTACGGTAATTGACCGCAATTTAATGAAATAAATACAATTGAAGGCGGACCACTAAAAGTCGTAGTGGCAAATTTTTAAAGGCCTTTCCACAACCTCCAAATGATGGAAGTTGGAAAGGGTAAAGATGCGTACGGTAATTAACCTCAAATTAATGAAATAAATACAATTGAAGGCGGACCACTAAAAGTCGTAGTGGCAAATTTTTAAAGGCCTTTCCACAACCTCCAAATGATGGAAGTTGGAGAGGGTAAAGATGCGTACGGTAATTAACCGCGATTTAATGAAATAAATAAATTTGAAGGCGAACAACTATAAGTCGTAGTGGCAAATTTTTAAAGGCCTGTCCACAACCTCCAAATGATGGACGTTTGAAAGGGTAAAGATGCGTACGGTAGTTAACCTCAAATTAATGAAATAAATACAATTGAAGGCGAACCACTAAAAGTCGTAGTGGCAAATTTTTAAAGGCCTTTCCACAACCTACAAATGATGGAAGTTGGAAAGGGTAAAGATGCGTACGGTAATTAACCTCAAATTAATGAAATAAATACAATTGAAGGCGGACCACTAAAAGTCGTAGTGGCAAATTTTTAAACGCCTTTCCATAACCTCCAAATGATGGAAGTTGGAAAGGGTAAAGATGCGTACGGTAATTAACCGCGATTTAATGAAATAAATACATTTGAAGGCGGACCACTATAAGTCGTAGTGGAAATTTTTAAAGGCCTGTCCACAACCTCCAAATGATGGACGTTTGAAAGGGTAAAGATGCGTACGGTAATTATCCGCGATTTAATGAAATAAATACAATTGAAGGCGGACCACTGTAAGTCGCAGTGGCAAATTTTTAAAGGCCTGTCCACAACCTCCAAATGATGGAAGTTGGAAACGGTAAAGTTGCGTACGGTTATTAACAGCAATTTAATGAAATAAATACAATTGATGGAGAACCACTATAAATCGTAGTGGCAAATTTTTAAACGCCTGTCCACAACCTCCAAATGATGGAAGTTGGAAAGGGTAAAGATGCGTAAGGTAATTAACCGCGATTTAATGAAATAAAAACAATTGAAAGGCGGACCACTATAAGTCGTAGTGGCAAATTTTGACACGCCTGTCCACAACCTCCAAATGATGGAAGTTGGAAAGGGTAAAGATGCGTACGGTAATTAACCGCAATTTAATAAAACAAATACAATTGAAGGCGGACCACTATATGTCGTAGTGGCAAATTTTTAAACGCCTGTCCACAACCTCCAAATGATGGAAGTTGGAAAGGGTAAAGATTCGTACGGTAATTAACCGCGATTTAATAAAACAAATACAATTGAAGGCGGACCACTATAAGTCGCAGTTGCAATCTTTAAACGCCTGTCCACAACCTCCAAATGATGGAAGTTGGAAAGGGTAAAGATGCGTACGCAAATTAACCGCAATTTAATGAAATAATTATAATTGAAGGCGGACCACTATAAGTCGTAGTGGCCAATTTTTAAACGCCTGTCCAAAACCTCCAAATGATGGAAGTTGGAAAAGGTAAAGATGCGTACGGTAATTAACCGCAATTTAATGAAATAAATACAATTGAAGGCGGACCACTATAAGTCGTAGTGGCAAATTTTTAAAGGCCTGTCCACATCCTCCAAATGATGGAATTTCGAAATGGTAAAGATGCGTACGGCAATTAACCGATTTTTAATGAAATAAATGCAATTGAAGGCGAACCACTATAAGTCGTAGTGGCAAAATTTTAAAGGCCTTTCCACAACCTCCAAATGATGGAAGTTGGAAAGGGTAAAGATGCGTACGGTAATTAACTGCAATTTAATGAAATAAATACAATTGGAGGCGGACCACTATAAGTCGTAGTGGCAAATTTTTAAAGGCCTTTCCACAACCTCAAAATGATGGAAGTTGGAAAGGGTAAAGATGCGTACGATAATTAACCGCAATTTAATGAAATAAAAACAATTGGAGGCGGACCACTATAAGTCGTAGTGGCAAATATTTAAAGGCCTTTCCACAACCTCCAAATGATGGAAGTTGGAAAGTGTAAAGATTCGTACGGTAATTAACTGCAATTTAATGAAATAAATACTATTGAAGGCGAAACACAATAAGTCTTAGTGGCAAATTTTTAAACGCCTTTCCACAACCTCCAAATGATGGAAGTTGGAAAGGGTAAAGATGCGTACGGTAATTAACCGCAACTTAATGAAATAAATACAATTGAAGGCGAACAACTATAAGTCGTAGTGGCAAATTTTTAAAGGCCTTTCCACAACCTCCAAATGAAGGAAGTTGGAAAGGGTAAAGATGCGTACGGTAATTAACCGCAATTTAATGAAATAAAAACAATTGGAGGCGGACCACTATAAGTCGTAGTGGCAAATTTTTAAACGCCTGTCCACAACCTCAAAATGATGGAACTTGGAAAGGGTAAAGATGCGTACGGTAATTAACCGCAATTTAATGAAATAAATACATTTGAAGGCGAACCACTATAAGTCGTAGTGGCAAATTTTTAAAGGCCTTTCCACAACCTCCAAATATTGGAAGTTTGAAAGGGTAAAGATTCGTACGGTAATTAACTGCAATTTAATGAAATAAATACTATTGAAGGCGAACTACAATAAGTCGTAGTGGCAAATATTTAAAGGCCTTTCCACAACCTCCAAATGAAGGAAGTTGGAAAGGGTAAAGATGCGTACGGTAATTAACCGCAATTTAATGAAATAAAAACAATTGGAGGCGGACCACTATAAGTCGTAGTGGCAAATTTTTAAACGCCTGTACACAACCTCCAAATGATGGAAGTTGGAAAGGGTAAAGATGCGCACGGTAATTAACCGCAATTTAATGAAATAAATACATTTGAAGGCGAACCACTATAAGTCGTAGTGACAAATTTTTAAAGGCCTTTCCACAACCTCCAAATGTTGGAAGTTTGAAAGGGTAAAGATTTGTACGGTAATTAACTGCAATTTAATGAAATAAAAACAATTGGAGGCGGACCACTATAAGTCGTACTGGCAAATTTTTATAGGCCTTTCCACAACCTCCAAATGATGGAAGTTGGAAAGGGTAAAGATGCGTACGGTAATTAACCGCAATTTAATGAAATAAATACAATTGAAGGCGGACCACTAAAAGTCGTAGTGGCAAATTTTTAAAGGCCTTTCCACAACCTCCAAATGATGGAAGTTGGAAAGGGTAAAGATGCGTACGGTAATTAACCGCGATTTAATGAAATAAATACAATTGAAGGCGAACAACTATAAGTCGTAGTGGCAAATTTTTAAAGGCTATTTCCACAACCTCTAAATGATGGAAGTTAGAAAGGGTAAAGTTGCGTACGGTAATTAACCGCAATTTAATGAAATAAATACAATTGAAGGCGGACCAGTATAAGTCGTAGTGGCAAATTTTTAAACGCCTGTCCAAAACCTCCAAATGATGGAAGTTGGAACGGGTAAAGATGCGTACGGTAATTAACCGTGATTTAATGAATTAAATACAATTGAAGGCGGACCACTATAAGTCGTAGTGGCAAATTTGTAAAGGCCTGTCCACAACCTCCAAATGGTGGAAGTTTGAAAGGGTAAAGATGCGTACGGTAATTAACCGCAATTTAATGAAATAAAAACAATTGAAGGCGGACCACTAAAAGTCGTAGTGGCAAATTTTTAAAGGCCTTTCCACAACCTCCAAATGATGGAAGTTGGAGAGGGTAAAGATGCGTACGGTAATTAACCGCGATTTAATGAAATAAATACAATTGAAGGCGAACCACTAAAAGTCGTAGTGGCAAATTTTTAAAGGCCTTTCCACAACCTACAAATGATGAAAGTTGGAAAGGGTAAAGATGCGTACGGTAATTAACCTCAAATTAATGAAATAAATACAATTGAAGGCGGACCACTAAAAGTCGTAGTGGCAACTTTTTAAACGCCTTTCCATAACCTCCAAATGATGGAAGTTGGAAAGGGTAAAGATGCGTACGGTAATTAACCGCGATTTAATGAAATAAATACATTTGAAGGCGGACCACTATAAGTCGTAGTGGAAATTTTTAAAGGCCTGTCCACAACCTCCAAATGATGGACGTTTGAAAGGGTAAAGATGCGTACGGTAATTATCCGCGATTTAATGAAATAAATACAATTGAAGGCGGACCACTGTAAGTCGCAGTGGCAAATTTTTAAAGGCCTGTCCACAACCTCCAAATGATAAAAGTTGGAAAGGGTAAAGATGCGTACGGCAATTAACCGCGATTTAATGAAATAAATACAATTGAAGGCGAACCACTAAAAGTCGTAGTGGCAAATTTTTAAAGGCCTGTCCACATCCTCCAAATGATGGAATTTCGAAAGGGTAAAGATGCGTACGGCAATTAACCGCAATTTAATGAAATAAATGCAATTGAAGGCGGACCACTAAAAGTCGCAGTGGAAAATTTTTAAAGGCCTTTCCACAACCTCCAAATGATGGAAGATTGAAAAAGTAAAGTTGCGTACGGTTATTAACAGATTTTTAATGAAATAAATACAATTGATGGAGATCCACTATAAATCGTAGTAGCAAATTTTTAAACGCCTGTCCACAACCTCCAAATGATGACAGTTTGAAAGGGTAAAGATGCGTACGGTAATTAACCACAATTTAATGAAATAAATACAATTGAAGGCGGACAATTAAAAGTCGTAGTGGCAAATTTTTAAACGCCTTTCCATACGTCCAAATGATGGAAGTTGGAAAGGGTAAAGATGCGTACGGTAATTAACCGCAATTTAATGAAATAAATACAATTGAAGGCGAACCACTATAAGTCGTATTGGCAAATTTTTAAACGCCTGTCCACAACCTCCAAATGATGGAAGATAGAAAGGGTAAAGATGCGTACGGTAATTAACCGCGATTTAATGAAATAAATACAATTGATGGCGAACCACTAAAAGTCTTAGTGGCAAATTTTTAAACGCCTGTCAAAAACCCTCAAATGATGGCAGTTGGAAAGGGTAAAGATGCGTAAGGTAATTAACCGCGATTTAATGAAATAAATACAATTGAAAACGGACCACTATAAGTCGTAGTGGCAAATTTTTAAACGCCTTTCCACAACCTCCAAGTGATGGAAGATGGAAACGGTAATGATGCGAACGGTAATTAACCGCAATTTAATGATATAAAAACAATTGAAGGCGAACCAATACATGTCGTAGTGGCAAATTTTTAAAGGCCTCTCCACAACCTCCAAATGATGGAAGATGGAAACGGTAAAGATGCGTACGGTAATTAACCGCAATTTAATGAAATAAAAACAATTGAAGGCGGACCAATACAAGTCGTAGTGGCAAATTTTTAAAGGCCTCTCCACAACCTCCAAATGATGGAAGATGGAAACGGTAAAGATGCGTACGGTAATTAACCGCAATTTAATGAAATAAATACAATTGAAGGTGAACCACTATGAGTTGTATTGGTAAATTTTTAAAGGCCTGTCCACAACCTCCAAATGATGGAAGTTTGAAAGGGTAAAGATGCGTACGGTAATTAACCACAATTTAATGAAATAAATACAATTGAAGGCGGACCACTATAAGTCGTAGTGGCAAATTTTTAAACGCCTGTCCAAAACCTCCAAATGATGGAAGTTGGAAAGGGTAAAGATGCGTAAGGTAATTAATCGCGATTTAATGAAATAAAAACAATTGAAAGGTGGACCACTATAAGTCGTAGTGGCAAATTTTGACACGCCTGTCCACAACCTCCAAATGATGGAAGTTGGAAAGGGTAAAGATGCGTACGGTAATTAACCGCAATTTAATAAAATAAATACAATTGAAGGCGGACCACTATATGTCGTAGTGGCAAATTTTTAAACGCCTGTCCACAACCTCCAAATGATGGAAGTTGGAAAGGGTAAAGATTCGTACGGTAATTAACCGCGATTTAATAAAACAAATACAATTGAAGGCGGACCACTATAAGTCGCAGTTGCAATCTTTAAACGCCTGTCCAAAACCTCCAAATGATGGAAGTTGGAAAGGGTAAAGATGCGTACGGTAATTAACCGCAATTTAATGAAATAAATACAATTGAAGGCGGACCACTATAAGTCGTAGTGGCAAATTTTTAAAGGCCTGTCCACATCCTCCAAATGATGGAATTTCGAAAGGGTAAAGATGCGTACGGCAATTAACCGATTTTTAATGAAATAAATGCAATTGAAGGCGAACCACTATAAGTCGTAGTGGCAAATTTTTAAACGCCTGTCCACAACCTCCAAATGATGGAAGTTGGAAAGGGTAAAGATGCGTACGGTAATTAACAGCGATTTGATGAAATAAATACAATTGAAGGCGAACCAGTATAAGTCGTAGTGGCAAATTTTTAAAGGCCTGTCCACATCCTCCAAATGATGGAATTTCGAAAGGGTAAAGATGCGTACGGCAATTAACCGCAATTTAATGAAATAAATGCAATTAAAGCGGACCACTAAAAGTATCAGTGGAAAATTTTTAAAGGCCTTTCCACAACCTCCAAATGATGGAAGTTGGAAAGGGTAAAGATGCGTACGGTAATTAACCGCAAACAATGAAAATAATAAAATTGAAGGCGGACCACTAAAAGTCGTAGTGGTATATTTTTAAAAGCCTTTCCACAACCTCCAAATGATGAAGTTGGAAAGGGTTAAGATAATTACGGTAATTAACCGCAATTTAATGAAATAAATACAATTGAAGACGAACCACTATAAGTCGTATTGGCAAATTTTTAAAGGCCTGTCCACAACCTCCAAATGATGGAAGTTTGAAAGTGTAAAAATGCGTACGGTAATTAACCGCAATTTAATGAAATAAAAACAATTGGAGGCGGACCACTATAAGTCGTAGTGGCAAATATTTAAAGGCCTTTCCACAACCTCCAAATGATGGAAGTTGGAAACGGTAAAGTTGCGTACGGTTATTAACAGCAATTTAATGAAATAAATACAATTGATGGAGAACCACTATAAATCGTAGTGGCAAATTTTTAAACGCCTGTCCACAACCTCCAAATGATGGAAGTTGGAAAGGGTAAAGATGCGTAAGGTAATTAACCGCGATTTAATGAAATAAAAACAATTGAAAGGCGGACCACTATAAGTCGTAGTGGCAAATTTTGACACGCCTGTCCACAACCTCCAAATGATGGAAGTTGGAAAGGGTAAAGATGCGTACGGTAATTAACCGCAATTTAATAAAACAAATACAATTGAAGGCGGACCACTATATGTCGTAGTGGCAAATTTTTAAACGCCTGTCCACAACCTCCAAATGATGGAAGTTGGAAAGGGTAAAGATTCGTACGGTAATTAACCGCGATTTAATAAAACAAATACAATTGAAGGCGGACCACTATAAGTCGCAGTTGCAATCTTTAAACGCCTGTCCACAACCTCCAAATGATGGAAGTTGGAAAGGGTAAAGATGCGTACGCAAATTAACCGCAATTTAATGAAATAATTATAATTGAAGGCGGACCACTATAAGTCGTAGTGGCCAATTTTTAAACGCCTGTCCAAAACCTCCAAATGATGGAAGTTGGAAAGGGTAAAGATGCGTACGGTAATTAACCGCAATTTAATGAAATAAATACAATTGAAGGCGGACCACTATAAGTCGTAGTGGCAAATTTTTAAAGGCCTGTCCACATCCTCCAAATGATGGAATTTCGAAATGGTAAAGATGCGTACGGCAATTAACCGATTTTTAATGAAATAAATGCAATTGAAGGCGAACCACTATAAGTCGTAGTGGTAAAATTTTAAAGGCCTTTCCACAACCTCCAAATGATGGAAGTTGGAAAGGGTAAAGATGCGTACGGTAATTAACTGCAATTTAATGAAATAAATACAATTGGAGGCGGACCACTATAAGTCGTAGTGGCAAATTTTTAAAGGCCTTTCCACAACCTCAAAATGATGGAAGTTGGAAAGGGTAAAGATGCGTACGATAATTAACCGCAATTTAATGAAATAAAAACAATTGGAGGCGGACCACTATAAGTCGTAGTGGCAAATATTTAAAGGCCTTTCCACAACCTCCAAATGATGGAAGTTGGAAAGTGTAAAGATTCGTACGGTAATTAACTGCAATTTAATGAAATAAATACTATTGAAGGCGAAACACAATAAGTCTTAGTGGCAAATTTTTAAACGCCTTTCCACAACCTCCAAATGATGGAAGTTGGAAAGGGTAAAGATGCGTACGGTAATTAACCGCAACTTAATGAAATAAATACAATTGAAGGCGAACAACTATAAGTCGTAGTGGCAAATTTTTAAAGGCCTTTCCACAACCTCCAAATGAAGGAAGTTGGAAAGGGTAAAGATGCGTACGGTAATTAACCGCAATTTAATGAAATAAAAACAATTGGAGGCGGTCCACTATAAGTCGTAGTGGCAAATTTTTAAACGCCTGTCCACAACCTCAAAATGATGGAACTTGGAAAGGGTAAAGATGCGTACGGTAATTAACCGCAATTTAATGAAATAAATACATTTGAAGGCGAACCACTATAAGTCGTAGTGGCAAATTTTTAAAGGCCTTTCCACAACCTCCAAATATTGGAAGTTTGAAAGGGTAAAGATTCGTACGGTAATTAACTGCAATTTAATGAAATAAATACTATTGAAGGCGAACTACAATAAGTCGTAGTGGCAAATATTTAAAGGCCTTTCCACAACCTCCAAATGAAGGAAGTTGGAAAGGGTAAAGATGCGTACGGTAATTAACCGCAATTTAATGAAATAAAAACAATTGGAGGCGGACCACTATAAGTCGTAGTGGCAAATTTTTAAACGCCTGTACACAACCTCCAAATGATGGAAGTTGGAAAGGGTAAAGATGCGCACGGTAATTAACCGCAATTTAATGAAATAAATACATTTGAAGGCGAACCACTATAAGTCGTAGTGACAAATTTTTAAAGGCCTTTCCACAACCTCCAAATGTTGGAAGTTTGAAAGGGTAAAGATTTGTACGGTAATTAACTGCAATTTAATGAAATAAATACTATTGAAGGCAAACTACAATAAGTCGTAGTGGCAAATTTTTAAAGGCTATTTCCACAACCTCTAAATGATGGAAGTTAGAAAGGGTAAAGATGCGTACGGTAATTAACCGCAATTTAATGAAATAAATACAATTGAAGGCGGACCAGTATAAGTCGTAGTGGCAAATTTTTAAACGCCTGTCCAAAACCTCCAAATGATGGAAGTTGGAACGGGTAAAGATGCGTACGGTAATTAACCGCGATTTAATGAATTAAATACAATTGAAGGCGGACCACTATAAGTCGTAGTGGCAAATTTTTAAACGCCTGTCCACAACCACCAAATGATGGAAGTTGGAAAGGGTAAAGATGCGTACGGTAATTAACCGCAATTTAATGAAATAAAAACAATTGGAGGCGGACCACTATAAGTCGTAGTGGCAAATTTTTAAACGCCTGTCCACAACCTCCAAATGATGGAACTTGGAAAGGGTAAAGATGCGTACGGTAATTAACCGCAATTTAATGAAATAAATACATTTGAAGGCGAACCACTATAAGTCGTAGTGGCAAATTTTTAAAGGCCTTTCCACAACCTCCAAATGTTGGAAGTTTGAAAGGGTAAAGATACGTACGGTAATTAACTGCAATTTAATGAAATAAATACTATTGAAGGCGAACTACAATAAGTCGTAGTGGCAAATATTTAAAGGCCTTTCCACAACCTCCAAATGAAGGAAGTTGGAAAGGGTAAAGATGCGTACGGTAATTAACCGCAATTTAATGAAATAAAAACAATTGGAGGCGGACCACTATAAGTCGTAGTGGCAAATTTTTAAACGCCTGTCCACAACCTCCAAATGATGGAAGTTGGAAAGGGTAAAGATGCGTACGGTAATTAACCGCAACTTAATGAAATAAATACAATTGAAGGCGAACAACTATAAGTCGTAGTGGCAAATTTTTAAAGGCCTTTTCACAACCTCCAAATGAAGGAAGTTGGAAAGGGTAAAGATGCGTACGGTAATTAACCGCAATTTAATGAAATAAAAACAATTGGAGGCGGACCACTATAGGTCGTCGTGGCAAATTTTTAAACGCCTGTCCACAACCTCCAAATGATGGAACTTGGAAAGGGTAAAGATGCGTACGGTAATTAACCGCAATTTAATGAAATAAATACATTTGAAGGCGAACCACTATAAGTCGTAGTGGCAAATTTTTAAAGGCCTTTCCACAACCTCCAAATGTTGGAAGTTTGAAAGGGTAAAGATTCGTACGGTAATTAACTGCAATTTAATGAAATAAATACTATTGAAGGCGAACTACAATAAGTCGTAGTGGCAAATATTTAAAGGCCTTTCCACAACCTCCAAATGATGGAAGTTGGAAAGGGTAAAGATGCGTACGGTAATTAACCGCAATTTAATGAAATAAATACAATTGAAGGCGGACCACTATAAGTCGTAGTGGCAAATTTGTAAAGGCCTGTCCACAACCTCCAAATGGTGAAAGTTTGAAAGGGTAAAGATGCGTACGGTAATTAACTGCAATTTAATGAAATAAAAACAATTGGAGGCGGACCACTATAAGTCGTACTGGCAAATTTTTATAGGCCTTTCCACAACCTCCAAATGATGGAAGTTGGAAAGGGTAAAGATGCGTACGGTAATTAACCGCAATTTAATGAAATAAATACAATTGAAGGCGGACCACTAAAAGTCGTAGTGGCAAATTTTTAAAGGCCTTTCCACAACCTCCAAATGATGGAAGTTGGAAAGGGTAAAGATGCGTACGGTAATTAACCGCGATTTAATGAAATAAATACAATTGAAGGCGAACAACTATAAGTCGTAGTGGCAAATTTTTAAAGGCTATTTCCACAACCTCTAAATGATGGAAGTTAGAAAGGGTAAAGATGCGTACGGTAATTAACCGCAATTTAATGAAATAAATACAATTGAAGGCGGACCAGTATAAGTCGTAGTGGCAAATTTTTAAACGCCTGTCCAAAACCTCCAAATGATGGAAGTTGGAACGGGTAAAGATGCGTACGGTAATTAACCGTGATTTAATGAATTAAATACAATTGAAGGCGGACCACTATAAGTCGTAGTGGCAAATTTGTAAAGGCCTGTCCACAACCTCCAAATGGTGGAAGTTTGAAAGGGTAAAGATGCGTACGGTAATTAACCGCAATTTAATGAAATAAAAACAATTGAAGGCGGACCACTAAAAGTCGTAGTGGCAAATTTTTAAAGGCCTTTCCACAACCTCCAAATGATGGAAGTTGGAGAGGGTAAAGATGCGTACGGTAATTAACCGCGATTTAATGAAATAAATACAATTGAAGGCGAACCACTAAAAGTCGTAGTGGCAAATTTTTAAAGGCCTTTCCACAACCTACAAATGATGAAAGTTGGAAAGGGTAAAGATGCGTACGGTAATTAACCTCAAATTAATGATATAAATACAATTGAAGGCGGACCACTAAAAGTCGTAGTGGCAACTTTTTAAACGCCTTTCCATAACCTCCAAATGATGGAAGTTGGAAAGGGTAAAGATGCGTACGGTAATTAACCGCGATTTAATGAAATAAATACATTTGAAGGCGGACCACTATAAGTCGTAGTGGAAATTTTTAAAGGCCTGTCCACAACCTCCAAATGATGGACGTTTGAAAGGGTAAAGATGCGTACGGTAATTATCCGCGATTTAATGAAATAAATACAATTGAAGGCGGACCACTGTAAGTCGCAGTGGCAAATTTTTAAAGGCCTGTCCACAACCTCCAAATGATAAAAGTTGGAAAGGGTAAAGATGCGTACGGCAATTAACCGCGATTTAATGAAATAAATACAATTGAAGGCGAACCACTAAAAGTCGTAGTGGCAAATTTTTAAACGCCTGTCCACATCCTCCAAATGATGGAATTTCGAAAGGGTAAAGATGCGTACGGCAATTAACCGCAATTTAATGAAATAAATGCAATTGAAGGCGGACCACTAAAAGTCGCAGTGGAAAATTTTTAAAGGCCTTTCCACAACCTCCAAATGATGGAAGATTGAAAAAGTGAAGTTGCGTACGGTTATTAACAGATTTTTAATGAAATAAATACAATTGATGGAGATCCACTATAAATCGTAGTAGCAAATTTTTAAACGCCTGTCCACAACCTCCAAATGATGACAGTTTGAAAGGGTAAAGATGCGTACGGTAATTAACCACAATTTAATGAAATAAATACAATTGAAGGCGGACAATTAAAAGTCGTAGTGGCAAATTTTTAAACGCCTTTCCATACGTCCAAATGATGGAAGTTGGAAAGGGTAAAGATGCGTACGGTAATTAACCGCAATTTAATGAAATAAATACAATTGAAGGCGAACCACTATAAGTCGTATTGGCAAATTTTTAAACGCCTGTCCACAACCTCCAAATGATGGAAGATAGAAAGGGTAAAGATGCGTACGGTAATTAACCGCGATTTAATGAAATAAATACAATTGATGGCGAACCACTAAAAGTCTTAGTGGCAAATTTTTAAACGCCTGTCAAAAACCCTCAAATGATGGCAGTTGGAAAGGGTAAAGATGCGTAAGGTAATTAACCGCGATTTAATGAAATAAATACAATTGAAAACGGACCACTATAAGTCGTAGTGGCAAATTTTTAAACGCCTTTCCACAACCTCCAAGTGATGGAAGATGGAAACGGTAATGATGCGAACGGTAATTAACCGCAATTTAATGATATAAAAACAATTGAAGGCGAACCAATACATGTCGTAGTGGCAAATTTTTAAAGGCCTCTCCACAACCTCCAAATGATGGAAGATGGAAACGGTAAAGATGCGTACGGTAATTAACCGCAATTTAATGAAATAAAAACAATTGAAGGCGGACCAATACAAGTCGTAGTGGCAAATTTTTAAAGGCCTCTCCACAACCTCCAAATGATGGAAGATGGAAACGGTAAAGATGCGTACGGTAATTAACCGCAATTTAATGAAATAAATACAATTGAAGGTGAACCACTATGAGTCGTATTGGTAAATTTTTAAAGGCCTGTCCACAACCTCCAAATGATGGAAGTTTGAAAGGGTAAAGATGCGTACGGTAATTAACCACAATTTAATGAAATAAATACAATTGAAGGCGGACCACTATAAGTCGTAGTGGCAAATTTTTAAACGCCTGTCCAAAACCTCCAAATGATGGAAGTTGGAAAGGGTAAAGATGCGTAAGGTAATTAACCGCGATTTAATGAAATAAAAACAATTGAAAGGTGGACCACTATAAGTCGTAGTGGCAAATTTTGACACGCCTGTCCACAACCTCCAAATGATGGAAGTTGGAAAGGGTAAAGATGCGTACGGTAATTAACCGCAATTTAATAAAATAAATACAATTGAAGGCGGACCACTATATGTCGTAGTGGCAAATTTTTAAACGCCTGTCCACAACCTCCAAATGATGGAAGTTGGAAAGGGTAAAGATTCGTACGGTAATTAACCGCGATTTAATAAAACAAATACAATTGAAGGCGGACCACTATAAGTCGCAGTTGCAATCTTTAAACGCCTGTCCAAAACCTCCAAATGATGGAAGTTGGAAAGGGTAAAGATGCGTACGGTAATTAACCGCAATTTAATGAAATAAATACAATTGAAGGCGGACCACTATAAGTCGTAGTGGCAAATTTTTAAAGGCCTGTCCACATCCTCCAAATGATGGAATTTCGAAAGGGTAAAGATGCGTACGGCAATTAACCGATTTTTAATGAAATAAATGCAATTGAAGGCGAACCACTATAAGTCGTAGTGGCAAATTTTTAAACGCCTGTCCACAACCTCCAAATGATGGAAGTTGGAAAGGGTAAAGATGCGTACGGTAATTAACAGCGATTTGATGAAATAAATACAATTGAAGGCGAACCAGTATAAGTCGTAGTGGCAAATTTTTAAAGGCCTGTCCACATCCTCCAAATGATGGAATTTCGAAAGGGTAAAGATGCGTACGGCAATTAACCGCAATTTAATGAAATAAATGCAATTAAAGCGGACCACTAAAAGTATCAGTGGAAAATTTTTAAAGGCCTTTCCACAACCTCCAAATGATGGAAGTTGGAAAGGGTAAAGATGCGTACGGTAATTAACCGCAAACAATGAAAATAATAAAATTGAAGGCGGACCACTAAAAGTCGTAGTGGTATATTTTTAAAAGCCTTTCCACAACCTCCAAATGATGAAGTTGGAAAGGGTTAAGATAATTACGGTAATTAACCGCAATTTAATGAAATAAATACAATTGAAGACGAACCACTATAAGTCGTATTGGCAAATTTTTAAAGGCCTGTCCACAACCTCCAAATGATGGAAGTTTGAAAGTGTAAAAATGCGTACGGTAATTAACCGCAATTTAATGAAATAAAAACAATTGGAGGCGGACCACTATAAGTCGTAGTGGCAAATATTTAAAGGCCTTTCCACAACCTCCAAATGATGGAAGTTGGAAACGGTAAAGTTGCGTACGGTTATTAACAGCAATTTAATGAAATAAATACAATTGATGGAGAACCACTATAAATCGTAGTGGCAAATTTTTAAACGCCTGTCCACAACCTCCAAATGATGGAAGTTGGAAAGGGTAAAGATGCGTAAGGTAATTAACCGCGATTTAATGAAATAAAAACAATTGAAAGGCGGACCACTATAAGTCGTAGTGGCAAATTTTGACACGCCTGTCCACAACCTCCAAATGATGGAAGTTGGAAAGGGTAAAGATGCGTACGGTAATTAACCGCAATTTAATAAAACAAATACAATTGAAGGCGGACCACTATATGTCGTAGTGGCAAATTTTTAAACGCCTGTCCACAACCTCCAAATGATGGAAGTTGGAAAGGGTAAAGATTCGTACGGTAATTAACCGCGATTTAATAAAACAAATACAATTGAAGGCGGACCACTATAAGTCGCAGTTGCAATCTTTAAACGCCTGTCCACAACCTCCAAATGATGGAAGTTGGAAAGGGTAAAGATGCGTACGCAAATTAACCGCAATTTAATGAAATAATTATAATTGAAGGCGGACCACTATAAGTCGTAGTGGCCAATTTTTAAACGCCTGTCCAAAACCTCCAAATGATGGAAGTTTGAAAGGGTAAAGATGCGTACGGTAATTAACCGCAATTTAATGAAATAAATACAATTGAAGGCGGACCACTATAAGTCGTAGTGGCAAATTTTTCAAGGCCTGTCCACATCCTCCAAATGATGGAATTTCGAAATGGTAAAGATGCGTACGGCAATTAACCGATTTTTAATGAAATAAATGCAATTGAAGGCGAACCACTATAAGTCGTAGTGGTAAAATTTTAAAGGCCTTTCCACAACCTCCAAATGATGGAAGTTGGAAAGGGTAAAGATGCGTACGGTAATTAACTGCAATTTAATGAAATAAATACAATTGGAGGCGGACCACTATAAGTCGTAGTGGCAAATTTTTAAAGGCCTTTCCACAACCTCAAAATGATGGAAGTTGGAAAGGGTAAAGATGCGTACGATAATTAACCGCAATTTAATGAAATAAAAACAATTGGAGGCGGACCACTATAAGTCGTAGTGGCAAATATTTAAAGGCCTTTCCACAACCTCCAAATGATGGAAGTTGGAAAGTGTAAAGATTCGTACGGTAATTAACTGCAATTTAATGAAATAAATACTATTGAAGGCGAAACACAATAAGTCTTAGTGGCAAATTTTTAAACGCCTTTCCACAACCTCCAAATGATGGAAGTTGGAAAGGGTAAAGATGCGTACGGTAATTAACCGCAACTTAATGAAATAAATACAATTGAAGGCGAACAACTATAAGTCGTAGTGGCAAATTTTTAAAGGCCTTTCCACAACCTCCAAATGAAGGAAGTTGGAAAGGGTAAAGATGCGTACGGTAATTAACCGCAATTTAATGAAATAAAAACAATTGGAGGCGGACCACTATAAGTCGTAGTGGCAAATTTTTAAACGCCTGTCCACAACCTCAAAATGATGGAACTTGGAAAGGGTAAAGATGCGTACGGTAATTAACCGCAATTTAATGAAATAAATACATTTGAAGGCGAACCACTATAAGTCGTAGTGGCAAATTTTTAAAGGCCTTTCCACAACCTCCAAATATTGGAAGTTTGAAAGGGTAAAGATTCGTACGGTAATTAACTGCAATTTAATGAAATAAATACTATTGAAGGCGAACTACAATAAGTCGTAGTGGCAAATATTTAAAGGCCTTTCCACAACCTCCAAATGAAGGAAGTTGGAAAGGGTAAAGATGCGTACGGTAATTAACCGCAATTTAATGAAATAAAAACAATTGGAGGCGGACCACTATAAGTCGTAGTGGCAAATTTTTAAACGCCTGTACACAACCTCCAAATGATGGAAGTTGGAAAGGGTAAAGATGCGCACGGTAATTAACCGCAATTTAATGAAATAAATACATTTGAAGGCGAACCACTATAAGTCGTAGTGACAAATTTTTAAAGGCCTTTCCACAACCTCCAAATGTTGGAAGTTTGAAAGGGTAAAGATTTGTACGGTAATTAACTGCAATTTAATGAAATAAATACTATTGAAGGCAAACTACAATAAGTCGTAGTGGCAAATTTTTAAAGGCTATTTCCACAACCTCTAAATGATGGAAGTTAGAAAGGGTAAAGATGCGTACGGTAATTAACCGCAATTTAATGAAATAAATACAATTGAAGGCGGACCAGTATAAGTCGTAGTGGCAAATTTTTAAACGCCTGTCCAAAACCTCCAAATGATGGAAGTTGGAACGGGTAAAGATGCGTACGGTAATTAACCGCGATTTAATGAATTAAATACAATTGAAGGCGGACCACTATAAGTCGTAGTGGCAAATTTTTAAACGCCTGTCCACAACCACCAAATGATGAAAGTTGGAAAGGGTAAAGATGCGTACGGTAATTAACCGCAATTTAATGAAATAAAAACAATTGGAGGCGGACCACTATAAGTCGTAGTGGCAAATTTTTAAACGCCTGTCCACAACCTCCAAATGATGGAACTTGGAAAGGGTAAAGATGCGTACGGTAATTAACCGCAATTTAATGAAATAAATACATTTGAAGGCGAACCACTATAAGTCGTAGTGGCAAATTTTTAAAGGCCTTTCCACAACCTCCAAATGTTGGAAGTTTGAAAGGGTAAAGATACGTACGGTAATTAACTGCAATTTAATGAAATAAATACTATTGAAGGCGAACTACAATAAGTCGTAGTGGCAAATATTTAAAGGCCTTTCCACAACCTCCAAATGAAGGAAGTTGGAAAGGGTAAAGATGCGTACGGTAATTAACCGCAATTTAATGAAATAAAAACAATTGGAGGCGGACCACTATAAGTCGTAGTGGCAAATTTTTAAACGCCTGTCCACAACCTCCAAATGATGGAAGTTAAAAAGGGTAAAGATGCGTACGGTAACTAACCGCAACTTAATGAAATAAATACAATTGAAGGCGAACAACTATAAGTCGTAGTGGCAAATTTTTAAAGGCCTTTTCACAACCTCCAAATGAAGGAAGTTGGAAAGGGTAAAGATGCGTACGGTAATTAACCGCAATTTAATGAAATAAAAACAATTGGAGGCGGACCACTATAGGTCGTAGTGGCAAATTTTTAAACGCCTGTCCACAACCTCCAAATGATGGAACTTGGAAAGGGTAAAGATGCGTACGGTAATTAAATGCAATTTAATGAAATAAATACATTTGAAGGCGAACCACTATAAGTCGTAGTGGCAAATTTTTAAAGGCCTTTCCACAACCTCCAAATGTTGGAAGTTTGAAAGGGTAAAGATTCGTACGGTAATTAACTGCAATTTAATGAAATAAATACTATTGAAGGCGAACTACAATAAGTCGTAGTGGCAAATATTTAAAGGCCTTTCCACAACCTCCAAATGATGGAAGTTGGAAAGGGTAAAGATGCGTACGGTAATTAACCGCAATTTAATGAAATAAATACAATTGAAGGCGGACCACTATAAGTCGTAGTGGCAAATTTGTAAAGGCCTGTCCACAACCTCCAAATGGTGGAAGTTTGAAAGGGTAAAGATGCGTACGGTAATTAACTGCAATTTAATGAAATAAAAACAATTGGAGGCGGACCACTATAAGTCGTACTGGCAAATTTTTATAGGCCTTTCCACAACCTCCAAATGATGGAAGTTGGAAAGGGTAAAGATGCGTACGGTAATTAACCGCAATTTAATGAAATAAATACAATTGAAGGCGGACCACTAAAAGTCGTAGTGGCAAATTTTTAAAGGCCTTTCCACAACCTCCAAATGATGGAAGTTGGAAAGGGTAAAGATGCGTACGGTAATTAACCGCGATTTAATGAAATAAATACAATTGAAGGCGAACAACTATAAGTCGTAGTGGCAAATTTTTAAAGGCTATTTCCACAACCTCTAAATGATGGAAGTTAGAAAGGGTAAAGATGCGTACGGTAATTAACCGCAATTTAATGAAATAAATACAATTGAAGGCGGACCAGTATAAGTCGTAGTGGCAAATTTTTAAACGCCTGTCCAAAACCTCCAAATGATGGAAGTTGGAACGGGTAAAGATGCGTACGGTAATTAACCGTGATTTAATGAATTAAATACAATTGAAGGCGGACCACTATAAGTCGTAGTGGCAAATTTGTAAAGGCCTGTCCACAACCTCCAAATGGTGGAAGTTTGAAAGGGTAAAGATGCGTACGGTAATTAACCGCAATTTAATGAAATAAAAACAATTGAAGGCGGACCACTAAAAGTCGTAGTGGCAAATTTTTAAAGGCCTTTCCACAACCTCCAAATGATGGAAGTTGGAGAGGGTAAAGATGCGTACGGTAATTAACCGCGATTTAATGAAATAAATACAATTGAAGGCGAACCACTAAATGTCGTAGTGGCAAATTTTTAAAGGCCTTTCCACAACCTACAAATGATGAAAGTTGGAAAGGGTAAAGATGCGTACGGTAATTAACCTCAAATTAATGAAATAAATACAATTGAAGGCGGACCACTAAAAGTCGTAGTGGCAACTTTTTAAACGCCTTTCCATAACCTCCAAATGATGGAAGTTGGAAAGGGTAAAGATGCGTACGGTAATTAACCGCGATTTAATGAAATAAATACATTTGAAGGCGGACCACTATAAGTCGTAGTGGAAATTTTTAAAGGCCTGTCCACAACCTCCAAATGATGGACGTTTGAAAGGGTAAAGATGCGTACGGTAATTATCCGCGATTTAATGAAATAAATACAATTGAAGGCGGACCACTGTAAGTCGCAGTGGCAAATTTTTAAAGGCCTGTCCACAACCTCCAAATGATAAAAGTTGGAAAGGGTAAAGATGCGTACGGCAATTAACCGCGATTTAATGAAATAAATACAATTGAAGGCGAACCACTAAAAGTCGTAGTGGCAAATTTTTAAAGGCCTGTCCACATCCTCCAAATGATGGAATTTCGAAAGGGTAAAGATGCGTACGGCAATTAACCGCAATTTAATGAAATAAATGCAATTGAAGGCGGACCACTAAAAGTCGCAGTGGAAAATTTTTAAAGGCCTTTCCACAACCTCCAAATGATGGAAGATTGAAAAAGTGAAGTTGCGTACGGTTATTAACAGATTTTTAATGAAATAAATACAATTGATGGAGATCCACTATAAATCGTAGTAGCAAATTTTTAAACGCCTGTCCACAACCTCCAAATGATGACAGTTTGAAAGGGTAAAGATGCGTACGGTAATTAACCACAATTTAATGAAATAAATACAATTGAAGGCGGACAATTAAAAGTCGTAGTGGCAAATTTTTAAACGCCTTTCCATACGTCCAAATGATGGAAGTTGGAAAGGGTAAAGATGCGTACGGTAATTAACCGCAATTTAATGAAATAAATACAATTGAAGGCGAACCACTATAAGTCGTATTGGCAAATTTTTAAACGCCTGTCCACAACCTCCAAATGATGGAAGATAGAAAGGGTAAAGATGCGTACGGTAATTAACCGCGATTTAATGAAATAAATACAATTGATGGCGAACCACTAAAAGTCTTAGTGGCAAATTTTTAAACGCCTGTCAAAAACCCTCAAATGATGGCAGTTGGAAAGGGTAAAGATGCGTAAGGTAATTAACCGCGATTTAATGAAATAAATACAATTGAAAACGGACCACTATAAGTCGTAGTGGCAAATTTTTAAACGCCTTTCCACAACCTCCAAGTGATGGAAGATGGAAACGGTAATGATGCGAACGGTAATTAACCGCAATTTAATGATATGAAAACAATTGAAGGCGAACCAATACATGTCGTAGTGGCAAATTTTTAAAGGCCTCTCCACAACCTCCAAATGATGGAAGATGGAAACGGTAAAGATGCGTACGGTAATTAACCGCAATTTAATGAAATAAAAACAATTGAAGGCGGACCAATACAAGTCGTAGTGGCAAATTTTTAAAGGCCTCTCCACAACCTCCAAATGATGGAAGATGGAAACGGTAAAGATGCGTACGGTAATTAACCGCAATTTAATGAAATAAATACAATTGAAGGTGAACCACTATGAGTCGTATTGGTAAATTTTTAAAGGCCTGTCCACAACCTCCAAATGATGGAAGTTTGAAAGGGTAAAGATGCGTACGGTAATTAACCACAATTTAATGAAATAAATACAATTGAAGGCGGACCACTATAAGTCGTAGTGGCAAATTTTTAAACGCCTGTCCAAAACCTCCAAATGATGGAAGTTGGAAAGGGTAAAGATGCGTAAGGTAATTAACCGCGATTTAATGAAATAAAAACAATTGAAAGGTGGACCACTATAAGTCGTAGTGGCAAATTTTGACACGCCTGTCCACAACCTCCAAATGATGGAAGTTGGAAAGGGTAAAGATGCGTACGGTAATTAACCGCAATTTAATAAAATAAATACAATTGAAGGCGGACCACTATATGTCGTAGTGGCAAATTTTTAAACGCCTGTCCACAACCTCCAAATGATGGAAGTTGGAAAGGGTAAAGATTCGTACGGTAATTAACCGCGATTTAATAAAACAAATACAATTGAAGGCGGACCACTATAAGTCGCAGTTGCAATCTTTAAACGCCTGTCCAAAACCTCCAAATGATGGAAGTTGGAAAGGGTAAAGATGCGTACGGTAATTAACCGCAATTTAATGAAATAAATACAATTGAAGGCGGACCACTATAAGTCGTAGTGGCAAATTTTTAAAGGCCTGTCCACATCCTCCAAATGATGGAATTTCGAAAGGGTAAAGATGCGTACGGCAATTAACCGATTTTTAATGAAATAAATGCAATTGAAGGCGAACCACTATAAGTCGTAGTGGCAAATTTTTAAACGCCTGTCCACAACCTCCAAATGATGGAAGTTGGAAAGGGTAAAGATGCGTACGGTAATTAACAGCGATTTGATGAAATAAATACAATTGAAGGCGAACCAGTATAAGTCGTAGTGGCAAATTTTTAAAGGCCTGTCCACATCCTCCAAATGATGGAATTTCGAAAGGGTAAAGATGCGTACGGCAATTAACCGCAATTTAATGAAATAAATGCAATTAAAGCGGACCACTAAAAGTATCAGTGGAAAATTTTTAAAGGCCTTTCCACAACCTCCAAATGATGGAAGTTGGAAAGGGTAAAGATGCGTACGGTAATTAACCGCAAACAATGAAAATAATAAAATTGAAGGCGGACCACTAAAAGTCGTAGTGGTATATTTTTAAAAGCCTTTCCACAACCTCCAAATGATGAAGTTGGAAAGGGTTAAGATAATTACGGTAATTAACCGCAGTTTAATGAAATAAATACAATTGAAGACGAACCACTATAAGTCGTATTGGCAAATTTTTAAAGGCCTGTCCACAACCTCCAAATGATGGAAGTTTGAAAGTGTAGAAATGCGTACGGTAATTAACCGCAATTTAATGAAATAAATACAATTGAAGGCGGACAATTAAAAGTCGTAGTGGCAATTTTTTAAACGCCTTTCCATACGTCCAAATGATGGAAGTTGGAAAGGGTAAAGATGCGTACGGTAATTAACCGCAATTTAATGAAATAAATACAATTGAAGGCGAACCAGTATAAGTCGTATTGGCAAATTTTTAAACGCCTGTCCACAACCTCCAAATGATGGAAGATAGAAAGGGTAAAGATGCGTACGGTAATTAACCGCGATTTATTGAAATAAATACAATTGAAGGCGGAACACTATAAGTCGTAGTGGAAAATCTTTATACGCCTGTCCACCTCCTCCAAATGATGGAAGTTGGAAAGGGTAAAGATGCGTAAGGTTATTAACCGCGATTTAATGAAATAAATACAATTGAAAACGGACCACTATAAGTCGTAGTGGCAAATTTTTAAACGCCTTTCCACAACCTCCAAATGATGGAAGTTGGAAAGGGTAAAGATGCGTACGGTAATTAACCGCAAAATAATGAAATGATTACAATTGAAGGCGGACCTCTATAAGTCGTAGTGGCAAATTTTTAAACGCCTGTCAAAAACTTCCAAATGATGGAAGTTGGAAAGGGTAAAGATGCATACGGTAATTAACCGATTTTTAATGAAATAAATATAATTGAAGGCGAACCACTATAAGTCGTAGTGGCAAATTTTTAAACTTCTGTTTACAACCTCCAAATGATGGAAGTTGAAAGGGTAAAGATGCGTACGGTAATTAACTGCGATTTAATGAAATAAATACAATTGAAGGCGGACCACTAAGTCGTAGTGGCAAATTTTTATACGCCTGTACACAACCTCCAAATGATGGAAGTTTGAAAGGATATGGATGTGCACGGTAATTAAGCGCAATTTATTGAAATAAGTACAATTGAAGGCGAACAACTATAAGTCGTAGTGGCAAATTTTTAATGGCCTTTCCACAACCTCCAAATGTTGGAAGTTTGAAAGGGTAAAGATTCGTACGGTAATTAACTGCAATTTAATGAAATAAGTACAATTGAAGGCGAACCACTTAAAGTCGTAGTGGCAAATTTTTAAAGGCCTTTCCACAACCTTCAAATGATGGAAGTTGGAAAGGGTAAAGATGCGTACGGTAATTAACCGCAATTTAATGATAAAAAACAATTGGAGGCGGACCACTAAAAGTCGTAGTGGCAAATTTTAAAAAGACCTTTCCATAACCTCCAAATGATACTAGTTGGAAAGGGTAAAGATGCGTACGGTAATTAACAACAATTTAATAAAATAAAAACAATTGGAGGCGGACCACTATAAGTCGTAGTGGCAAATTTTTAAACGCCTGTCCACAACCTCCAAATGATGGAACTTGGTAAGGGTAAAGATGCGTACGGTAATTAACCGCAATTTAATGAAATAAATACATTTGAAGGCGAACCACTATAAGTCGTAGTGGCAAATTTTTAAAGGCCTTTCCACAACCTCCAAATGTTGGAAGTTTGAAAGAGTAAAGATTCGTACGGTAATTAACCGCAATTTAACGAAATAAATACAATTGAAGGCGGACCACTATAAGTCGTAGTGACAAATTTTTAAAGGCCTTTCCACAACCTCCAAATGTTGGAAGTTTGAAAGGGTAAAGATTTGTACGGTAATTAACTGCAATTTTAATGAAATAAATACTATTGAAGGCGAACTACAATAAGTCGTAGTGGCAAATATTTAAAGGCCTTTCCACAACCTCCAAATGAAGGAAGTTGGAAAGGGTAAAGATGCGTACGATAATTAACCGCAATTTAATGAAATAAAAACAATTGGAGGCGGACCACTATAAGTCGTAGTGGCAAATTTTTAAACGCCTGTCCACAACCTCCAAATGATGGAAGTTGGAAAGGGTAAAGATGCGTACGGTAATTAACCGCAACTTAATGAAATAAATACAATTGAAGGCGAACAACTATAAGTCGTAGTGGCAAATTTTTAAAGGCCTTTCCACAACCTCCAAATGAAGGAAGTTGGAAAGGGTAAAGATGCGTACGGTAATTAACCGCAATTTAATGAAATAAAAACAATTGGAGGCGGACCACTATAAGTCGTAGTGGCAAATTTTTAAACGCCTGTCCACAACCTCCAAATGATGGAACTTGGAAAGGGTAAAGATGCGTACGGTAATTAACCGCAATTTAATGAAATAAATACATTTGAAGGCAAACCACTATAAGTCGTAGTGGCAAATTTTTAAAGGCCTTTCCACAACCTCCAAATGTTGGAAGTTTGAAAGGGTAAAGATTCGTGCGGTAATTAACTGCAATTTAATGAAATAACTACTATTGAAGGCGAACTACAATAAGTCGTAGTGGCAAATATTTAAAGGCCTTTCCACAACCTCCAAATGATGGAAGTTGGAAAGGGTAAAGATGCGTACGGTAATTAACCGCAATTTAATGAAATAAATACAATTGAAGGCGGACCACTATAAGTCGTAGTGGCAAATTTGTAAAGGCCTGTCCACAACCTCCAAATGATGGACGTTTGAAAGGGTAAAGATGCGTACGGTAGTTAACCTCAAATTAATGAAATAAATACAATTGAAGGCGAACCACTAAAAGTCGTAGTGGCAAATTTTTAAAGGCCTTTCCACAACCTACAAATGATGGAAGTTGGAAAGGGTAAAGATGCGTACGATAATTAACCTCAAATTAATGAAATAAATACAATTGAAGGCGGACCACTAAAAGTCGTAGTGGCAAATTTTTAAACGCCTTTCCACAACCTCCAAATGATGGAAGTTGGAAAGGGTAAAGATGCGTACGGTAATTAACCGCGATTTAATGAAATAAATACATTTGAAGGCGGACCACTATAAGTCGTAGTGGAAATTTTTAAAGGCCTGTCCACAACCTCCAAATGATGGACGTTTGAAAGGGTAAAGATGCGTACGGTAATTATCCGCGATTTAATGAAATAAATACAATTGAAGGCGGACCACTGAAAGTCGCAGTGGCAAATTTTTAAAGGCCTGTCCACAACCTCCAAATCATGGAAGTTGGAAACGGTAAAGTTGCGTACGGTTATTAACAGCAATTTAATGAAATAAATACAATTGATGGAGAACCACTATAAATTGTAGTGGCAAATTTTTAAACGCCTGTCCACAACCTCCAAATGATAAAAGTTGGAAAGGGTAAAGATGCGTACGGCAATTAACCGCGATTTAATGAAATAAATACAATTGAAGGCGAACCACTAAAAGTCGTAGTGGCAAATTTTTAAAGGCCTGTCCACATCCTCCAAATGATGGAATTTCGAAAGGGTAAAGATGCGTACGGCAATTAACCGCAATTTAATGAAATAAATGCAATTGAAGGCGGACCACTAAAAGTCGCAGTGGAAAATTTTTAAACGCGTGTCCACAACCTCCAAATGATGGAACTTGGAAAGGGTAAAGATGCGTACGGTAATTAACCGCAATTTAATGAAATAAATACATTTGAAGGCGAACCACTATAAGTCGTAGTGGCAAATTTTTAAAGGCCTTTCCACAACCTCCAAATGTTGGAAGTTTGAAAGGGTAAAGATTCGTACGGTAATTAACTGCAATTTAATGAAATAAATACTATTGAAGGCGAACTACAATAAGTCGTAGTGGCAAATATTTAAAGGCCTTTCCACAACCTCCAAATGGTGGAAGTTTGAAAGGGTAAAGATGCGTACGGTAATTAACCGCAATTTAATGAAATAAAAACAATTGGAGGCGGACCACTATAAGTCGTACTGGCAAATTTTTATAGGCTTTTCCACAACCTCCAAATGATGGAAGTTGGAAAGGGTAAAGATGCGTACGGTAATTAACCGCAATTTAATGAAATAAATACAATTGAAGGCGGACCACTAAAAGTCGTAGTGGCAAATTTTTAAAGGCCTTTCCACAACCTCCAAATGATGGAAGTTGGAAAGGGTAAAGATGCGTACGGTAATTAACCTCAAATTAATGAAATAAATACAATTGAAGGCGAACCACTAAAAGTCGTAGTGGCAAATTTTTAAAGGCCTTTCCACAACCTACAAATGATGGAAGTTGGAAAGGGTAAAGATGCGTACGGTAATTAACCTCAAATTAATGAAATAAATACAATTGAAGGCGGACCACTAAAAGTCGTAGTGGCAAATTTTTAAACGCCTTTCCACAACCTCCAAATGATGGAAGTTGGAAAGGGTAAAGATGCGTACGGTAATTAACCGCGATTTAATGAAATAAATACATTTGAAAGCGGACCACTATAAGTCGTAGTGGAAATTTTTAAAGGCCTGTCCACAACCTCCAAATGATGGACGTTTGAAAGGGTAAAGATGCGTACGGTAATTATCCGCGATTTAATGAAATAAATACAATTGAAGGCGGACCACTGTAAGTCGCAGTGGCAAATTTTTAAACGCCTGTCCACAACCTCCAAATGATGACAGTTTGAAAGGGAAAAGATTCGTACGGTAATTAACCGAAAACAATGAAAATAATAAAATTGAAGGCTGACCACTTAAAGTCGTAGTGGTATAATTTTAAAGGCCTTTCCACAACCTCCAAATGATGAAGTTGGAAAGGGTAAAGATGCGTACGGTAATTAACCGCAATTTAATGAAATAAATACAATTGAAGGCGGACAATTAAAAGTCGTAGTGGCAAATTTTTAAACGCCTTTCCATACGTCCAAATGATGGAAGTTGGAAAGGGTATAGATGCGTACGGTAATTAACCGTAATTTAATGAAATAAATACAATTGAAGGCGAACCACTATAAGTCGTATTGGCAAATTTTTAAACGCCTGTCCACAACCTCCAAATGATGGAAGATAGAAAGGGTAAAGATGCGTACGGTAATTAACCGCGATTTAATGAAATAAATACAATTGATGGCGAACCACTATAAGTCTTAGTGGCAAATTTTTAAACGCCTGTCAAAAACCTCCAAATGATGGAAGTTGGAAAGGGTAAAGATGCGTAAGGTAATTAACCGCGATTTAATGAAATAAATACAATTGAAAACGGACCACTATAAGTCGTAGTGGCAAATTTTTAAACGCCTTTCCACAACCTCCAAATGATGGAAGATGGAAACGGTAAAGATGCGAACGGTAATTAACCGCAATTTAATGATAAAAAAACAATTGAAGGCGGACCAATACAAGTCGTAGTGGCAAATTTTTAAAGGCCTCTCCACAACCTCCAAATGATGGAAGATGGAAACGGTAAAGATGCGTACGGTAATTAACCGCAATTTAATGAAATAAAAACAATTGAAGGCGGACCAATACAAGTCGTAGTGGCAAATTTTTAAAGGCCTCTCCACAACCTCCAAATGATGGAAGATGGAAACGGTAAAGATGCGTACGGTAATTAACCGCAATTTAATGAAATAAATACAATTGAAGGTGAACCACTATGAGTCGTATTGGCAAATTTTTAAAGGCCTGTCCACAACCTCCAAATGATGGAAGTTTGAAAGGGTAAAGATGCGTACGGTAATTAACCACAATTTAATGAAATAAATACAATTGAAGGCGGACCACTATAAGTCGTAGTGGCAAATTTTTAAACGCCTGTCCAAAACCTCCAAATGATGGAAGTTGGAAAGGGTAAAGATGCGTAAGGTAATTAACCGCGATTTAATGAAATAAAAACAATTGAAAGGCGGACCACTATAAGTCGTAGTGGCAAATTTTGACACGCCTGTCCAATACCTCCAAATGATGGAAGTTGGAAAGGGTAAAGATGCGTACGGTAATTAACCGCAATTTAATAAAACAAATACAATTGAAGGCGGACCACTATATGTCGTAGTGGCAAATTTTTAAACGCCTGTCCACAACCTCCAAATGATGGAAGTTGGAAAGGGTAAAGATTCGTAAGGTAATTAACCGCGATTTAATAAAACAAATACAATTGAAGGCGGACCACTATAAGTCGCAGTTGCAATCTTTAAACGCCTGTTCACAACCTCCAAATGATGGAAGTTGGAAAGGGTAAAGATGCGTACGCAAATTAACCGCAATTTAATGAAATAATTACAATTGAAGGCGGACCACTATAAGTCGTAGTGGCAAATTTTTAAACGCCTGTCCAAAACCTCCAAATGATGGAAGTTGGAAAGGGTAAAGATGCATACGGTATTTAACCGCAATTTAATGAAATAAATACAATTGAAGGCGGACCACTATAAGTCGTAGTGGCAAATTTTTAAAGGCCTGTCCACATCCTCCAAATGATGGAAGTTGGAAAGGGTAAAGATGCGTACGGTAATTAACAGCGATTTGATGAAATAAATACAATTGAAGGCGAACCAGTATAAGTCGTAGTGGCAAATTTTTAAACGCCTGTCCAAAACCTCCAAATGATGGAAGTTGGAAAGGGTAAAGATGCGTACGGCAATTAACCGATTTTTAATGAAATAAATGCAATTGAAGGCGAACCACTATAAGTCGTAGTGGCAAATTTTTAAACGCCTGTCCACAACCTCCAAATGATGGAAGTTGGAAAGGGTAAAGATGCGTACGGTAATTAACAGCGATTTGATGAAATAAATACAATTGAAGGCGAACCAGTATAAGTCGTAGTGGAATTTTTAAACGCCTGTCCAAAACCTCCAAATGATGGAAGTTGGAAAGGGTAAAGATGCGTACGGTAATTAACCGCAATTTAATGAAATAAATACAATTGAAGGCGGACCACTATAAGTCGTAGTGGCAAATTTTTAAAGGCCTGTCCACATCCTCCAAATGATGGAATTTCGAAAGGGTAAAGATGCGTACGGCAATTAACCGCAATTTAATGAAATAAATGCAATTAAAGCGGACCACTAAAAGTATCAGTGGAAAATTTTTAAAGGCCTTTCCACAACCTCCAAATGATGGAAGTTGGAAAGGGTAAAGATGCGTACGGTAATTAACCGCAAACAATGAAAATAATAAAATTGAAGGCGGACCACTAAAAGTCGTAGTGGTATATTTTTAAAAGCCTTTCCACAACCTCCAAATGATGAAGTTGGAAAGGGTTAAGATAATTACGGTAATTAACCGCAATTTAATGAAATAAATACAATTGAAGGCGAACCACTATAAGTCGTATTGGCAAATTTTTAAAGGCCTGTCCACAACCTCCAAATGATGGAAGTTTGAAAGTGTAAAAATGCGTACGATAATTAACCGCAATTTAATGATAAAAAACAATTGGAGGCGGACCACTAAAAGTCGTAGTGGCAAATTTTAAAAAGACCTTTCCATAACCTCCAAATGATACTAGTTGGAAAGGGTAAAGATGCGTACGGTAATTAACAGCAATTTAATGAAATAAATACAATTGAAGGCGAACCAGTATAAGTCGTATTGGCAAATTTTTAAACGCCTGTCCACAACCTCCAAATGATGGAAAATAGAAAGGGTAAAGATGCGTACGGTAATTAACCGCGATTTAATGAAATAAATACAATTGAAGGCGGAACACTATAAGTCATAGTGGAAAATCTTTATACGACTGTCCACATCCTCCAAATGATGGAAGTTGGAAAGGGTAAAGATGCGTATGGTAATTAAACGCGATTTATTGAAATAAATACAATTGATGGCGAACCACTATAAGTCTTAGTGGAAAATTTTTAAACGCCTGTCAAAAACCTACAAATGATGGAAGTTGGAAAGAGTAAAGATGCGTAAGGTAATTAACCGCGATTTAATGAAAAAAATACAATTGAAAACGGACCACTATAAGTCGTAGTGGCAAATTTTTAAACGCCTTTCCACAACCTCCAAATGATGGAAGTTGGAAAGGGTAAAGATGCGTACGGTAATTAACCGATTTTTAATGAAATAAATACAATTGAAGGCGAACCACTAAGTCATAGTGGCAAATTTTTATACGCCTGTACACAACCTCCAAATGATGGAAGTTTGAAAGGATATGGATGTGCACGGTAATTAAGCGCAATTTATTGAAATAAGTACAATTGAAGGCGAACCACTATAAGTCGTAGTGGCAAATTTTTAATGGCCTTTCCACAACCTCCAAATGTTGGAAGTTTGAAAGGGTAAAGATTCGTACGGTAATTAACTGCAATTTAATGAAATAAGTACAATTGAAGGCGAACCACTTAAAGTCGTAGTGGCAAATTTTTAAAGGCCTTTCCACAACCTTCAAATGATGGAAGTTGGAAAGGGTAAAGATGCGTACGGTAATTAACCGCAATTTAATGATAAAAAACAATTGGAGGCGGACCACTAAAAGTCGTAGTGGCAAATTTTAAAAAGACCTTTCCAAAACGTCCAAATGATACTAGTTGGAAAGGGTAAAGATGCGTACGGTAATTAACAGCAATTTACTGAAATAAATACAATTGAAGGCGAACAACTATAAGTCGTAGTGGCAAATTTTTAAAGGCCTTTCCACAACCTCCAAATGCTGGAAGTTGTAAAAGATAAAGTTGCGTACGGTAATTAACCGCAATTTAATGAAATAAATACAATTGAAGGCGGACAATATAAGTCGTAGTGGCAAATTTTTAAACTTCTGTCCACAACCTCCAAATGATGGAAGTTGGAAAGGGTAAAGATGCGTACGGTAATTAACCGCAATTTAATGAAATAAATACAAATGAAGGCGGACCACTATAAGTCATAGTGGCAAATTTTTAAAGGCCTGTCCACAACCTCCAAATGATGGAAGATGGAAACGGTAAAGATGCGTACGGTTATTAACAGCAATTTAATGAAATAAATACAATTGAAGCTGAACCACTATAAGTCGTAGTGGCAAATTTTTAAACGCCTGTCCACAACCTCCAAATGATGAAAGTTGGAAAGGGTAAAGATGCGTACGGTAATTAACCGCAAACAATGAAATAAATAAAATTGAAGGCGGACCACTAAAAGTCGTAGTGGCAAATTTTTAAAGGCCTTTCCACAACCTCCAAATGATGGAAGTTGGAAAGGGTAAAGATGCGTACGGTAAATAACCGCATTTAATGAAATAAATACAATTGAAGGCGAACCACTATTAGTCGTAATGGCAAATTTTTAAACGCCTCTCCACAACCTCCAAATGATGGAAGTTGGAAAGGGTAAAGATGCGCACGGTAATTAACCGCAATTTAATGAAATAAATACATTTGAAGGCGAACCACAATAAGTCGTAGTGGCAAATTTTTAAACGCCTGTCCACAACCTCCAAATGATGGAAGATGGAAACGGTAAAGATGCGTACGGTAATTAACCGCGATTTAATGAAATAAATACAATTGAAGGCGGACCACTATAAGTCGTAGTGGCAAATTTTTAAAAGCCTGTCCAAAACCTCCAAATGATGGAAGTTTCAAAGGGTAAAGATGCGTAAGGTAATTAACCGAGATTGATTGAAACAAATACAATTGAAGGCGGACCACTATAAGTCGTAGTGGCAAATTTTTAAACGCCTGTCAAAAACTTCCAAATGATGGAAGTTGGAAAGGGTAAAGATGCATACGGTAATTAACCGATTTTTAATGAAATAAATACAATTGAAGGCGAACCACTATAAGTCGTAGTGGCAAATTTTTAAACTTCTGTCCACAACCTCCAAATGATGGAAGTTGAAAGGGTAAAGATGCGTACGGTAATTAACTGCGATTTAATGAAATAAATACAATTGAAGGCGGACCACTAAGTCGTAGTGGCAAATTTTTATACGCCTGTACACAACCTCCAAATGATGGAAGTTTGAAAGGATATGGATGTGCACGGTAATTAAGCGCAATTTATTGAAATAAGTACAATTGAAGGCGAACCACTATAAGTCGTAGTGGCAAATTTTTAATGGCCTTTCCACAACCTCCAAATGTTGGAAGTTTGAAAGGGTAAAGATTTGTACGGTAATTAACTGCAATTTAATGAAATAAGTACAATTGAAGGCGAACCACTTAAAGTCGTAGTGGCAAATTTTTAAAGGCCTTTCCACAACCTTCAAATGATGGAAGTTGGAAAGGGTAAAGATGCGTACGGTAATTAACCGCAATTTAATGATAAAAAACAATTGGAGGCGGACCACTAAAAGTCGTAGTGGCAAATTTTAAAAAGACCTTTCCATAACCTCCAAATGATACTAGTTGGAAAGGGTAAAGATGCGTACGGTAATAAACAGCAATTTAATGAAATAAATACAATTGAAGGCGAACAACTATAAGTCGTAGTGGCAAATTTTTATAGGCCTTTCAGCAACCTCCAAATGCTGGAAGTTGTAAAAGGTAAAGTTGCGTACGGTAATTAACCGCAATTTAATGAAATAAATACAATTGAAGGCGGACAATATAAGTCGTAGTGGCAAATTTTTAAACTTCTGTCCACAACCTCCAAATGATGGAAGTTGAAAGGGTAAAGATGCGTACGGTAATTAACTGCGATTTAATGAAATAAATACAATTGAAGGCGGACCACTAAGTCGTAGTGGCAAATTTTTATACGCCTGTACAAAACCTCCAAATGATGGAAGTTTGAAAGGATATGGATGTGCACGGTAATTAAGCGCAATTTATTGAAATAAGTACAATTGAAGGCGAACCACTATAAGTCGTAGTGGCAAATTTTTAATGGCCTTTCCACAACCTCCAAATGTTGGAAGTTTGAAAGGGTAAAGATTCGTACGGTAATTAACTGCAATTTAATGAAATAAGTACAATTGAAGGCGAACCACTTAAAGTCATAGTGGCAAATTTTTAAAGGCCTTTCCACAACCTTAAAATGATGGAAGATGGAAACGGTAAAGATGCGTACGGTAATTAACCGCAATTTAATGAAATAAATACAATTGAAGGCGGACCACTAAAAGTCGTAGTGGCAAATTTTTAAAGGCCTTTCCACAACCTTCAAATGATGGAAGTTGGAAAGGGTAAAGATGCGTACGGTAATTAACCGCAATTTAATGATAAAAAACAATTGGAGGCGGACCACTAAAAGTCGTAGTGGCAAATTTTAAAAAGACCTTTCCATAACCTCCAAATGATAATAGTTTGAAAGGGTAAAGATGCGTACGGTAATTAACAGCAATTTAATAAAATAAATACAATTGAAGGCGAACAACTATAAGTCTTAGTGGCAAATTTTTAAAGGCCTTTCCACAACCTCCAAATGCTGGAAGTTGTAAAAGGTAAAGATGCGTACGGTAATTAACCGCAATTTAATGAAATAAATACAATTGAAGGCGGACAATATAAGTCGTAGTGGCAAATTTTTAAACTTCTGTCCACAACCTCCAAATGATGGAAGTTGGAAAGGGTAAAGATGCGTACGGTAATTAACCGATTTTTAATGAAATAAATACAATTGAAGCTGAACCACTATTAGTCGTAGTGGCAAATTTTTAAACGCCTGTCCACAACCTCCAAATGATGGAAGTTGGAAAGGGTAAAGATGCGCACGGTAATTAACCGCAATTTAATGAAATAGATACAATTGAAGGCAGACCACTATAAGTCGTAGTGGCAAATTTTTAAACGCCTGTCCAAAACCTCCAAATGATGGAAGTTGGAAAGGGTAAAGATGCGTACGGTAATTAACCGCAATTTAATGAAATAAATACAAATGAAGGCGGACCACTATAAGTCATAGTGGCAAATTTTTAAAGGCCTGTCCACAACCTTCAAATGATGGAATTTTGAAAGGGTAAAGATGCGTACGGCAATTAATCGTAATTTAATGAAATAAATGCAATTGTAGGCGGACCACTAAAAGTCGCAGTGGCAAATTTTTAAAGGCCTTTCCACAACCTCCAAATGATGAAAGTTGGAAAGGGTAAAGATGCGTACGGTAATTAACCGCGATTTAATGAAATAAATACAATTGAAGGCGAACCACTAAAAGTTGTAGTGGCAAATTTTTAAAGGCCTTTCCACAACCTCCAAATGCTGGAAGTTGGAAAGGGTATAGATGCGTACGGTAAATAACCGCAATTTAATAAAATAAATACAATTGAAGGCGGACCACTATAAGTCGTAGTGGCAAATTTTTAAAAGCCTGTCCACAACCTCCAAATGATGGAAGTTGGAAAGGGTAAAGATGCGTACGGTAATTAACCGCAATTTAATGAAATAAATACAAATGAAGGCGGACCACTATAAGTCGTAGTGGCAAATTTTTAAACGCCTGTCCAAAACCTCCAAATGATGGAAGTTGGAAAGGGTAAAGATGCGTACGGTAATTAACCGCAATTTAATGAAATAAATACAAATGAAGGCGGACCACTATAAGTCATAGTGGCAAATTTTTAAAAGCCTGTCCACAACCTTCAAATGATGGAATTTTGAAAGGGTAAAGATGCGTACGGCAATTAATCGTAATTTAATGAAATAAATGCAATTGTAGGCGGACCACTAAAAGTCGCAGTGGCAAATTTTTAAAGGCCTTTCCACAACCTCCAAATGATGAAAGTTGGAAAGGGTAAAGATGCGTACGGTAAATAACCGCAATTTAATAAAATAAATACAATTGAAGGCGAACCACTATAAGTCGTAGTGGCAAATTTTTAAACGCCTGTCCACAACCTCCAAATGATGGAAGATGGAAACGGTAAAGATGCGTACGGTAATTAACCGCAATTTAATGAAATAAATACAATTGAAGGCGGACCACTATAAGTCGTAGTGGCAAATTTTTAAAAGCCTGTCCAAAACCTCCAAATGATTGAAGTTGGAAAGGGTAAAGATGCGTAAGGTAATTAACCGAGATTTAATGAAATAAATACAATGGAAGGCGGACCAGTATAAGTCGTAGTGGCAAATTTTTAAACGCCTGTCCACAACCTCCATATGATGGAAGATGGAAACGGTAAAGATGCGTACGGTAATTAACCGCGATTTAATGAAATAAATACAATTGAAGGCGGACCTCTATAAGTCGTAGTGGCAAATTTTTAAACGCCTGCCAAAAACCTCCAAATGATGGAAGTTGGAAAGGGTAAAGATGCGTACGGTAATTAACCGCAATTTAATGATAAAAAACAATTGGAGGCGGACCACTAAAAGTCGTAGTGGCAAATTTTAAAAAGGCCTTTCCATAACCTCCAAATGATACTAGTTGGAAAGGGTAAAGATGCGTACGGTAATTAACAGCAATTTAATGAAATAAATACAATTGAAGGCGAACAACTATAAGTCGCAGTGGCAAATTTTTAAAGGCCTTTCCACAACCTCCAAATGATGAAAGTTGGAAAGGGTAAAGATGCGTACGGTAAATAACCGCAATTTAATAAAATAAATACAATTGAAGGCGAACCACTATAAGTCGTAGTGGCAAATTTTTAAACGCCTGTCCACAACCTCCAAATGATGGAAGATGGAAACGGTAAAGATGTGTACGGTAATTAACCGCAATTTAATGAAATAAATACAATTGAAGGCGGACCACTATAAGTCGTAGTGGCAAATTTTTAAACTTCTGTCCACAACCTCCAAATGATGGAAGTTGGAAAGGGTAAAGATGCGTACGGTAATTAACCGATTTTTAATGAAATAAATACAATTGAAGGCGAACCACTATAAGTCGTAGTGGCAAATTTTTAAACGCCTGTCCACAACCTCCAAATGATGGAAGTTGGAAAGGGTAAAGATGCGTACGGTAATTAACCGCAATTTAATGAAATAAATGCAATTGAAGGCGGACCACTAAAAGTCGCAGTGGCAAATTTTTAAAGGCCTTTCCACAACCTCCAAATGATGGAAGATGGAAACGGTAAAGATGCGTACGGTTATTAACAGCAATTTAATGAAATAAATACAATTGATGGAGAACCACTATAAATCGTAGTGGCAAATTTTTAAAGGCCTGTCCACAACCTCCAAATGATGGAAGTTTGAAAGGATAAAGATGCGTACGGTAATTAACCGCAAACAATGAAATAATTAAAATTGGAGGCGGACCACTATGAGTCGTAGTGGCAAATTTTTAAAGGCCTTTCCACAACGTCCAAATGATGGAAGTTGGAAAGGGTAAAGATGCGTACGGTAATTAACCGCAATTTAATGAAATAAATACAATTGAAGGCGAACCACTATAAGTCGTAGTGGCAAATTTTTAAACGCCTGTCCACAACCTCCAAATGATGGAAGTTGGAAAGGGTAAAGATGCGTACGGTAATTAACCGCAATTTAATGAAATAAATACATTTGAAGTCGAACCACTATAAGTCGTAGTGGCAAATTTTTAAAGGCCTTTCCAAAACCTCCAAATGTTGGAAGTTTGAAAGGGTAAAGATTCGTACGGTAATTAACTGCAATTTAATGAAATAAATACTATTGAAGGCGAACTACAATAAGTCGTATTGGCAAATTTTTAAAGGCTTTTTCCACAACCTCCAAATGATAGAAGTTGGAAAGGGTAAAGATGCGTACGGTAATTAACCGCAATTTAATGAAATAAAAACAATTGGAGGCGAACCACTATAAGTCGTACTGGCAAATTTTTAAAGGCCTTTCCACAACCTCCAAATGATGGAAGTTGGAAAGGGTAAAGATGCTTACGGTAATTAACCGCAATTTAATGAAATATATACAATTGAAGGCGGACCACTAAAGGTCGTAGTGGCAAATTTTTAAAGGCCTGTCCACAACCTCCAAATGATGGAAGTTGGAAAGGGTAAAGATGCGTACGGTAATTAACCTCAAATTAATGAAATAAATACAATTGAAGGCGGACCAGTAAAAGTCGTAGTGGAAAATTTTTAAAGGCCTGTCCACAACCTCCAAATGATGGAAGTTGGAAAGGGTAAAAATGCGTATGGTAATTAACCGCAATTTAATGAAATAAATACAATTGAATGCGGACCACTGTAAGTCGTAGTGGCAAATTTTTAAAGGCCTGTCCACAACCTCCAAATGATGGAAGTTGGAAAGGATAAAGATTCGTACGGTAATTAACTGCAATTTAATGAAATAAATACAATTGAAGGCGGACCACTGTAAGTCGCAGTGGCAAATTTTTAAAGGCCTGTCCACAACCTTCAAATGATGGAAGTTGGAATCGGTAAAGTTGCGTACGGTAATTAACCGCAATTTAATGAAATAAATACAAATGAAGGCGGACCACTATAAGTCATAGTGGCAAATTTTTAAAGGCCTGTCCACAACCTCCAAATGATGGAAGTTGGAAAGGGTAAAGATGCGTACGGTAATTAACCGCAATTTAATGAAATAAATACAATTGAAGGCGAACCACTATAAAACGTAGTGGCAAATTTTTAAACGCCTGTCCACAACCTCCAAATGATGGAAGATTTAAACGGTAAAGATGCGTACGGTAATTAACCGCGATTTAATGAAATAAATACAATTGAAGGCGGACCACTGTAAGTCGTAGTGGCAAATTTTAAAAGGCCTGTCCACAACCTCCAAATGATGAAAGTTGGAAACGGTAAAGTTGCGTACGGTAATTAACCGCAATTTAATGAAATAAATACATTTGAAGGCGAACCACTATAAGTCGTAGTGGCAAATTTTTAAACGCCTGTCCACAACCTCCAAATGATGGAAGATTTAAACGGTAAAGATGCGTACGGTAATTAACCGCGATTTAATGAAATAAATACAATTGAAGGCGGACCACTATAAGTCGTAGTGGCAAATTTTTAAAAGCCTGTCCAAAACCTCCAAATGATTGAAGTTGGAAAGGGTAAAGATGCGTAAGGTAATTAACCGTGATTTAATGAAATAAATACAATTGAATGCGAACCACTATAAGTCGTAGTGGCAAATTTTTAAACGCCTGTCCACAACCTCCAAATGATGGAAGTTGGAAAGGGTAAAGATGCGCACGGTAATTAACCGCAATTTAATGAAATAAATACATTTGAAGGCGAACCACAATAAGTCGTAGTGGCAAATTTTTAAAACCCTGTCCACAACCTCCAAATGATGGAAGATGGAAACGGTAAAGATGCGTACGGTAATTAACCGCAATTTAATGAAATAAATACAAGTGAAGGCGGACCACTATAAGTCGTAGTGGCAAATTTTTAAAAGCCTGTCCAAAACCTCCAAATGATTGAAGTTGGAAAGGGTAAAGATGCGTAAGGTAATTAACCGAGATTGATTGAAATAAATACAATTGAAGGCGGACCAGTATAAGTCGTAGTGGCAAATTTTTAAACGCCTGTCCCCAACCTCCATATGATGGTAGTTGGAAAGGGTAAAGATGCGTACGATATTTAACCGAGATTTAATGAAATAAATACAATTGAAGGCGGACCAGTATAAGTCGTAGTGGCAAATTTTTAAACGCCTGTCCACAACCTCCATATAATGGAAGATGGAAACGGTAAAGATGCGTACGGTAATTAACCGCAATTTAATGAAATAAATACAATTGAATGCGAACCACTAAAAGTTGTAGTGGCAAATTTTTAAAGGCCTTTCCACAACCTCCAAATGCTGGTAGTTGGAAAGGGTAAAGATGCGTACGGTAATTAACCGCGATTTAATAAAATAAATACAATTGAAGGCGGACCTCTATAAGTCGTAGTGGCAAATTTTTAAACCCCTGCCAAAAACCTCCAAATGATGGAAGTTGGAAAGGGTAAAGATGCGTACGGTAATTAACCGCAATTTAATGATAAAAAACAATTGGAGGCGGACCACTAAAAGTCGTAGTGGCAAATTTTAAAAAGGCCTTTCCATAACCTCCAAATGATACTAGTTGGAAAGGGTAAAGATGCGTACGGTAATTAACAGCAATTTAATGAAATAAATACAATTGAAGGCGAACAACTATAAGTCGTAGTGGCAAATTTTTAAAGGCCTTTCCACAACCTCCAAATGCTGGAAGTTGGAAAGGGTAAAGATGTGTACGGTAATTAACCGCAATTTAATGAAATAAATACAATTGAAGGCGGACCACTATAAGTCGTAGTGGCAAATTTTTAAACTTCTGTCCACAACCTCCAAATGATGGAAGTTGGAAAGGGTAAAGATGCGTACGGTAATTAACCGATTTTTAATGAAATAAATACAATTGAAGGCGAACCACTATAAGTCGTAGTGGCAAATTTTTAAACGCCTGTCCACAACCTCCATATGATGGAAGTTGGAAAGGGTAAAGATGCGTACGGTAATTAACCGCAATTTAATGAAATAAATGCAATTGAAGGCGGACCACTAAAAGTCGCAGTGGCAAATTTTTAAAGGCCTTTCCACAACCTCCAAATGATGGAAGATGGAAACGGTAAAGATGCGTACGGTTATTAACAGCAATTTAATGAAATAAATACAATTGATGGAGAACCACTATAAATCGTAGTGGCAAATTTTTAAAGGCCTGTCCACAACCTCCAAATGATGGAAGTTTGAAAGGGTAAAGATGCGTACGGTAATTAACCGCAAACAATGAAATAATTAAAATTGGAGGCGGACCACTATGAGTCGTAGTGGCAAATTTTTAAAGGCCTTTCCACAACCTCCAAATGATGGAAGTTGGAAAGGGTAAAGATGCGTACGGTAATTAACCGCAATTTAATGAAATAAATACAATTGAAGGCGAACCACTATAAGTCGTAGTGGCAAATTTTTAAATGCCTGTCCACAACCTCCAAATGATGGAAGTTGGAAAGGGTAAAGATGCGTACGGTAATTAACCGCAATTTAATGAAATAAATACTATTGAAGGCGAACTACAATAAGTCGTATTGGCAAATTTTTAAAGGCTTTTTCCACAACCTCCAAATGATAGAAGTTGGAAAGGGTAAAGATGCGTACGGTAATTAACCGCAATTTAATGAAATAAAAACAATTGGAGGCGAACCACTATAAGTCGTACTGGCAAATTTTTAAAGGCCTTTCCACAACCTCCAAATGATGGAAGTTGGAAAGGGTAAAGATGCTTACGGTAATTAACCGCAATTTAATGAAATATATACAATTGAAGGCGGACCACTAAAGGTCGTAGTGGCAAATTTTTAAAGGCCTGTCCACAACCTCCAAATGATGGAAGTTGGAAAGGGTAAAAATGCGTATGGTAATTATCCGCGATTTAATGAAATAAATACAATTGAAGGCGGACCACTGTAAGTCGCAGTGGCAAATTTTTAAAGGCCTGTCCACAACCTCCAAATGATGGAAGTTGGAAACGGTAAAGTTGCGTACGGTAATTAACCGCAATTTAATGAAATAAATACAAATGAAGGCGGACCACTATAAGTCATAGTGGCAAATTTTTAAAGGCCTGTCCACAACCTCCAAATGATGGAAGTTGGAAAGGGTAAAGATGCGTACGGTAATTAACCGCAATTTAATGAAATAAATACAATTGAAGGCGAACCACTATAAGTCGTAGTGGCAAATTTATAAACGCCTGTCCACAACCTCCAAATGATGGAAGATTTAAACGGCAAAGATGCGTACGGTAATTAACCGCAATTTAATGAAATAAATACAATTGAAGGCGGACCACTATAAGTCGTAGTGGCAAATTTTTAAACGCCTCTCCACAACCTCCAAATGATGGAAGATGGAAACGGTAAAGATGCGTACGGTAATTAACCGCGATTTAATGAAATAAATACAATTGAAGGCGGACCACTATAAGTCGTAGTGGCAAATTTTTAAAGGCCTGTCCACAACCTCCAAATGATGGAAGTTGGAAAGGGTAAAGATGCGTACGGTAATTAACCGCAATTTAATGAAATAAATACAATTGAAGGCGAACCACTATAAGTCGTAGTGGCAAATTTTTAAACGCCTGTCCACAACCTCCAAATGATGGAAGATTTAAACGGTAAAGATGCGTACGGTAATTAACCGCGATTTAATGAAATAAATACAATTGAAGGCGGACCACTGTAAGTCGTAGTGGCAAATTTTTAAAGGCCTGTCCACAACCTCCAAATGATGGAAGTTGGAAACGGTAAAGTTGCGTACGGTAATTAACCGCAATTTAATGAAATAAATACATTTGAAGGCGAACCTCTATAAGTCGTAGTGGCAAATTTTTAAACGCCTGTCCAGAACCTCCAAATGATTGAAGTTGGAAAGGGTAAAGATGCGTAAGGTAATTAACCGAGATTTAATGAAATAAATACAATTGAAGGCGGACCAGTATAAGTCGTAGTGGCAAATTTTTAAACGCCTGTCCACAACCTCCATATGATGGAAGTTGGAAAGGGTAAAGATGCGTACGGTAATTAACCGAGATTTAATGAAATAAATACAATTGAAGGCGGACCAGTATAAGTCGTAGTGGCAAATTTTTAAAAGCCTGTCCAAAACCTCCAAATGATTGAAGTTGGAAAGGGTAAAGATGCGTACGGTAATTAACCGAGATTTAATGAAATAAATACAATTGAAGGCGGACCAGTATAAGTCGTAGTGGCAAATTTTTAAACGCCTGTCCACAACCTCCAAATGATGGAAGATGGAAACGGTAAAGATGCGTACGGTAATTAACCGCGATTTAGTGAAATAAATACAATTGAAGGCGGACCACTATAAGTCGTAGTGGCAAATTTTTAAAAGCCTGTCCAAAACCTCCAAATGATTGAAGTTGGAAAGGGTAAAGATGCGTTCGGTAATTAACCGAGATTTAATGAAATAAATACAATTGAAGGCGGACCAGTATAAGTCGTATTGGCAAATTTTTAAACGCCTGTCCACAACCTCCATATGATGGAAGATGGAAACGGAAAAGATGCGTACGGTAATTAACCGCGATTTAATGAAATAAATACAATTGAAGGCGAACCACTATAAGTCGTATTGGCAAATTTTTAAAGGCCTTTCCACAACCTCCAAATGATGGAAGTTGGAAAAGGTAAAGATGCGTACGGTAATTAACCGCAATTTAATGATAAAAAACAATTGGAGGCGGACCACTGAAAGTCGTAGTGGCAAATTTTAAAAAGGCCTTTCCATAACCTCCAAATGATACTAGTTGGAAAGGGTAAAGATGCGTACGGTAATTAACAGCAATTTAATGAAATAAATACAATTGAAGGCGAACAACTATAAGTCGTAGTGGCAAATTTTTAAAGGCCTTTCCACAACCTCCAAATGCTGGAAGTTGGAAAGGGTAAAGATGCGTACGGTAATTAACCGTAAAATAATGAAATAAATACATTGGAAGTCGAACCACTATGAATCGTAGTGGCAAATTTTTAAAGGCCTTTCCACAACCTCCCAATGATGGAAGTTGGAAAGGGTAAAGATGCGTACGGTAATTAACCGCAATTTAATGAAATAAATACAATTGAAGGCGAACCACTATAGGTCGTAGTGGCAAATTTTTAAACGCCTGTCCACAACCTACAAATGATGGAAGTTGGAAAGGGTAAAGATGCGTACGGTAATTAACCGCAATTTAATGAAATAAATACATTTGAAGTCGAACCACTATGAGTCGTAGTGGCAAATTTTTAAAGGCCTTTTCACAACCTCCAAATGTTGGAAGTTTGAAAGGGTAAAGATTCGTACGGTAATTAACTGCAATTTAATGAAATAAATACTATTGAAGGCGAACTACAATAAGTCGTATTGGCAAATTTTTAAAGGCTTTTTCCACAACCTCCAAATGATAGAAAATGGAAAGGGTAAAGATGCGTACGGTAATTATCCGCGATTTAATGAAATATATACAATTGAATGCGGACCACTAAAGGTCGTAGTGGCAAATTTTTAAAGGCCTGTCCACAACCTCCAAATGATGGAAGTTGGAAAGGGTAAAGATGCGTACGGTAATTAACCTCAAATTAATGAAATAAATACAATTGAAGGCGGACCACTAAAAGTCGTAGTGGAAAATTTTTAAAGGCCTGTCCACAACCTCCAAATGATGGAAGTTGGAAAGGGTAAAAATGCGTATGGTAATTATCCGCGATTTAATGAAATAAATACAATTGAAGGCGGACCACTGTAAGTCGCAGTGGCAAATTTTTAAAGGCCTGTCCACAACCTCCAAATGATGGAAGTTGGAAACGGTAAAGTTGCGTACGGTAATTAACCGCAATTTAATGAAATAAATACAAATGAAGGCGGACCACTATAAGTCATAGTGGCAAATTTTTAAAGGCCTGTCCACAACCTCCAAATGATGGAAGTTGGAAAGGGTAAAGATGCGTACGGTAATTAACCGCAATTTAATGAAATAAATACAATTGAAGGCGAACCACTATAAGTCGTAGTGGCAAATTTATAAACGCCTGTCCACAACCTCCAAATGATGGAAGATTTAAACGGCAAAGATGCGTACGGTAATTAACCGCAATTTAATGAAATAAATACAATTGAAGGCGGACCACTATAAGTCGTAGTGGCAAATTTTTAAACGCCTGTCCACAACCTCCAAATGATGGAAGATGGAAACGGTAAAGATGCGTACGGTAATTAACCGCGATTTAATGAAATAAATACAATTGAAGGCGGACCACTATAAGTCGTAGTGGCAAATTTTTAAAGGCCTGTCCACAACCTCCAAATGATGGAAGTTGGACGGGTAAAGATGCGTACGGTAATTAACCGCAATTTAATGAAATAAATACAATTGAAGGCGAACCACTATAAGTCGTAGTGGCAAATTTTTAAACGCCTGTCCACAACCTCCAAATGATGGAAGATTTAAACGGTAAAGATGCGTACGGTAATTAACCGCGATTTAATGAAATAAATACAATTGAAGGCGGACCACTGTAAGTCGTAGTGGCAAATTTTTAAACGCCTGTCCAGAACCTCCAAATGATTGAAGTTGGAAAGGGTAAAGATGCGTAAGGTAATTAACCGAGATTTAATGAAATAAATACAATTGAAGGCGGACCAGTATAAGTCGTAGTGGCAAATTTTTAAACGCCTGTCCACAACCTCCATATGATGGAAGTTGGAAAGGGTAAAGATGCGTACGGTAATTAACCGAGATTTAATGAAATAAATACAATTGAAGGCGGACCAGTATAAGTCGTAGTGGCAAATTTTTAAAAGCCTGTCCAAAACCTCCAAATGATTGAAGTTGGAAAGGGTAAAGATGCGTAAGGTAATTAACCGAGATTTAATGAAATAAATACAATTGAAGGCGGACCAGTATAAGTCGTAGTGGCAAATTTTTAAACGCCTGTCCACAACCTCCATATGATGGAAGTTGGAAAGGGTAAAGATGCGTACGGTAATTAACCGAGATTTAATGAAATAAATACAATTGAAGGCGGACCAGTATAAGTCGTAGTGGCAAATTTTTAAACGCCTGTCCACAACCTCCAAATGATGGAAGATGGAAACGGTAAAGATGCGTACGGTAATTAACCGCGATTTAGTGAAATAAATACAATTGAAGGCGGACCACTATAAGTCGTAGTGGCAAATTTTTAAAAGCCTGTCCAAAACCTCCAAATGATTGAAGTTGGAAAGGGTAAAGATGCGTTCGGTAATTAACCGAGATTTAATGAAATAAATACAATTGAAGGCGGACCAGTATAAGTCGTATTGGCAAATTTTTAAACGCCTGTCCACAACCTCCATATGATGGAAGATGGAAACGGAAAAGATGCGTACGGTAATTAACCGCGATTTAATGAAATAAATACAATTGAAGGCGAACCACTATAAGTCGTATTGGCAAATTTTTAAAGGCCTTTCCACAACCTCCAAATGATGGAAGTTGGAAAAGGTAAAGATGCGTACGGTAATTAACCGCAATTTAATGATAAAAAACAATTGGAGGCGGACCACTGAAAGTCGTAGTGGCAAATTTTAAAAAGGCCTTTCCATAACCTCCAAATGATACTAGTTGGAAAGGGTAAAGATGCGTACGGTAATTAACAGCAATTTAATGAAATAAATACAATTGAAGGCGAACAACTATAAGTCGTAGTGGCAAATTTTTAAAGGCCTTTCCACAACCTCCAAATGCTGGAAGTTGGAAAGGGTAAAGATGCGTACGGTAATTAACCGTAAAATAATGAAATAAATACATTGGAAGTCGAACCACTATGAATCGTAGTGGCAAATTTTTAAAGGCCTTTCCACAACCTCCCAATGATGGAAGTTGGAAAGGGTAAAGATGCGTACGGTAATTAACCGCAATTTAATGAAATAAATACAATTGAAGGCGAACCACTATAGGTCGTAGTGGCAAATTTTTAAACGCCTGTCCACAACCTACAAATGATGGAAGTTGGAAAGGGTAAAGATGCGTACGGTAATTAACCGCAATTTAATGAAATAAATACATTTGAAGTCGAACCACTATGAGTCGTAGTGGCAAATTTTTAAAGGCCTTTTCACAACCTCCAAATGTTGGAAGTTTGAAAGGGTAAAGATTCGTACGGTAATTAACTGCAATTTAATGAAATAAATACTATTGAAGGCGAACTACAATAAGTCGTATTGGCAAATTTTTAAAGGCTTTTTCCACAACCTCCAAATGATAGAAAATGGAAAGGGTAAAGATGCGTACGGTAATTATCCGCGATTTAATGAAATATATACAATTGAATGCGGACCACTAAAGGTCGTAGTGGCAAATTTTTAAAGGCCTGTCCACAACCTCCAAATGATGGAAGTTGGAAAGGGTAAAGATGCGTACGGTAATTAACCTCAAATTAATGAAATAAATACAATTGAAGGCGGACCACTAAAAGTCGTAGTGGCGAATTTTAAAAGGCCTGTCCACAACCTCCAAATGATGGAACTTGGAAAGGGTAAAGATGCGTACGGTAATTATCCGCGATTTAATGAAATAAATACAATTGAAGGCGGACCACTGTAAGTCGCAGTGGCAAATTTTTAAAGGCCTGTCCACAACCTCCAAATGATGGAAGTTGGAAACGGTAAAGTTGCGTACGGTTATTAACAGCAATTTAATGAAATAAATACAATTGATGGAGAATCACTATAAATCGTAGTGGCAAATTTTTAAACGCCTGTCCACAACCTCCAAATGATGGAAGTTGGAAAGGGTAAAGATGCGTACGGTAATTAACCGATTTTTAATGAAATAGTACAATTGAAGGCGAACCACTATAAGTCGTAGTGGCAAATTTTTAAACGCCTGTCCACAACCTCCAAATGATGGAAGTTGTAAAGGGTAAAGATGCGTATGGTAATTAACCGCAATTTAATGAAATAGATACAATTGAAGGCGGACCACTATAAGTCGTAGTGGCAAATTTTTAAAGGCCTTTACACAACCTCCAAATGATGGAATTTTGAAAGGGTAAAGATGCGTACGGCAATTAACCGCAATTTAATGAAATAAATGCAATTGAAGGCGGACCACTAAAAGTCGCAGTGGCAAATTTTTAAAGGCCTTTCCACAACCTCCAAATGATGGAAGATGGAAACGGTAAAGATGCGTACGGTTATTAACAGCAATTTAATGAAATAAATACTATTGAAGGCGAACTACAATAAGTCGTATTGGCAAATTTTTAAAGGCTTTTTCCACAACCTCCAAATGATAGAAGTTGGAAAGGGTAAAGATGCGTACGGTAATTATCCGCGATTTAATGAAATATATACAATTGAAGGCGGACCACTAAAGGTCGTAGTGGCAAATTTTTAAAGGCCTGTCCACAACCTCCAAATGATAGAAGTTGGAAAGGGTAAAGATGCGTACGGTAATTAACCGCCATTTAAATAAATAAATATAATTGAAGGCGGACCACTATAAGTCGTAGTGGCAAATTTTTAAACGCCTGTCCACAACGTCCAAATGATGGAAGTTGGAAAGGGTAAAGATGCGTACAGTAATTAACCGCAATTTAATGAAATAAATACATTTGAAGGCGAACCACTATAAATCGTAGTGGAAAATTTTTAAACGCCTGTCCACAACCTCCAAATGATGAAAGTTTGAAAGGGTAAAGATGCGTACGGTAATTAACCGCAATTTAATGAAATAAAAACAATTGGAGGCGGACCACTATGAGTCGTGGTGGCAAATTTTTAAAGGCCTTTCCACAACCTCCAAATGATGGAAGTTGGAAAGGGTAAAGATGCGTACGGTAATTAACCGCAATTTAATGAATTAAATACATTTGAAGGCGAACCACAATAAGTCGTAGTGGCAAATTTTTAAACGCCTGTCCACAACCTCCAAATGATGGAAGATGGAAACGGTAAAGATGCGTACGGTAATTAACCGCAATTTAATGAAATAAATACATTTGAAGGCGGACCACTATAAGTCGTAGTGGAAAATTTTTAAAGGCCTGTCCACAACCTCCAAATGTTGGACGTTTGAAAGGGTAAAGATGCGTACGGTAATTATCCGCGATTTAATGAAATAAATACAATTGAAGGCGGACCACTGTAAGTCGCAGTGGCAAATTTTTAAAGGCCTGTCCACAACCTCCAAATGATGGAAGTTGGAAAGGGTAAAGATGCGTACTGTAATTAACCGCAATTTAATGAAATAAATACAATTGAAGGCGAACCACTATAAGTCGTAGTGGCGAATTTTTAAACGCCTGTCCAAAACCTCCAAATGATGGAAGTTGGAAATGGTAAAGATACGTACGGTAATTAACCGCGATTTAATGAAATAAATACAATTGAAGGCGGACCACTATAAGTCGTAGTGGCAAATTTTTAAACGCCTGTCACAACCTCCAAATGATGGAAGTTGGAAAGGGTAAAGATGCGTACTGTAATTAACCGCAATTTAATGAAATAAATACAATTGAAGGCGAACCACTATAAGTCGTAGTGGCGAATTTTTAAACGCCTCTCCACAACCTCCAAATGATGGAAGTTGGAAAGGGTAAAGATGCGTAAGGTAATTAACCGCGATTTAATGAAATAAAAACAATTGAAAGGCGGACCACTATAAGTCGTAGTGGAAAATTTTGACACGCCTTTCCACAACCTCCAAATGATGGAAGTTGGAAAGGGTAAAGATGCGTACGGTAATTAACCGCGATTTAATGAAATAAATACAATGGAAGGCGAACCACTATAATTCGTAGTGGCAAATTTTTAAACGCCTGTCCACAACCTCCTTTTATAGGAAGTTGGAAAGGGTAAAGATGCGTACGGTAATTAACCGCAATTTAATGAAATAAATACATTTGAAGGCGAACCACTATAAGTCGTAGAGGCAAATTTTTAAAGGTCTTTCCACAACCTCCAAATGATAGAAGTTGGAAAGGGTAAAGATTCGTACGGTAATTAACTGCAATTTAATGAAATAAATACTATTGAAGGCGAACTACAATAAGTCGTAGTGGCAAATTTTTAAAGGCTATTTCCACAACCTCCAAATGATGGAAGTTGGAAAGGGTAAAGATGCGTACGGTAATTATCCGCGATTTAATGAATTAAATACAATTGAAGGCGAACAACTATAAGTCGTAGTTGCAAATTTTTAAATGCCTTTCCACAACCTCCAAATGATGGCAGTTGGAAAGGGTAAAGATGCGTACGGTAATTAACCGCGATTTAATGAAATAAATACATTTGAAGGCGGACCACTATAAGTCGTAGTGGAAAATTTTTAAAGGCCTGTCCACAACCTCCAAATGTTGGACGTTTGAAAGGGTAAAGATGCGTACGGTAATTATCCGCGATTTAATGAAATAAATACAATTGAAGGCGGACCACTGTAAGTCGCAGTGGCAAATTTTTAAAGGCCTGTCCACAACCTCCAAATGATGGAAGTTGGAAAGGGTAAAGATGCGTACTGTAATTAACCGCAATTTAATGAAATAAATACAATTGAAGGCGAACCACTATAAGTCGTAGTGGCGAATTTTTAAACGCCTGTCCAAAACCTCCAAATGATGGAAGTTGGAAATGGTAAAGATGCGTACGGTAATTAACCGCGATTTAATGAAATAAATACAATTGAAGGCGGACCACTATAAGTCGTAGTGGCAAATTTTTAAACGCCTGTCACAACCTCCAAATGATGGAAGTTGGAAAGGGTAAAGATGCGTACTGTAATTAACCGCAATTTAATGAAATAAATACAATTGAAGGCGAACCACTATAAGTCGTAGTGGCGAATTTTTAAACGCCTCTCCACAACCTCCAAATGATGGAAGTTGGAAAGGGTAAAGATGCGTAAGGTAATTAACCGCGATTTAATGAAATAAAAACAATTGAAAGGCGGACCACTATAAGTCGTAGTGGAAAATTTTGACACGCCTTTCCACAACCTCCAAATGATGGAAGTTGGAAAGGGTAAAGATGCGTACGGTAATTAACCGCGATTTAATGAAATAAATACAATGGAAGGCGAACCACTATAATTCGTAGTGGCAAATTTTTAAAGGCCTTTCCACAACCTCCAAATGATGGAAGATGGAAACGGTAAAGATGCGTACGGTTATTAACAGCAATTTAATGAAATAAATACAATTGATGAAGAACCACTCATAATCGTAGTGGCAAATTTTGACACGCCTGTCCACAACCTCCAAATGATGGAAGTTGGAAAGGGTAAAGATGCGTACGGTAATTAACCGCAATTTAATGAAATAAATACAATTGAAAGCGAACCACTATAAGTCGTAGTGGCAACTTTTTTAACGCCTGTCCACAACCTCCAAATGATGGAAGTTGGAAAGGGTAAAGATGCGTACGGTAATTAACCGCAATTTAATGAAATAAATACAATTGAAAGCGAACCACTATAAGTCGTAGTGGCAAATTTTTAAACGCCTGTCCACAACCTCCAAATGATGGAAGTTGGAAAGGGTAAAGATGCGTACGGTAATTAACCGCAATTTAATGAAATAAATACAATTGAAAGCGAACCACTATAAGTCGTAGTGGATAATTTTTTAACGCCTGTCCACAACCTCCAAATGATGGAAGTTGGAAAGGGTAAAGATGCGTACGGTAATTAACCGCAATTTAATGAAATAAATACAATTGAAAGCGAACCACTATAAGTCGTAGTGGCAAATTTTTTAACGCCTGTCCACAACCTCCAAATGATGGAAGTTGGAAAGGGTAAAGATGCGTACGGTAATTAACCGCAATTTAATGAAATAAATACAATTGAAGGCGGACCACTATAAGTCGTAGTGGCAAATTTTTAAACGCCTGTCCACATCCTCCTTTTATAGGAAGTTGGAAAGGGTAAAGATGCGTACGGTAATTAACCGCAATTTAATGAAATAAATACAATTGAAGGCGGACCACTATAAGTCGTAGTGGCAAATTTTTAAACGCCTGTCCACATCCTCCAAATGATGGAATTTCGAAAGGGTAAAGATGCGTACGGCAATTAACCGCAAACAATGAAAATAATAAAATTGAAGGCGGACCACTAAAAGTCGTAGTGGCAAATTTTTAAAGGCCTTTCCACAACCTCCAGATAATGAAGTTGGAAAGGGTAAAGATGAGTACGGTAATTAACCGCGATTTAATGAAATAAATACAATTGATGGCGGACCACTATAAGTCGTAGTGGCAAATTTTTAAAAGCCTGTCCAAAACCTCCAAATGATTGAAGTTGGAAAGGGTAAAGATGCGTAAGGTAAATAACCGCAATTTAATGAATTAAATACATTTGAAGGCGAACCACTATAAGTCGTAGTGGCAAATTTTTAAACGCCTGTCCACAACCTCCAAATGATGGAAGTTGGAAAGGGTAAAGATGCGCACGGTAATTAACCGCAATTTAATGAATTAAATACATTTGAAGGCGAACCACAATAAGTCGTAGTGGCAAATTTTTAAACGCCTGTCCACAACCTCCAAATGATGGAAGATGGAAACGGTAAAGATGCGTACGGTAATTAACCGCAATTTAATGAAATAAATACAATTGAAGGCGGACCACTATAAGTCGTAGTGGCAAATTTTTAAAAGCCTGTCCAAAACCTCCAAATGATTGAAGTTGGAAAGGGTAAAGATGCGTAAGGTAATTAACCGAGATTGATTGAAATAAATACAATTGAAGGCGGACCAGTATAAGTCGTAGTGGCAAATTTTTAAACGCCTGTCCCCAACCTCCATATGATGGAAGATGGAAACGGTAAAGATGCGTACGATATTTAACCGAGATTTATTGAAATAAATACAATTGAAGGCGGACCAGTATAAGTCGTAGTGGCAAATTTTTAAACGCCTGTCCACAACCTCCATATGATGGAAGATGGAAACGGTAAAGATGCGTACGGTAATTAACCGCGATTTAATGAAATAAATACAATTGAAGGCGGACCTCTATAAGTCGTAGTGGCAAATTTTTAAACGCCTGCCAAAAACCTCCAAATGATGGAAGTTGGAAAGGGTAAAGATGCGTACGGTAATTAACCGCAATTTAATGATAAAAAACAATTGGAGGCGGACCACTAAAAGTCGTAGTGGCAAATTTTAAAAAGGCCTTTCCATAACCTCCAAATGATACTAGTTGGAAAGGGTAAAGATGCGTACGGTAATTAACAGCAATTTAATGAAATAAATACAATTGAAGGCGAACAACTATAAGTCGTAGTGGCAAATTTTTAAAGGCCTTTCCACAACCTCCAAATGCTGGAAGTTGGAAAGGGTAAAGATGTGTACGGTAATTAACCGCAATTTAATGAAATAAATACAATTGAAGGCGGACCACTATAAGTCGTAGTGGCAAATTTTTAAACTTCTGTCCACAACCTCCAAATGATGGAAGATGGAAACGGTAAAGATGCGTACGGTAATTAACCGCAATTTAATGAAATAAATACAATTGAAGGCGGACCACTATAAGTCGTAGTGGCAAATTTTTAAACGCCTGTCCACATCCTCCAAATGATGGAATTTCGAAAGGGTAAAGATGCGTACGGCAATTAACCGCAAACAATGAAAATAATAAAATTGAAGGCGGACCACTAAAAGTCGTAGTGGCAAATTTTTAAAGGCCTTTCCACAACCTCCAGATAATGAAGTTGGAAAGGGTAAAGATGAGTACGGTAATTAACCGCGATTTAATGAAATAAATACAATTGATGGCGGACCACTATAAGTCGTAGTGGCAAATTTTTAAAAGCCTGTCCAAAACCTCCAAATGATTGAAGTTGGAAAGGGTAAAGATGCGTAAGGTAAATAACCGCAATTTAATGAATTAAATACATTTGAAGGCGAACCACTATAAGTCGTAGTGGCAAATTTTTAAACGCCTGTCCACAACCTCCAAATGATGGAAGTTGGAAAGGGTAAAGATGCGCACGGTAATTAACCGCAATTTAATGAATTAAATACATTTGAAGGCGAACCACAATAAGTCGTAGTGGCAAATTTTTAAACGCCTGTCCACAACCTCCAAATGATGGAAGATGGAAACGGTAAAGATGCGTACGGTAATTAACCGCAATTTAATGAAATAAATACAATTGAAGGCGGACCACTATAAGTCGTAGTGGCAAATTTTTAAAAGCCTGTCCAAAACCTCCAAATGATTGAAGTTGGAAAGGGTAAAGATGCGTAAGGTAATTAACCGAGATTGATTGAAATAAATACAATTGAAGGCGGACCAGTATAAGTCGTAGTGGCAAATTTTTAAACGCCTGTCCCCAACCTCCATATGATGGAAGATGGAAACGGTAAAGATGCGTACGATATTTAACCGAGATTTATTGAAATAAATACAATTGAAGGCGGACCAGTATAAGTCGTAGTGGCAAATTTTTAAACGCCTGTCCACAACCTCCATATGATGGAAGATGGAAACGGTAAAGATGCGTACGGTAATTAACCGCGATTTAATGAAATAAATACAATTGAAGGCGGACCTCTATAAGTCGTAGTGGCAAATTTTTAAACGCCTGCCAAAAACCTCCAAATGATGGAAGTTGGAAAGGGTAAAGATGCGTACGGTAATTAACCGCAATTTAATGATAAAAAACAATTGGAGGCGGACCACTAAAAGTCGTAGTGGCAAATTTTAAAAAGGCCTTTCCATAACCTCCAAATGATACTAGTTGGAAAGGGTAAAGATGCGTACGGTAATTAACAGCAATTTAATGAAATAAATACAATTGAAGGCGAACAACTATAAGTCGTAGTGGCAAATTTTTAAAGGCCTTTCCACAACCTCCAAATGCTGGAAGTTGGAAAGGGTAAAGATGTGTACGGTAATTAACCGCAATTTAATGAAATAAATACAATTGAAGGCGGACCACTATAAGTCGTAGTGGCAAATTTTTAAACTTCTGTCCACAACCTCCAAATGATGGAAGTTGGAAAGGGTAAAGATGCGTACGGTAATTAACCGATTTTTAATGAAATAAATACAATTGAAGGCGAACCACTATAAGTCGTAGTGGCAAATTTTTAAACGCCTGTCCACAACCTCCAAATGATGGAAGTTGGAAAGGGTAAAGATGCGTACGGTAATTAACCGCAATTTAATGAAATAAATGCAATTGAAGGCGGACCACTAAAAGTCGCAGTGGCAAATTTTTAAAGGCCTTTCCACAACCTCCAAATGATGGAAGATGGAAACGGTAAAGATGCGTACGGTTATTAACAGCAATTTAATGAAATAAATACAATTGATGGAGAACCACTATAAATCGTAGTGGCAAATTTTTAAAGGCCTGTCCACAACCTCCAAATGATGGAAGTTTGAAAGGGTAAAGATGCGTACGGTAATTACCCGCAAACAATGAAATAATTAAAATTGGAGGCGGACCACTATGAGTCGTAGTGGCAAATTTTTAAAGGCCTTTCCACAACGTCCAAATGATGGAAGTTGGAAAGGGTAAAGATGCGTACGGTAATTAACCGCAATTTAATGAAATAAATACAATTGAAGGCGAACCACTATAAGTCGTAGTGGCAAATTTTTAAACGCCTGTCCACAACCTCCAAATGATGGAAGTTGGAAAGGGTAAAGATGCGTACGGTAATTAACCGCAATTTAATGAAATAAATACATTTGAAGTCGAACCACTATAAGTCGTAGTGGCAAATTTTTAAAGGCCTTTCCAAAACCTCCAAATGTTGGAAGTTTGAAAGGGTAAAGATTCGTACGGTAATTAACTGCAATTTAATGAAATAAATACTATTGAAGGCGAACTACAATAAGTCGTATTGGCAAATTTTTAAAAGCTTTTTCCACAACCTCCAAATGATAGAAGTTGGAAAGGGTAAAGATGCGTACGGTAATTAACCGCAATTTAATGAAATATATACAATTGAAGGCGGACCACTAAAGGTCGTAGTGGCAAATTTTTAAAGGCCTGTCCACAACCTCCAAATGATGGAAGTTGGAAAGGGTAAAGTTGCGTACGGTAATTAACCGCAATTTAATGAAATAAATACAAATGAAGGCGGACCACTATAAGTCATAGTGGCAAATTTTTAAAGGCCTGTCCACAACCTCCAAATGATGGAAGTTGGAAAGGGTAAAGATGCGTACGGTAATTAACCGCAATTTAATGAAATAAATACAATTGAAGGCGAACCACTATAAGTCGTAGTGGCAAATTTTTAAACGCCTGTCCACAACCTCCAAATGATGGAAGATTTAAACGGCAAAGATGCGTACGGTAATTAACCGCAATTTAATGAAATAAATACAATTGAAGGCGGACCACTATAAGTCGTAGTGGTAAATTTTTAAAGGCCTGTCCACAACCTCCAAATGATGGAAGTTGGAAACGGTAAAGTTGCGTACGGTAATTAACCGCAATTTAATGAAATAAATACAATTGAAGGCGAACCACTATAAGTCGTAGTGGCAAATTTTTAAACGCCTGTCCACAACCTCCAAATGATGGAAGATGGAAACGGTAAAGATGCGTACGGTAATTAACCGCGATTTAATGAAATAAATACAATTGAAGGCGGACCACTATAAGTCGTAGTGGCAAATTTTTAAAGGCCTGTCCACCTCCTCCAAATGATGGAAGTTGGAAAGGGTAAAGATGCGTACGGTAATTAACCGCAATTTAATGAAATAAATACAATTGAAGGCGAACCACTATAAGTCGTAGTGGCAAATTTTTAAACGCCTGTCCACAACCTCCAAATGATGGAAGATTTAAACGGTAAAGATGCGTACGGTAATTAACCGCGATTTAATGAAATAAATACAATTGAAGGCGGACCACTGTAAGTCGTAGTGGCAAATTTTTAAAGATCTGTCCACAACCTCCAAATGATGGAAGTTGGAAACGGTAAAGTTGCGTACGGTAATTAACCGCAATTTAATGAAATAAATACATTTGAAGGCGAACCACTATAAGTCGTAGTGGCAAATTTTTAAACGCCTGTCCAGAACCTCCAAATGATGGAAGATTTAAACGGTAAAGATGCGTACGGTAATTAACCGCGATTTAATGAAATAAATACAATTGAAGGCGGACCACTATAAGTCGTAGTGGCAAATTTTTAAAAGCCTGTCCAAAACCTCCAAATGATTGAAGTTGGAAAGGGTAAAGATGCGTAAGGTAATTAACCGAGATTTAATGAAATAAATACAATTGAAGGCGGACCAGTATAAGTCGTAGTGGCAAATTTTTAAACGCCTGTCCACAACCTCCATATGATGGAAGTTGGAAAGGGTAAAGATGCGTACGGTAATTAACCGAGATTTAATGAAATAAATACAATTGAAGGCGGACCAGTATAAGTCGTAGTGGCAAATTTTTAAACGCCTGTCCACAACCTCCAAATGATGGAAGATGGAAACGGTAAAGATGCGTACGGTAATTAACCGCGATTTAGTGAAATAAATACAATTGAAGGCGGACCACTATAAGTCGTAGTGGCAAATTTTTAAAAGCCTGTCCAAAACCTCCAAATGATGGAAGTTGGAAAGGGTAAAGATGCGTTCGGTAATTAACCGAGATTTAATGAAATAAATACAATTGAAGGCGGACCAGTATAAGTCGTATTGGCAAATTTTTAAACGCCTGTCCACAACCTCCATATGATGGAAGATGGAAACGGTAAAGATGCGTACGGTAATTAACCGCGATTTAATGAAATAAATACAATTGAAGGCGAACCACTATAAGTCGTATTGGCAAATTTTTAAAGGCCTTTCCACAACCTCCAAATGATGGAAGTTGGAAAAGGTAAAGATGCGTACGGTAATTAACCGCAATTTAATGATAAAAAACAATTGGAGGCGGACCACTGAAAGTCGTAGTGGCAAATTTTAAAAAGGCCTTTCCATAACCTCCAAATGATACTAGTTGGAAAGGGTAAAGATGCGTACGGTAATTAACAGCAATTTAATGAAATAAATACAATTGAAGGCGAACAACTATAAATCGTAGTTTCAAATTTTTAAAGGCCTGTCCACAACCTCCAAATGATGGAAGTTGGAAAGGGTAAAGATGCGTACGGTAATTAACCGCAATTTAATGAAATAAATACAATTGAAGGCGAACCACTATAGGTCGTAGTGGCAAATTTTTAAACGCCTGTCCACAACCTACAAATGATGGAAGTTGGAAAGGGTAAAGATGCGTACGGTAATTAACCGCAATTTAATGAAATAAATACAATTGAAGGCGAACCACTATAGGTCGTAGTGGCAAATTTTTAAACGCCTGTCCACAACCTACAAATGATGGAAGTTGGAAAGGGTAAAGATTCGTACGGTAATTAACCGCAATTTAATGAAATAAATACATTTGAAGTCGAACCACTATAAGTCGTAGTGGCAAATTTTTAAAGGCCTTTTCACAACCTCCAAATGTTGGAAGTTTGAAAGGGTAAAGATTCGTACGGTAATTAACTGCAATTTAATGAAATAAATACTATTGAAGGCGAACTACAATAAGTCGTATTGGCAAATTTTTAAAGGCTTTTTCCACAACCTCCAAATGATAGAAAATGGAAAGGGTAAAGATGCGTACGGTAATTATCCGCGATTTAATGAAATAAATACAATTGAAGGCGGACCACTAAAAGTCGTAGTGGCGAATTTTAAAAGGCCTGTCCACAACCTCCAAATGATGGAACTTGGAAAGGGTAAAGATGCGTACGGTAATTATCCGCAATTTAATGAAATAAATACAATTGAAGGCGGACCACTGTAAGTCGCAGTGGCAAATTTTTAAAGGCCTGTCCACAACCTCCAAATGATGGAAGTTGGAAACGGTAAAGTTGCGTACGGTTATTAACAGCAATTTAATGAAATAAATACAATTGATGGAGAATCACTATAAATCGTAGTGGCAAATTTTTAAACGCCTGTCCACAACCTCCAAATGCTGGAAGTTGGAAAGGGTAAAGATGCGCACGGTAATTAACCGCAATTTAATGAAATAAATACAATTGAAGGCGGACCACTATAAGACGTAGTGGCAAATTTTTAAACTTCTGTCCACAACCTCCAAATGATGGAAGTTGGAAAGGGTAAAGATGCGTACGGTAATTAACCGATTTTTAATGAAATAGTACAATTGAAGGCGAACCACTATAAGTCGTAGTGGGAAATTTTTAAACGCCTGTCCACAACCTCCAAATGATGGAAGTTGGAAAGGGTAAAGATGCGTACGGTAATTAACCGCAATTTAATGAAATAGATACAATTGAAGGCGGACCACTATAAGTCGTAGTGGCAAATTTTTAAAGGCCTTTACACAACCTCCAAATGATGGAATTTTGAAAGGGTAAAGATGCGTACGGCAATTAACCGCAATTTAATGAAATAAATGCAATTGAAGGCGGACCACTAAAAGTCGCAGTGGCAAATTTTTAAAGGCCTTTCCACAACCTCCGAATGATGGAAGATGGAAACGGTAAAGATGCGTACGGTTATTAACAGCAATTTAATGAAATAAATACAATTGATGGAGAACCACTATAAATCGTAGTGGCAAATTTTTAAACGCCTGTCCACAACCTCCAAATGATGAAAGTTTGAAAGGGTAAAGATGCGTACGGTAATTAACCGCAAACAATGAAATAAATAAAATTGGAGGCGAACCACTATAAGTCGTAGTGGCAAATTTTTAAACGCCTGTCCACAACCTACAAATGATGGAAGTCGGAAAGGGTAAAGATGCGTACGGTAATTAACCGCAATTTAATGAAATAAATACTATTGAAGGCGAACTACAATAAGTCGTATTGGCAAATTTTTAAAGGCTTTTTCCACAACCTCCAATTGATAGAAGTTGGAAAGGGTAAAGATGCGTACGGTAATTATCCGCGATTTAATGAAATATATACAATTGAAGGCGGACCACTAAAGGTCGTAGTGGCAAATTTTTAAAGGCCTGTCCACAACCTCCAAATGATAGAAGTTGGAAAGGGTAAAGATGCGTACGGTAATTAACCGCGATTTAATGAAATAAATACAATTGAAGGCGAACAACTGTAAGTCGCAGTGGCAAATTTTTAAAGGCCTGTCCACAACCTCCAAATGATGGAAGTTGGAAACGGTAAAGTTGCGTACGGTTATTAACAGCAATTTAATGAAATAAATACAATTGATGGAGAACCACTATAAATCGTAGTGGCAAATTTTTAAACGCCTATCCAAAACCTCCAAATGATGGAAGTTGGAAAGGGTAAAGATGCGTACGGTAATTAACCGCCATTTAAATAAATAAATATAATTGAAGGCGGACCACTATAAGTCGTAGTGGCAAATTTTTAAACGCCTGTCCACAACGTCCAAATGATGGAAGTTGGAAAGGGTAAAGATGCGTACGGTAATTAACCGCAATTTAATGAAATAGATACAATTGAAGACGGACCACTATAAGTCGTAGTGGCAAATTTTTAAAGGCCTTTCCACAACCTCCAAATGATGGAATTTTGAAAGGGTAAAGATGCGTACGGTAATTAACCGCAATTTAATGAAATAAAAACAATTGGAGGCGGACCACTATAAGTCGTAGTGGAAAATTTTTAAACGCCTGTCCACAACCTCCAAATGATGAAAGTTTGAAAGGGTAAAGATTCGTACGGTAATTAACCGCAATTTAATGAAATAAAAACAATTGGAGGCGGACCACTATGAGTCGTGGTGGCAAATTTTTAAAGGCCTTTCCACAACCTCCAAATGATGGAAGTTGGAAAGGGTAAAGATGCGTACGGTAATTAACCGCAATTTAATGAAATAAATACAATTGAAGGCGAACCACTATAAGTCGTAGTGGCAAATTTTTAAACGCCTGTCCACAACCTCCAAATGATGGAAGTTGGAAAGGGTAAAGATGCGTACGGTAATTAACCGCAATTTAATGAAATAAAAACAATTGGAGGCGGACCACTATAAGTCGTAGTGGCAAATTTTTAAACGCCTGTCCACAACCTCCAAATGATGGAAGTTGGAAAGGGTAAAGATGCGTACGGTAATTAACCGCAATTTAATGAAATAAATACATTTGAAGGCGAACCACTATAAGTCGTAGAGGCAAATTTTTAAAGGTCTTTCCACAACCTCCAAATGATAGAAGTTGGAAAGGGTAAAGATTCGTACGGTAATTAACTGCAATTTAATGAAATAAATACTATTGAAGGCGAACTACAATAAGTCGTAGTGGCAAATTTTTAAAGGTAATTTCCACAACCTCCAAATGATGGAAGTTGGAAAGGGTAAAGATGCGTACGGTAATTAACCGCAATTTAATGAAATAAATACAATTGAAGGCGGACCACTAAAAGTCGTAGTGGCAAATTTTTAAAGGCCTTTCCACAACCTCCAAATGATGGAAGTTGGAAAGGGTAAAGATGCGTACGGTAATTATCCGCGATTTAATGAATTAAATACAATTGAAGGCGAACAACTATAAGTCGTAGTTGCAAATTTTTAAATGCCTTTCCACAACCTCCAAATGATGGCAGTTGGAAAGGGTAAAGATGCGTACGGTAATTAACCGCGATTTAATGAAATAAATACATTTGAAGGCGGACCACTATAAGTCGTAGTGGAAAATTTTTAAAGGCCTGTCCACAACCTCCAAATGATGGAAGTTGGAAAGGGTAAAGATGCGTACGGTAATTAACCGCGATTTAATGAAATAAATACATTTGAAGGCGGACCACTATAAGTCGTAGTGGAAAATTTTTAAAGGCCTGTCCACAACCTCCAAATGATGGAAGTTGGAAAGGGTAAAGATGCGTACGGTAATTATCCGCGATTTAATGTAATAAATACAATTGAAGGCGGACCACTGTAAGTCGCAGTGGAAAATTTTTAAAGGCCTGTCCACAACCTCCAAATGATGGAAGTTGGAAAGGGTAAAGATGCGTACTGTAATTAACCGCAATTTAATGAAATAAATACAATTGAAGGCGAACCACTATAAGTCGTAGTGGCGAATTTTTAAACGCCTGTCCAAAACCTCCAAATGATGGAAGTTTGAAAGGGTAAAGATGCGTACGGTAATTAACCGCGATTTAATGAAATAAATACAATTGAAGGCGAACCAATATAAGTCGTAGTGGCAAATTTTTAAACGCCTTTCCACAACCTCCAAATGATGGAAGTTGGAAAGGGTAAAGATACGTACGGTAATTAACCGCAATTTAATGAAATAAATACAATTGAAAGATGACCACTTTAAGTCGTAGTGGCAAATTTTTAAACGCCTGTCCAAAACCTCCAAATGATGGAAGTTGGAAAGGGTAAAGATGCGTAAGGTAATTAACCGCGATTTAATGAAATAAAAACAATTGAAAGGCGGACCACTATAAGTCGTAGTGGAAAATTTTGACACGCCTTTCCACAACCTCCAAATGATGGAAGTTGGAAAGGGTAAAGATGCGTACGGTAATTAACCGCGATTTAATGAAATAAATACAATGGAAGGCGAACCACTATAATTCGTAGTGGCAAATTTTTAAACGCCTGTCCACAACCTCCTTTTATAGGAAGTTGGAAAGGGTAAAGATGCGTACGGTAATTAACCGCAATTTAATGAAATAAATACAATTGAAGGCGGACCACTATAAGTCGTAGTGGCAAATTTTTAAACGCCATTCCACAACCTCCAAATGATGGAAGTTGGAAAGGGTAAAGATGCGTACGGTAATTAACCTCAATTTAATGAAATAAATACAATTGAAGGCGGACCACTATAAGTCGTAGTGGCAAATTTTTAAGGCCTGTCCACATCCTCCAAATGATGGAAGTTGGAAAGAGTAAAGATGCGTACGGCAATTAACCGCAATTTAATGAAATAAATGCAATTGAAGGCGGACCACTAAAAGTCGCAGTGGAAAATTTTTAAAGGCCTTTCCACAACCTCCAAATGATGGAAGATGGAAACGGTAAAGATGCGTACGGTTATTAACAGCAATTTAATGAAATAAATACAATTGAAAGCGAACCACTATAAGTCGTAGTGGCAAATTTTTAAACGCCTGTCCACAACCTCCAAATGATGGAAGTTGGAAAGGGTAAAGATGCGTACGGTAATTAACCTCAAATTAATGAAATAAATACAATTGAAGGCGGACCACTAAAAGTCGTAGTGGCAAATTTTTAAAGGCCTTTCCACAACCTCCAAATGATGGAAGTTGGAAAGGGTAAAGATGCGTACGGTAATTAACCGCGATTTAATGAAATAAATACAATTGAAGGCGAACAACTATTAGTCGTAGTGGCAAATTTTTAAATGCCTTTCCACAACCTCCAAATGATGGAAGTTGGAAAGGGTAAAGATGCGTACGGTAAATAACCGCGATTTAATGAAATAAATACAATTGGAGGCGGACCACTATAAGTCGTAGTGGCAAATTTTTAAAAGGCCTTTCCACAACCTCCAAATGATGGAAGATGGAAAGGGTAAAGATGCGTACGGTAATTAACCGCGATTTAATGAAATAAATACAATTGATGGAGAACCACTATAAATCGTAGTGGCAAATTTTTAAACGCCTGTCAACAACCTCCAAATGATGGAAGTTGGAAAGGGTAAAGATGCGTACGGTAATTAACCGCGATTTAATGAAATAAATACAATTGAAGGCGGACCACTATAAGTCGTAGTGGCAAATTTTTTTAAACGCCTTTCCACAACCTCCAAATGATGGAAGTTGGAAAAGGTAAGGATGCGTACGGTAATTAACCGCAATTTAATGAAATAAATACAATTGAAGGCGGACCACCATAAGTCGTCGTGGCAAATTTTTAAACGCCTGTCCAAAACCTCCAAATGATGGAAGTGTGAAAGGGTAAGGATGCGTACGGTAATTAACCGCGATTTAATGAAATAAAAACAATTGAAAGGCGGACCATTATAAGTCCTAATGGCAAATTTTGACACGCCTGTCCACAACCTCCAAATGATGGAAGTTGGAAAGGGTAAAGATGCGTACGGTAATAACCCGCGATTTAATGAAATAAATACAATGGAAGGCGAACCTCTATAATTCGTAGTGGCAAATTTTTAAACGCCTGTCCACAACCTCCGTTTATAGGAAGTTGGAAAGGGTAAAGATGCGTACGGTAATTAACCGCAATTTAATGAAATAAATACAATTGAAGGCGGACCACTATAAGTCGTAGTGTCAAATTTGTAAAGGCCTTTCCACAACCTCCAAATGATGGAAGTTGGAAACTGTAAAGATGCGTACGGTAATTAACCGCAAATTAAAGAAATAAATACAATTGAAGGCGAACCACTATAAGTCGTAGTGGCAAATTTTTAAACGCCTGTCCACAACCTCCATATGATGGAAGATGGAAACGGTAAAGAGGCGTACGGTAATTAACCGCGATTTAATGAAATGAATAAAATTGAAGGCGAACCACTATAAGTCGTAGTGGCAAATTTTTAAAGACCTTTCCACAACCTCCAAATGATGGAAGTTGGAAAGGGTAAAGATGCGTACGGTAATTAACCGCAATTTAATGAAATCAATAAAATTGAAGGCGGACCACTAAAAGTCGTCGTGGCAAATTTTTAAAGGCCTTTCCACAACCTCCAAATGATGGAAGTTGGAAAGGGTAAAGATGCGTACGGTAATTAACCGCAATTTAATGAAATAAATACAATTGAAGGCGAACCACTATAAGTCGTAGTGGCAAATTTTTAAACGCCTGTCCACAACCTCCAAATGATGGAAGTTGGAAAGGGTAAAGATGCGTACGGTAATTAACCGCAATTTAATGAAATAAATACAATTGAAGGCGGACCACTAAAAGTCGTAGTGGCAAATTTTTTAACGCCTGTCCACAACCTCCAAATGATGGAAGTTGGAAAGGGTAAAGATGCGTACGGTAATTAACCGCAATTTAATGAAATAAAAACAATTGAAAGGCGGACCATTATAAGTCCTAATGGCAAATTTTGACACGCCTGTCCACAACCTCCAAATGATGGAAGTTGGAAAGGGTAAAGATGCGTACGGTAATAACCCGCGATTTAATGAAATAAATACAATGGAAGGCGAACCTCTATAATTCGTAGTGGCAAATTTTTAAACGCCTGTCCACAACCTCCGTTTATAGGAAGTTGGAAAGGGTAAAGATGCGTACGGTAATTAACCGCAATTTAATGAAATAAATACAATTGAAGGCGGACCACTATAAGTCGTAGTGTCAAATTTGTAAAGGCCTTTCCACAACCTCCAAATGATGGAAGTTGGAAACTGTAAAGATGCGTACGGTAATTAACCGCAAATTAAAGAAATAAATACAATTGAAGGCGAACCACTATAAGTCGTAGTGGCAAATTTTTAAACGCCTGTCCACAACCTCCATATGATGGAAGATGGAAACGGTAAAGAGGCGTACGGTAATTAACCGCGATTTAATGAAATGAATAAAATTGAAGGCGAACCACTATAAGTCGTAGTGGCAAATTTTTAAAGACCTTTCCACAACCTCCAAATGATGGAAGTTGGAAAGGGTAAAGATGCGTACGGTAATTAACCGCAATTTAATGAAATCAATAAAATTGAAGGCGGACCACTAAAAGTCTTCGTGGCAAATTTTTAAAGGCCTTTCCACAACCTCCAAATGATGGAAGTTGGAAAGGGTAAAGATGCGTACGGTAATTAACCGCAATTTAATGAAATAAATACAATTGAAGGCGAACCACTATAAGTCGTAGTGGCAAATTTTTAAACGCCTGTCCACAACCTCCAAATGATGGAAGTTGGAAAGGGTAAAGATGCGTACGGTAATTAACCGCAATTTAATGAAATAAATACAATTGAAGGCGGACCACTAAAAGTCGTAGTGGCAAATTTTTTAACGCCTGTCCACAACCTCCAAATGATGGAAGTTGGAAAGGGTAAAGATGCGTACGGTAATTAACCGCAATTTAATGAAATAAATACAATTGAAGGCGAACTATAAGTCGTAGTGGCAAATTTTTAAACGCCTGTCCGCAACCTCCAAATGATGGAAGTTGGAAAGGGTAAAGATGCGTACGGTAATTAACCGCAATTTAATGAAATAAATACAATTGAAGGCGAACCACTATAAGTCGTAGTGGCAAATTTTTAAACGCCTGTCCACAACCTCCAAATGATGGAAGTTGGAAAGGGTAAAGATGCGTACGGTAATTAACCGCAATTTAATGAAATAAAAACAATTAAAGGCGAACCACTAAAAGTCGTAGTGGCAAATTTTTAAAGACCTTTCCACAACCTCCAAATGATGGAAGTTGGAAAGGGTAAAGATGCGTACGGTAATTAACCGCAATTTAATGAAATAAAAACAATTAAAGTCGAACCACTAAAAGTCGTAGTGGCAAATTTTTAAAGACCTTTCCACAACCTCCAAATGATGGAAGTTGGAAAGGGTAAAGATGCGTACGGTAATTAACCGCAATTTAATGAAATAAAAACAATTAAAGGCGAACCACTAAAAGTCGTAGTGGCAAATTTTTAAAGACCTTTCCACAACCTCCAAATGATGGAAGTTGGAAAGGGTAAAGATGCGTACGGTAATTAACCGCAATTTAATGAAATAAAAACAATTAAAGGCGAACCACTAAAAGTCGTAGTGGCAAATTTTTAAAGACCTTTCCACAACCTCCAAATGATGGAAGTTGGAAAGGGTAAAGATGCGTACGGTAATTAACCGCAATTTAATGAAATAAAAACAATTAAAGGCGAACCACTAAAAGTCGTAGTGGCAAATTTTTAAAGACCTTTCCACAACCTCCAAATGATGGAAGTTGGAAAGGGTAAAGATGCGTACGGTAATTAACCGCAATTTAATGAAATAAAAACAATTAAAGGCGAACCACTAAAAGTCGTAGTGGCAAATTTTTAAAGACCTTTCCACAACCTCCAAATGATGGAAGTTGGAAAGGGTAAAGATGCGTACGGTAATTAACCGCAATTTAATGAAATAAAAACAATTAAAGGCGAACCACTAAAAGTCGTAGTGGCAAATTTTTAAAGACCTTTCCACAACCTCCAAATGATGGAAGTTGGAAAGGGTAAAGATGCGTACGGTAATTAACCGCAATTTAATGAAATAAAAACAATTAAAGGCGAACCACTAAAAGTCGTAGTGGCAAATTTTTAAAGACCTTTCCACAACCTCCAAATGATGGAAGTTGGAAAGGGTAAAGATGCGTACGGTAATTAACCGCAATTTAATGAAATAAAAACAATTAAAGTCGAACCACTAAAAGTCGTAGTGGCAAATTTTTAAAGACCTTTCCACAACCTCCAAATGATGGAAGTTGGAAAGGGTAAAGATGCGTACGGTAATTAACCGCAATTTAATGAAATAAAAACAATTAAAGGCGAACCACTAAAAGTCGTAGTGGCAAATTTTTAAAGACCTTTCCACAACCTCCAAATGATGGAAGTTGGAAAGGGTAAAGATGCGTACGGTAATTAACCGCAATTTAATGAAATAAAAACAATTAAAGGCGAACCACTAAAAGTCGTAGTGGCAAATTTTTAAAGACCTTTCCACAACCTCCAAATGATGGAAGTTGGAAAGGGTAAAGATGCGTACGGTAATTAACCGCAATTTAATGAAATAAAAACAATTAAAGTCGAACCACTAAAAGTCGTAGTGGCAAATTTTTAAAGACCTTTCCACAACCTCCAAATGATGGAAGTTGGAAAGGGTAAAGATGCGTACGGTAATTAACCGCAATTTAATGAAATAAAAACAATTAAAGGCGAACCACTAAAAGTCGTAGTGGCAAATTTTTAAAGACCTTTCCACAACCTCCAAATGATGGAAGTTGGAAAGGGTAAAGATGCGTACGGTAATTAACCGCAATTTAATGAAATAAAAACAATTAAAGGCGAACCACTATAAGTCGTAGTGGCAAATTTTTAAAGACCTTTCCACAACCTCCAAATGATGGAAGTTGGAAAGGGTAAAGATGCGTACGGTAATTAACCGCAATTTAATGAAATAAAAACAATTAAAGTCGAACCACTAAAAGTCGTAGTGGCAAATTTTTAAAGACCTTTCCACAACCTCCAAATGATGGAAGTTGGAAAGGGTAAAGATGCGTACGGTAATTAACCGCAATTTAATGAAATAAAAACAATTAAAGTCGAACCACTAAAAGTCGTAGTGGCAAATTTTTAAAGACCTTTCCACAACCTCCAAATGATGGAAGTTGGAAAGGGTAAAGATGCGTACGGTAATTAACCGCAATTTAATGAAATAAAAACAATTAAAGGCGAACCACTATAAGTCGTAGTGGCAAATTTTTAAAGACCTTTCCACAACCTCCAAATGATGGAAGTTGGAAAGGGTAAAGATGCGTACGGTAATTAACCGCAATTTAATGAAATAAAAACAATTAAAGGCGGACCACTAAAAGTCGTAGTGGCAAATTTTTAAAGACCTTTCCACAACCTCCAAATGATGGAAGATGGAAAGGGTAAAGATGCGTACGGTAATTAACCGCAATTTAATGAAATAAAAACAATTAAAGTCGAACCACTAAAAGTCGTAGTGGCAAATTTTTAAAGACCTTTCCACAACCTCCAAATGATGGAAGTTGGAGAGGGTAAAGATGCGTACGGTAATTAACCGCAATTTAATGAAATAAAAACAATTAAAGGCGAACCACTATAAGTCGTAGTGGCAAATTTTTAAAGACCTTTCCACAACCTCCAAATGATGGAAGTTGGAAAGGGTAAAGATGCGTACGGTAATTAACCGCAATTTAATGAAATAAAAACAATTAAAGGCGAACCACTATAAGTCGTAGTGGCAAATTTTTAAAGACCTTTCCACAACCTCCAAATGATGGAAGTTGGAAAGGGTAAAGATGCGTACGGTAATTAACCGCAATTTAATGAAATAAAAACAATTAAAGGCGAACCACTATAAGTCGTAGTGGCAAATTTTTAAAGACCTTTCCACAACCTCCAAATGATGGAAGTTGGAAAGGGTAAAGATGCGTACGGTAATTAACCGCAATTTAATGAAATAAAAACAATTAAAGGCGGACCACTAAAAGTCGTAGTGGCAAATTTTTAAAGACCTTTCCACAACCTCCAAATGATGGAAGTTGGAGAGGGTAAAGATGCGTACGGTAATTAACCGCAATTTAATGAAATAAAAACAATTAAAGGCGAACCACTATAAGTCGTAGTGGCAAATTTTTAAAGACCTTTCCACAACCTCCAAATGATGGAAGTTGGAAAGGGTAAAGATGCGTACGGTAATTAACCGCAATTTAATGAAATAAAAACAATTAAAGGCGAACCACTATAAGTCGTAGTGGCAAATTTTTAAAGACCTTTCCACAACCTCCAAATGATGGAAGTTGGAAAGGGTAAAGATGCGTACGGTAATTAACCGCAATTTAATGAAATAAAAACAATTAAAGGCGAACCACTATAAGTCGTAGTGGCAAATTTTTAAAGACCTTTCCACAACCTCCAAATGATGGAAGATGGAAAGGGTAAAGATGCGTACGGTAATTAACCGCAATTTAATGAAATAAAAACAATTAAAGTCGAACCACTAAAAGTCGTAGTGGCAAATTTTTAAAGACCTTTCCACAACCTCCAAATGATGGAAGTTGGAGAGGGTAAAGATGCGTACGGTAATTAACCGCAATTTAATGAAATAAAAACAATTAAAGGCGAACCACTATAAGTCGTAGTGGCAAATTTTTAAAGACCTTTCCACAACCTCCAAATGATGGAAGATGGAAAGGGTAAAGATGCGTACGGTAATTAACCGCAATTTAATGAAATAAAAACAATTAAAGGCGAACCACTAAAAGTCGTAGTGGCAAATTTTTAAAGACCTTTCCACAACCTCCAAATGATGGAAGATGGAAAGGGTAAAGATGCGTACGGTAATTAACCGCAATTTAATGAAATAAAAACAATTAAAGGCGGACCACTAAAAGTCGTAGTGGCAAATTTTTAAAGACCTTTCCACAACCTCCAAATGATGGAAGTTGGAAAGGGTTTAGATGCGTACGGTAATTAACCGCAATTTAATGAAATAAAAACAATTAAAGGCGGACCACTATAAGTCGTAGTGGCAAATTTTTAAAGACCTTTCCACAACCTCCAAATGATGGAAGTTGGAAAGGGTAAAGATGCGTACGGTAATTAACCGCAATTTAATGAAATAAAAACAATTAAAGGCGAACCACTATAAGTCGTAGTGGCAAATTTTTAAAGACCTTTCCACAACCTCCAAATGATGGAAGTTGGAAAGGGTAAAGATGCGTACGGTAATTAACCGCAATTTAATGAAATAAAAACAATTAAAGGCGAACCACTATAAGTCGTAGTGGCAAATTTTTAAAGACCTTTCCACAACCTCCAAATGATGGAAGTTGGAAACTGTAAAGATGCCTACGGTAATTAACCGCAATTTAATATAATAAATACAATTGAAGGCGGACCACTATAAGTCGTAGTGGCAAATTTTTAAACGCCTGTCCACAACCTCCAAATGATGGAAGTTGGAAAGGGAAAGATGCGTACGGTAATTAACCGCGATTTAATGAAATGATTAAAATTTAAGGCGAACCACTAAAAGTCGTCGTGGCAAATTTTTAAAGACCTTTCCACAACCTCCAAATGATGGAAGTTGGAAAGGGTAAAGATGCGTACGGTAATTAACCGCAATTTAATGAAATAAAAACAATTAAAGGCGGACCACTAAAAGTCGTAGTGGCAAATTTTTAATGGCCTTTCCACAACCTCCAAATGATGGAAGTTGGAAAGGGTAAAGATGCGTACGGTAATTAACCGCAATTTAATGAAATAAATACAATTGAAGGCGAACCACTAAAAATCGTAGTGGCAAATTTGTAAAGGCCTGTCCACAACCTACAAATGATGGAAGTTGGAAAGGGTAAAGATGCGTACGGTAATTAACCGCAATTTAATGAAATAAAAACAATTAAAGGCGGACCACTAAAAGTCGTAGTGGCAAATTTTTAAAGACCTTTCCACAACCTCCAAATGATGGAAGTTGGAAAGGGTAAAGATGCGTACGGTAATTAACCGCAATTTAATGAAATAAAAACAATTAAAGGCGGACCACTATAAGTCGTAGTGGCAAATTTTTAAAGACCTTTCCACAACCTCCAAATGATGGAAGTTGGAAAGGGTAAAGATGCGTACGGTAATTAACCGCAATTTAATGAAATAAAAACAATTAAAGGCGAACCACTATAAGTCGTAGTGGCAAATTTTTAAAGACCTTTCCACAACCTCCAAATGATGGAAGTTGGAAAGGGTAAAGATGCGTACGGTAATTAACCGCAATTTAATGAAATAAAAACAATTAAAGGCGAACCACTATAAGTCGTAGTGGCAATTTTTTAAAGACCTTTCCACAACCTCCAAATGATGGAAGTTGGAAACTGTAAAGATGCCTACGGTAATTAACCGCAATTTAATATAATAAATACAATTGAAGGCGGACCACTATAAGTCGTAGTGGCAAATTTTTAAACGCCTGTCCACAACCTCCAAATGATGGAAGTTGGAAAGGGAAAGATGCGTACGGTAATTAACCGCGATTTAATGAAATGATTAAAATTTAAGGCGAACCACTAAAAGTCGTCGTGGCAAATTTTTAAAGACCTTTCCACAACCTCCAAATGATGGAAGTTGGAAAGGGTAAAGATGCGTACGGTAATTAACCGCAATTTAATGAAATAAAAACAATTAAAGGCGGACCACTAAAAGTCGTAGTGGCAAATTTTTAATGGCCTTTCCACAACCTCCAAATGATGGAAGTTGGAAAGGGTAAAGATGCGTACGGTAATTAACCGCAATTTAATGAAATAAATACAATTGAAGGCGAACCACTAAAAATCGTAGTGGCAAATTTGTAAAGGCCTGTCCACAACCTACAAATGATGGAAGTTGGAAAGGGTAAAGATGCGTACGGTAATTAACCGCAATTTAATGAAATAAATACAATTGAAGGCGAACCACTATAAGTCGTAGTGGCAAATTTTTAAAGGCCTTTCCACAACCTCCAAATGATGGAAGTTGGAAACTGTAAAGATGCGTACGGTAATTAACCGCAAATTAATGAAATAAATACAATTGAAAGCGAACCACTATAAGTCGTAGTGGCAAATTTTTAAACGCCTGTCCACAACCTCCAAATGATGGAAGTTGGAAAGGGTAAAGATGCGTACGGTAATTAACCGCAATTTAATGAAATAAATACAATTGAAAGCGAACCACTATAAGTCGTAGTGGCAAATTTTTAAACGCCTGTCCACAACCTCCAAATGATGGAAGTTGGAAAGGGTAAAGATGCGTACGGTAATTAACCGCAATTTAATGAAATAAATACAATTGAAAGCGAACCACTATAAGTCGTAGTGGCAAATTTTTAAACGCCTGTCCACAACCTCCAAATGATGGAAGTTGGAAAGGGTAAAGATGCGTACGGTAATTAACCGCAATTTAATGAAATAAATACAATTGAAAGCGAACCACTATAAGTCGTAGTGGCAAATTTTTAAACGCCTGTCCACAACCTCCAAATGATGGAAGTTGGAAAGGGTAAAGATGCGTACGGTAATTAACCGCAATTTAATGAAATAAATACAATTGAAAGCGAACCACTATAAGTCGTAGTGGCAAATTTTTAAACGCCTGTCCACAACCTCCAAATGATGGAAGTTGGAAAGGGTAAAGATGCGTACGGTAATTAACCGCAATTTAATGAAATAAATACAATTGAAAGCGAACCACTATAAGTCGTAGTGGCAACTTTTTTAACGCCTGTCCACAACCTCCAAATGATGGAAGTTGGAAAGGGTAAAGATGCGTACGGTAATTAACCGCAATTTAATGAAATAAATACAATTGAAAGCGAACCACTATAAGTCGTAGTGGCAAATTTTTAAACGCCTGTCCACAACCTCCAAATGATGGAAGTTGGAAAGGGTAAAGATGCGTACGGTAATTAACCGCAATTTAATGAAATAAATACAATTGAAAGCGAACCACTATAAGTCGTAGTGGATAATTTTTTAACGCCTGTCCACAACCTCCAAATGATGGAAGTTGGAAAGGGTAAAGATGCGTACGGTAATTAACCGCAATTTAATGAAATAAATACAATTGAAAGCGAACCACTATAAGTCGTAGTGGCAAATTTTTTAACGCCTGTCCACAACCTCCAAATGATGGAAGTTGGAAAGGGTAAAGATGCGTACGGTAATTAACCGCAATTTAATGAAATAAATACAATTGAAGGCGAAGCACTATAAGTCGTAGTGGCAAATTTTTAAACGCCTGTCCACAACCTCCAAATGATTGAAGTTGGAAATGGGAAAGATGCGTACGGTAATTAACTGCAATTTAATGAAATAAATACAATTGAAGGCGAACCTCTATAAGTCGTAGTGGCAAATTTATGAAGGCCTTTCCCCAACCTCCAAATGAAGGAAGTTGGAAAGGGTAAAGATGCGTACGGTAATTAACCGCAATTTAATGAAATAAATAGAATTGAAGGCGAACCACTAAAATTCGTAGCGGCAAATTTTTAAAGGCCTGTCCACAACCTCCAAATGATGGAAGTTGGAAAGGGTAAAGATGCATACGGTAATTAACCGCAAATTAATGAAATAAATACAATTGAATTCGGACCACTATAAGTCGTAAGTCGTACGTTTGTAAGGTAAAATACTCTGGTGAATTGCGTCAGCGTGCGTCGGATTGACTTGGCATATGCATACAAGCAGCAGTACTCTCCACATTAATCAGATTTAAAATTTTGCAATCGCTTGGAATTTTTTTTCACTGACGCAAAACGGCGGAGGAATGCGAGTATCCTGGGTACGAAAGGAGGTATAGCGTATGAATCGAAATATTCTGCATGCTTGAGATCGATCACATGCACCGCAACCCAGTGAATTCCAGGGCGCGTGGAAGGATCGAAATTGATGACATTTAATCCAGGTTTAATGTTTCTCCTCGGTAATGTATCGGGAGCGAAAACTCCTCGAAAATGGTCTCGTGTATATCGATTGCCCCTGACATCTTCCACAATGTCATGAGTATCCATGCTTGAAGTGCTAAGTTGATTATGCCCAATTTAATGTGACTTCCCTGTTTTTATTTATTAAAATTTCGGAATCATATTCTGCATACGTAAGAACCGTGACGGCGTGGGGAAGAGGTTCTTTAAATTTACCATGCAAGCGTAAATTTTCCATACGTGATGGAGAAACATGGTTTTCACTCACGGAAGCATCACGCGTGAGATTCCACGCTAAAACAAAGTACACATGCTGAAACATATCCAACGTAATTTGGTTTCCCCCATCGGCATGATGCAATCCTAACGTGGAAAACAATTACCGATAAGCCCGCGTGCAAAACTTTTTGCCTTCCGTATCAAAATCTGCTTCAATTCCTCCACATGGATATTCTTGATCATCAACAAAAACTGAACAGTAATATAAACTATAGTGTCGGAATTTGAATGGATTTTTTGTTCTTTTTCCGAGAAATGCATTATCCTCTATCATAACGGCAAGAAGTAAATTTGGAATCCGACCTAATATTAAGTTATCATTGTTAAACATGCTGCTATTTGCAGGAATAGTGAATGATTTCATTTCAACGCGTTTGTAAGGTAAAATACTAGACATTCCGTCTGAGAGAATTTTTGTATGTGCAACAAGAACGGAATGATCAAGCTCGTAGTGAGTCGCGTACAGTGTTGCTTCTTCAATTCTCAAAGCTCCTTCTCCATCTTCTTTATCCATTAAAAAGAATGTAGGTTTTGCGAAAGATAATTCAATGTCCAGGTCAACGTTGTTTAGGAGCAGTCTGGATTGATGTAGCACATCCGCATGTAGCTTCCTCTCCAGCTCTATAAGAGTGCTATTTTCAAACCATTTTTTCCTAGTAATAAATCCCTTATTTGTTTGAACATTGTCCAAATCTTCTCCATCATCGAGGGCCCATCCGATACATTGCAAGTGCGTGCGTGCCGCATCTGACCCATAATTCAGCAAGTTTTCCAAATAACTTCGGTAAGCATAATATTCCGAAGTTGTAACTCTCCGTCCATTTAGATAAACGTTACAATTGTCAAACAAAGAATGGAGTATGTTATTTATAATTCCTGGTTGTTCTTCACCACTCGTGAACTGTTTATTTCCATTCAAGAGTCTGAGTTTAATATTCAGGGAAATATCATTCAAGTCAATGTATCTATCACCGTTTCCCTTGATAGAAAATTTCAATTCAGAGTAGGTATCGATGGCTGTTACTGGTTTGTATGCAATAATCCGGTTACCTAGGATACTAGCTTGAATGGGACGACGAGTGAAAATATCCAAAGACGATGGAATAACCTGCGTCATCTTTTTGATGTACTCTCCACCAGCACAGCCGAAAGACTAATAACATATTTCCTCGAACTTACATTATAATGAAAATATATCCCTTAACCCACCACCTCGCTGTTTTCCTTTTCCACGCCTCTTCCTGCTACTTGTTGATTTAGCATTTTTCCTTTTCTTCGAGACATGATTTCGGGTTCGTTTTTTTCCTCCCCTCTTCTTCGACTTCTTTTTAGCTGAAACTTTTTTCTTCACAATATTTTTAAGAATTGGAATTGCATTTAGCGCCGATTTTTTACGAGGTCTCTTTGCCGCACGCAAACCGGCTCCGACCATTCTTTCCATTTTGTCTTCAGCCCGTCTCTTTAAATTTCCCCCCGCCTCCTTAAGACGAGTTTTTAATATTTCTTTTCCAGGTTTTGTACCAATATCTGAGAGGGCTCCGATTCCCGCTTTTACGGCCTCCTCCCCAACCGCTTTCAAACCACTAGTGAAAAGAGGTCTCACGTATCGCCAAAGTCCACTAAAAAACTTCCCAATCCGTTTCCTTTCTGCTTATATTGACTGGCTCGGTAAATGGGGCCAATATCTCCACCTCTTTGACGTGAAATATAATATTTCACGTATCGATCCACATCTGTGGACATCTTGATGAATACTAACCTCTATATATAATGTTACTTTTTTTTAAAGTGAAGAATCAATGCTGAAGGATCGATGCTCGATACAAATGGAAACGGGTGGCCCATTTTATCTGCAAGAAATATCTCTATACTATCAAATTCTTTTCGCTCAACAGGTACATAATACGGTTGCTGGAAAATTTGATGTCTACCTCTTCCCGTGTTGATAACTCTCAGACACCTACTCAATGTATCACCTATGAATTGTGGCTTCACGAGATCGTTATAAACAAAAACAATTCCAACATATTCCTCTTCTATCATTTGTGTTGTTTTTTTTGGTCTCCAAAGAGGGGGATGTTAGTGGTCATCCTTGATTGGAATCTATTCCCGCTACTTCAGAAATATCATTACTTTTATTTAAATTTGCAATTTCAATATCATATTCTAATCGTCTATCTTCGGGTACGGATTCTCGAATTGTGCCAATCAATGAACTCAATGTATAGGTAGTTTTTGTTAACGTAATTTCATGATCGTTGAGCGTTCGAATTGATATCCCACTAGTCACTGGTGCACGTGCACGTGGTAAAGATATTTCCACCAAACCTACAACCCATTCTTCATCCTCATTGAAGGAAATTCGCCGGGGAAGTTTTGTGCGAAGGCGAGCTATTGTATTGTCCGGGTAATATTTAGCGGAACTATCGCTTAGGAGTGTGATATGAAAATCGTTCATGTTAATTCAATTATTAATTAATCTTTTCACCGTAGAAGCTAATATCCAACTGTTGAAATTGTCTCCGTATCCCTTCCATTTAACGAGATATTCTTGGCTAGCACCTTTTCCTCTCCGTCTAAGGATTCTTTCAATTTTAAATTCAGTATTATCTGCTATTCGACTCCGTACTAATTCTTTTCCGTAAAAGGAACCCTGTATTTCTTCACCATTCAAATCCTCCAATTTATAGGTAGGTATGAGAAAACCTTTTGAAATTGATTTCACTTTAAATATATTTCTGTAGAATAATTTGGTGTGTAACCTTTAGAGAATGGTAACTTTTCCTTGCTAATACGAACATGATCACCAACCTCAAATTTCCTTCCGCTACTGCCATCATGGTTAAGTCGTCTTCTCAACTGATACACAGCAGTAGAAAATGCATTTGATTCATTTATTTAAGAAGGAGCTATTCCAATGCTGGAATGCGTGCGATCGTTGTACCCTTTGAGGAGCTTAGGCAGCACACTTACGTAATTGAAAGTGTTGTTTTTTGTAAAATATTTGTACATTTTACTTTTCAAGGTTCTATTAAACCTTTCTACGACAGCTGCCTTAACATCTGGATTGTTGGTGGTGTAAAATTTAATTCCTCGTTCAGCGAGAAATTTTTTAAATTTAATATTAGCAAATTCACCACCTTTATCGCTTTGAATTTTCTAAGGTTTCCGTTTGTTAAAAATCGAGCGAAAAGCATCGATGACACTTTCAGGTTTTTTATTTTTCAATGGTTTGGCAAATCCCCACCTTGAAAAAAGGTCTATTACTGTAAGAAGATATTGATAGCCATTGTTGTATTTTTTCAGATATCTCATATCATTAAGATCGCATTGCCAAGTTTCATCAATGTACGATACATCGTAGTGATTCCTAGGAATATCTTTTTCTGATTGGTTTATGTAGGGTATAGGTATCCTGTGAATCTAACCACTTTTGAACGTTTTCATTTGAAATTTTTTTTCCCAAGGCAGTCCACAATGCATCTCTAGTCGAAAAACTGGCTGGATGGGAAGGGTCGAAATAAATTTTACTCAAGGATGTTTCAACCATGGAATCTCTTTTTCCGTTATTGTTTTCTTTCTTTTTTTCCTTGGAGTTGAGGGAGGTGTGTTTTTCTTCTCCTTTCGTTTTCGATTTCCTTTGCCTGGTATTGAAAATGAAGTCTTTTTCTTCTTCCTTGGAGTGAGAGGAGAGTGCGGTATCTTTTTGACTCGTTTTCGGCTTCCTCTCCTTGGGATTGTTGGTGTCGTTTCCCAAAATGATTCGTCCGAATCCACGTCCATTTGATCCTCTTTGAGTCTTTCGCCCACTTCGTCTTTCATTTCCACATCTCCTTCTCCTTGAAGCTGTCGCTCTAGATCGTTCAATAGCTCCTCCATCTTCTCCACTCCTTCCTGACTTTTTCGCCATTCTTTTTCAAGTTTTATGTTACTTGTTAGTATGTTTTTCCCTCTATTCTTTAGTTCATTTATTTTGTCAACTTTGGGTGTATTACTTCGTTTTTTTTCTGGCGATCTATGCGTGTTAAGCTTTGGGGACAGAATGCTATCCTTGGATTTTGAAATGTTTTCTAAATATGAGTTCAGTATTCTCTTATAGTATTGCCATTTAAGAGAGTCTGGGAGGTCTTTGCGGTCCAAAATTCCTCGCATTTCATCGTCCAAAAGAGAAGACTTACTCTTTTTCTTTCCTACGCTCGATTTACCAATAATTTCATCACTAGGAATATTGAATACTTGTTTTCCTCTTTGCGGTAAACTCACCGTTTTATTTTTCCTTCGCTTCAATCCTTCGTTTAAATTGGTGCTATCGGAAGGAGTGAGAACGTTCACCAAATCAAGTGGAGGTATAATGTCGTCTCGTTTACTCTCTGATACTGTTTCTAAATACGTATCCAAGATTCTTCTGTAATGATGCCATTTTTGTGAATCCTCAAGGTCAGTTCTTTGTAAAACATTATGCATTTCCTTATCCAATTTGGACATTCGGTCATTTAAATATTGAGATTTTTCAATATAATCAGGATTCACCAGCAGTAACTTTTGAAAACTCATTTTTTAAATCTAAATTCTATTTGATGAAACTTCCTATTAAACCACTTAAAAGAGAACCTAGAAGAACTGGTAAAAATCCTCCTTTTTGACTTAATAATCGCCGTTTGTTTTTCAGAGAAACTTTGTAGCAAGCTATTTCCCGGATAGCTTTTTTTAATCTGCCCAACTTCTTCTTAACCTTTGAGCTCATATTAACATTTCCGTTAATAATATTTTTACAACACTCACTCAATGTTTTGATAAGATCAGAATTTCCTGTTTCGATTATCGATCGTCTTTTTCGAGGACTTGCACGCGTTAATTGCTTTAAGACACTTTGGTTTCGTCTTAACCTTTCCAATTTATTTTTTTTTCATATTCCTACTTTTTTGCGTCCATCAGTTTCACTGGGGCAAAGACTCCCGTAATCTCGTCGGGGAAAATATGAGTCCGGAATCTCAACCGATCGTCTGTCTCCTGAGCAAAGTCCAAGAGCAAATAAGTGTACGGCTTTGACGTCACCTGCATATATACCTCACTGAGACCCCTCGAATCTTGGGGATATACTTGACTCGCGAAATATCTAAATTGTGAGCGATCTCGAACATTTCTAAAACATACAATGTATTTTGCGTTAAGGGATATCGTGCGAGAAAAGGGGGAATGGTAGAAAACATTTTGGCTTATAAGAATAATTGAAATGTTGGAATGGTGTGATCCCTTTGTGAATAACTCGCTGACTTGGTTATTATTAAAACAGTCATGCATCAAGTCATCAATCACATAGAGAGTAGGAGTCAACTGTGGATTGGCAAAACTTTCGGGGAGTTCATTTAAAAAAGATATTCCTTTGAGTACCGGTCTGCTTTCTGGACTGCAGCACCATATGATCTTGGATATATTTCCCTCAACTAAGTGGGGTAAATTTTTCAGGAATCGTAAAACGAAATTCGTTTTACCACACCCAGAAGGACCTGCGCATATGCAGGTGAATGGATGCTTCCACTTCAAAGACATCGGCTCACACTCGTCACATAGACAGAGAGAAAACACAAATGTCTTTGTAGGGCTTGTCTCCCATCATTATATATACGAAATGAATCGTCTTTGACTGATTGCTCGTTAATCATTCCACCGTTATAATCATTTTAAATAAAATTCTATCGAATTTAAATTATGATGGTATAATTGTAGAAAATTTTAAATTCTATATAATCTATAGATTATTATATTATTATTATATTAGAATCTATTAATCTAGCAATCTATAGATTATATAGAATTTAAAATTTTCTACAATTATACCATCATAATTTAAATTCGATAGAATTTTATTTAAAATGATTATAACGGTGGAATGATTAACGAGCAATCAGTCAAAGCGTGTTCAACTATGTTCTATTCTCTTGTATGTGCATTTAACAATAAAACATTTTATTTTGCTGATAAATTTCATTTAATAGATTCTCGAAATTAAATAAGAATACAGGTATTTACACTTCAGTTAATGATTTAATTCCTTATGAGTCCTTAAATTTTCTTGATCCCTATCACCATTAAAAATCACATTCAAACAATTTACAAATATTTACACTTCAATATATAATGTTCGTTTTTTTATGATTCTAATGAACATCACAAAAGAAAAAAAAAATCACATTTAAAAAATGTTCTTTTTTAATTAAAGGTTTAAAGTACACTTTATAACTCACTTTTGATATTTATCACTAATAAATTATTTTTTTTTACTAAACCCCAGTTTAGAATTCACACTTTCAACAGTCCTTAAATTTATATTTAAAAAAATCACTTTGTAACTTAATCACAACAATTATTTTTTTTTAATCAATCTTCGTCACTGTCGTAATAGTCCCACTTTCTTTTTAAAGGCAATTTAGATTTAAAATAATAATCGTAATTAAAGCTTTCTGAACTTTCTGAACAAATTATTTTATCTTCATCGCTAGTTAAAACATCTTTTTCAAGTCCCGTATTGCAAAAAGTCGAACAATATTCAACTTGGTGGATGTTCGCAATAAGAGTATTTGTAAAGCATTTAGCACACCAGTTGTATCTGCTAGTAACATTTTCCACGACGTTTTTTGTCAACACACTTTGCTCAATAGTCGTAAATGTAGTATTATTATACTTTGAATAATACCCTTTTACATTTTTACATTCATCTAATATTTTATAAAAACAAAACGGGCATAATCTTTCGAACCGTCCATCGGATCTTCTTCGCAATATATATCGAAACTGGAAATGAAAAGGGTACATACCTCGTATCGTCGAAACAACGTTTCCATCGTACATCGAAAGATCTCGTAAATTGAAACATTCACTGTAGCTGAAAAATTTTCGAAAGAGCACTCTCGTATGCGTCTTTCCCCTTGCAATTAAATATGTGAAATCATTGAGTGCTTTTGTGTTAATAAATTCTGGACCCATAAGCATCAACTGCTCGTATAGATGGGGAAAAAACTCCTTTAATATCTCAGCGACTCGAAATAATTCTTTACGATTCTCGGTGCCGTTAAAATGTCTGATTTTTCGAAGGCACAGTGTCTGGAGATAATCCATTCCGCGTTAAGTAGAATTCTGCTGAGTGGATTGAATGAGGAGAAGAAGGAAGCCGTGGGATTATATGTAGAGACCATTCCTCCTCCTCCTCCTCCTTTCTTTCCTCTTACATCATTCTTCTTTAGGAGGAAGTAGGAGGTGGGATGGGTGAACAGTCATTGGAATGACAAGGCTCGACGTCAGCTTTCAAGAGATTATATTGCATCCATTGAGCGAGAGAATGAGCTTCTCTTAAAGCACAAGTACTATTACGTAATTTATGACATGGGTTTAAACACGAAAACGATTGGAAAGAGCAATTTTGTGGAGCAGGACAATGAAGTTCTTTTTTCAGAGAAATGAATGTCCGTTTAGTCAATTCAGATAAGAAATCACATTCGGCTTCGCCATATGCGTACAGAGACGTCGCTCCGTCAAGGACAGCCTCTAATGCTGGCTGCATTTCCGCGTGGGAGATGAAGCCATGCTCGTATGTTGTCACGTCGCATGTGAGTGGATTGTGAAATTGAAGTTTCTTTCCTCCAGCCGTGAACTTCGCATGTCTTTGAAAGCTCCCCCAGAAGAATCTGTTGTTGTCGACATCAACAGCTGCAACTTCCACCACACCTGTTTTGCTGAACACCGCAGACACGACGATCCTCATTTTACCGAGTGTATCTCTCGAGTGAAGACGTCTCGTCCGAACCCTTCCTTTTATCTTCTTCATTTATCCTCCTAAGATTCTGAAATGGCTCTCCTGGATTTCCCGAGGATTCCCGTGGAGATTCCCGAAGCTAATCAGGAGCTTTTGGAGGATTTGGAGGAGATATTGGTACCACTCGACCTAGACTCGCTGATGGAGACAGATGAGGAGGAGGAGGAGGAAGGAGGTGAAGAATTGTTTGGTGAATTCAATGTAATTATCATGTTATCTGTATCGGAAGATATGCCGCCCATGACTCGATGAAGTGTTCTACACTAGTGAGTTAGTTGGTTTATCCGCGAGCGCATTTTATGATGCGTCGGGGATAGGACGCTCGTGGGCGGTGGTGTGGCGATGAAGTGATATGATAAGTGCAGTGGCTTTGTATATGGCTGCGCCGCAAGTGTTCGGTTTTGATGTGACGGTGATTTGTGACCTGAATTACCAACCGATTTATTTTTAATTTTTTTTTCGTGTGTGTGTGTGTGTGTGTGTGAATAGGGAGTTCGGTGATTGATAGGAATTTATTTTTTCAATTTTAACTCATTCCACTTGATCCAAATCCATTCGATCCTCTTTCAGTTTCACTCATATTATTCACTATTTCCACCGTAGGATAGACAATCACTTCACAAATAAGCTGTGCGACCCGATCACCTTTCTTAATGTAAAACTCATTGCAACCATTGTTAAATATTATAATTCCAACGTTCCCGCGGTAATCGGTATCAATTACACCACCTCCAACATCGATTCCGTACTTTAAAGCCAATCCAGATCTCGGCGCCACTCTTCCATAGCATCCTTTGGGTACCTCAATCTGTAGATCTGTTTTCACTAATTCTCGACTTGTTGGTAGAATAGTGTAGTCGTATGCACTTCTCATATCAAACCCAGCTGCATCTTTAGATCCTTTGTATAAATCATATGCATTTTCACTTAACTTCTTGTATCGAAGTGTGTTATGATTCAATTCATTCATTTTTGTTAACGTTTAACGCGTAAGATTGAAAGAAAAGGGAAACGAATGCAAATGCCTCGCTAGCTTTCCTCCTTCTCACATCGGCGTGTTTGCACCGCAAAGGACTTCATGAGCCATCACTAGCCCGTGACCGCCCGCGCCGTTACTAGCGCATGACCGCAACGACCGCCAGAGCCGTCAGCGGCGCGTGACCGCCAGAGCCGTCAGCGGCGCGTGACCACCGGAGCGCTCACCAGCGAGTGACCGCATGACCGCCCAAGCGAGCGAGTGCTGGCGAACGATCATGGGAGGGGGGATGGGGAACGCTTAAAGGATTTCTCTGCAAAGCTTCTCTCATCTTCCTTTCGTGTTGTGAGTGTTTTGCGCTAGCCGGACGGATGAATGATAAAACTATTCACGTGCTACGGGCTGCGCGTCTTTTTTCCAATATGGATGTCACCCTGCTGCTGTGGGTGGGGGCGGTGATGAAAGGACTTCTCTGCGAAACTTCTTGCATCTTCCTTTCGTGGTGTGAGTGTTTTGTGTCAGCCGGAAAAGTGAGTGTTGAATCTAGTCATGTGCTTCGGCCTGCGCGTCTTTTTTTCCAATTTGAATGTCACCTCTGCTGCTGTGGGTGGGGGGCGGTGATGAAAGGACTTCTCTGTGAAACTTCGTGCATCTTCCTTTCCTGGTGTGGGTGTTTTGCGTCAGCCGGACGAGTGAGTGAGTCTCTATTTTCCAAGTGCGGCGTAGGAATTGCGCACATGGTGTTGCATGATCTCAACTTTTCATAATCCTTACACGTGGCCGAGGAAACTATTCATGTGCTTCGGGCTGCGCGTCTTTTTTTCCATCTTGATGGTCACCTCTACCGCATGGAGTTGGGACGATGATGAAGGACAAACCACACGTGCACCCCCATTCCTTCTAGATGTTTCCCCTGTGATGCACTACCCCTCCTTTTAGTATTAAAGACCAGTCATCTTTCGCAGCATTCACCAGTTGGATTAGAACACCAGCAGCACACACAACATTCTCTCCCCGCAAAAGTAAGTGAGGCTTATGTTATATTTCTCTTGGCTTTTTTAATATGTAAGATGTATAAATATTTACGTTAACTTTGTATTTTTTCAGATGGAAGATTTGCGAAACAAATTGAAAATTTTCAATGAGGCACTGCCTCCCTTCCTAAAAAAAGAAAATTTAACTATAAATTTAAAATATAAAATTATAAACTTATCAGTGGTAAACACCAAGTACGGGGAGGCGCTGGCGGCGCTGATTGAAGGTGGAAACACGAAGGGGAAGATATTCCTCCCCAAGCGTTATAGAAATTTCTTCCATGCCGAAGAAATTACGATGGTAAATGAGGGGGATGGGGACCCCCTCTTCCTAATTTGGGATGGTGAGAGGCTCACCGTCGTCGACTAAAAGTAAGTTTCATAATTTTAATTTTTAATATTACTTTTATTATTGTGTAATGTGCTTTATACATATTTATTTGTTTTCTTCTTCTATAATTGCAGATTACTCCAAGAAAAAAAAAAGAAAATCAATAATTAAAAAAATAACTTGCTGTACTTAAGTAAATAAAAAAATATTCAAGGAGCAATTGTGTTTTTTCTTAAGTGAATATTAGAAAAAAAAACATTTATCCTGATGAAATCCAGCTGCTGGAGCGGAGTTTTATATAGAGGTGAGTGTCTTTTTTATGGCATAGAATAAGAGGAGTGGGTCGTGAAAGGGAGAAGTGAGATATATACAGTGGGGTTGATGATATATACATGCTCTATAAATCATTCGTAGCATTTTCCTCGGCAACTCTGACTGAAATGGAGACCCTTTGTGATATTTGCTATACGTATTTTCGAAATAGAGTTTCTCATGAAGCGAGTGAAGTCCATCGAAGACATATTTTACAACAAGTCGGTGGTGGTGGTGATACGAGAGGAATAGTCGAAATACAATCGGCTGCCAAAGATAGATTAAAAACGTACTGGGTTAGTGGTTTAGATGAGGGTAGTGATTTGGTGACTTTTCTGAACAATATTAAACCACTAATATTAGAAAAAATTAAAACGGAGTTAGAATATTTCCCTCTTAAAACTAACGTTTTGGTTAAGTGCAAATTTTCGAAAGGTGATAACTTCGATGAAAGATGGTTTAAGACGGAAAATGTACGAATATTTGAGACGGATGATATTGATGAAATTCTTTTGCTCTTTTTTGCGAAAATACTTAAAGAAAAATACGAACATGCAGCAAGAGGTTCGGGATGGAGTTTGTCTGAAATTTTAGGATTAGAATTACGAATTAATAAATATCGTCCTTTGGGAGGATCAGCTTTTATCGAACTACCGAAAAAAATTTATAATAAGAAAGCAGTGATTAATGTGAAAAACAATGATACATTTTGCTTTAAATATTCCATCTATTCCAAATTTATTGACAAAAAAGCGTCTAGAGTTGCGATGTATATAAAGATAAAAATTTTGGAACAAAGTACGATTGGGATTGTATTAATTATCCAGTCCTTTTGTCGGATATACCAAAATTTGAAAGAAAGAATATTTCAATCAATGTTTTTGGAGTTGATGAGAAAAATAACGTATATCCCTTAAAGGTAGTGGATGAGGAGTTATCTGATCATCGAGATTTACTCTACCTAGTTGATGATGATAAATCTCATTACTGTTTGATTAAAAACTTTGATAAATTGGTTCGATCACAAATAACGAAGCATAAGCCAGCTTTTTACGTTTGCAAACGCTGTCTCTCCCATTTTCCAAAGAAGGAAAACTTAAATATTCATCGTTTGGATTGCGTGATGAATGCACCATGTAAAATAATCATGCCGAATGAGGATGAAAAATGGTTGAAATTTAAAAATTTTGGTCGTGCAATGCGTGTCCCAGCAATAGTTGTGGCTGACTTTGAGGCGATTCTCTCGAAGGTTGATCACTGCCTATCAAGTAGCGAACATTCGTATATGTTGTAGCGCTATCGGGAGAAGGAGCAGATTTTCTCGCCGATAACACTCTTGAAAACACAAACTCTTTCCAAGCTCGGGTGAGAAAAATGAGGAAAACGAACGAAACACAAGTATTATCAATCATAAACTTAACTTATCAATATATTTTACAAATCACAAAATAGAACCAAACCAATTACAATAATTTACCCATAGGTCGAGTGCCAGGCGACCGTAGTTAAAGTTACCAGTCGGAAAATAGTTTAAGTTTAACAAGTACGAGAGGTTGAACTTCTCTCTTAAGTACAAAAGTGACTTAGTCAGCAGGCTCACACAACGGTGTTACCCGGTCGGCGTCTCGGAAGCAATAGAGGGCGAGCTTAGACGCGAGTCAGCTGAGGAGGGGGTCTGTCGACAAGGACGAAGGTGGAATGGGTAAGGTCAGGAGGTTGGCGATTGGTAGCCTTGGAGGGGAGGAAATAATGGGATGGGTGATAGATAGGGTGGCAGTTTTTAATTGGAGCGCCAGGAACTGTTTTCTGGCGTCGGCCGCAGAATACAGGATCACAGCCTTTGAGCCTTGGTCAGGATGACCGCATTTTTGGTATCCTTCCTCACTTTACTGGCTATAAAAGCGGGGCAGGACCTGGTGAGGGAATGGTGCGGCGAATGGTGCGGCGAAAGGTGTGGCAGAAGTCGCTGGCAGTAGTCGCTGCATTTTGTAGTCGTAGGCATTTTGGCCGTCGTTGGCGCACATGTCGTTAGCGCGCATGTCGTTCGGGCAAGTCCTTCGGCTAAGTCCGGAGGATAAACAGTCCGCAGAGGAGAAACTGTCCAAAGAGGAGAATTGCCCAAAAAAAACAGGGGGGGAAAATGCCACATCCACTGGGGGAAATCAGGCACAGAATTGACTCCCGGATGAGGAATGATGATTGAATCAATGACACCTTTTTTCTTGCTAGAGGGACACTTTCACTGAATTCACAATGCCAGTTTATGGCTTAAGAGGCAATTTACTGAACAATATTGCCAAGATACTGAGCACACACACCCACAGACAAGAACCTCCTCTCCTTTCTGGACCACAAAGGTGGAACAGCTGATCATTCAGTGTAGAAGGATAATCACTAATAAACATGTTGAAGTTAATAACCCAGTGTAGTAACATTTCAGATTCGTACAAGCTTTCAGTATGACACTGGTTCACACAGCCATAGCCAACCATAGAGGGAGAGACACTCCTCGAAAGTTGCCAAGTGCAGGAAACATGAGAGCAGTATACCACAGCTGTGATTCCAGGCGACAGGTGAAGATTGCAGATAAACACATTAAACAATAGATTTTAAGTATTCAACAGCCTTCAAACAAATGATGAAAGTATATTCTGACTGTCACAAACATGGACCAGTAGAATGATATGATAGCATCTTTGATATCAATTATCATAAATAATTTGGATGTCCAGCTGGCAACATCCGACATATGAGAAATAAATCTAAGTAACAAAAAACCAACACCCAGTAGACGAAACATCTGACTCGTCAGGTGTAATAAATTAACTAGAAAGAGAATATTGCATAAAACAAAGCAAATATTCTTGAAGGCAGGATTATGCAATTGTTCAATGAAAGTAGACTTGTATTCATTGAAAGTAAAGGTATGCAATTGTGTGACATCAGTTAAATATACTTTAGAAAATTATAATAATCATACATATATACCAATATTATTTTATATTCAAAGCTCACCCTAGTAATAATAATATTATAGATAATTAAAGTATAACAATATCATTGTGTATTTCAAGTTCACCATAGTATTAACAATATTAATGATAATTCAAGTATAACAATAATTCTGTATTCCAAGTTCACCCTAGTATTAATAATATTAATGATTAATTCAAAATTTGTGAGTGGATCCCCCATATTCATGAACCTTAAAAACTAATTACATGGTTTTATGCAACCACTTGGGTTGCACTGTTAAGCATAAACACAGTCATTGAAGAAGTTGGGTTGATAGAACGACTCAGAATGAGAGGACAATCAATTTCATGGACCTTAAAACTAATTAAATGTTTTCGCACAACCAATTGGGTTGTACTGTTAAGCATTGATAACTCAATGAAGGAATTTGGGTTGATAGAAATGACTCAGGATAAGATTTGAGTCATTTTAATGACAAATTAGATTGAAATCTCTTTAATGTCACTACCCATATGTAAGAAATTGTTTTCCATGAAAAAACAGCAAAAAATGGAAAATTAATTTGGGTAAGATGAGAGATTCAATCAGTTCTCGGGCCAGGTTAAGTCAAACGTGTTAGAAAAAGCTAATAAATAGAAAAATAATTTAGTGGCCACCGTCATGGATTATTCAATTCAAAATTTGTTGGGGGTTGGAACCCCAGACCAGCTAAGCATGATACAAGAGCTGGGTGCTGTTTGCGACAATCATTATAATTGCCGGGCGATGGGATCGCACCCCCTACGCCAGATACATGACCTAACAACCCAATATTCAACATACATAACCTGACTACAGGAATTAGATAGCCAGGTAGAGACAGAAAATGATAATGTTTGCAATTACACAGTTAATCACCATAAAGAAAGCACTAATCACCCTGGGAGGACAATGGATATAATCACTGTCGATGTCACACACATGAATCTTAACAGCCATTGACCCTCCGCAACTTATCTGGAAGCGAGTCACCTCGGGAATGTTCCTGGCTGTTCTCCCCACATCCCATTCCAATCAGACCATTCGTCCTCCAACTGATTTCACAAATTGCACACTTTGAGAGGAAGACAACATTAAGTATGGTGATCACTGTGTTCACATTATTAAGTATTTGTATAATAATATATTAATAGAATAGTACATATTGATCAACTAAAAGGCAGAAAATAACAGTGTGTTTAAATAGAATCATAGTATTTCATTGAATTAATTTGAAAAATGCAAAAGTCACACCATATTGAGCTAATGAGAATTCACAGAGTCACGATGATAAATTTTTAACTGAGAGACATGGCATATTTTTTCTTTATCATGTGATAGCTCAAGAACAACTGTTACAGGAGAGACAAATTTTTTAATAATGAAAGGACCTTCCCAAGGAGGCATTAGCTTGGCTGTTCTCTTGTCTGCCTTTGAGCTAATAGGATGATTTTTACAAAGAACTAAATCTCCAGGGGCAAAATTTACTGGAGAGTGGAGTTTGTTAAAAGCCTCCCCATGTTTTGCCCTTGCCTTTTTGAGATTGGTGACCACTTGTTGCAAGTAGGCTTTCCTCTGATCATCCTTAATTTTATCCTCGAACAGCTCAATAGGAATCGACCACTGATTTGTAAGAGGATGTGGCAGTTGTCTACCAAACATTATTTTGGCAGGAGATTGGCCAGTGCTACCATGTATAGCAGTATTGAAAGCAAAGTTTAGATCATAGAGGAAAAGGTCCCATGTAGAGTGAACATTGTTACATAAAATGGTCAAGGCAGATTTTAAATTTCGATGAAGTCTTTCGACTTGGTTAGCACAAGGGTAATATGGAGATGTGAAAACTTGTTTATACCAAGTTGTAAACACATCTCCCTAAGCAGGTGTGACTTAAAAACTGAAGCATTATCAGAGACCAGATATTTTGGAAAACCAAACTTTGAGAAAACTCTTTGAGTGAGAACAGACACAACAGCACCAGCTGTAGCCTTTCGTACAGGCTCCATTATACAAAATTTAGAGAACCCATCAATCAGTGTTAAAATATACTGATTACTACCCTTTGTGGATGGAAATGGGCCGACAAAATCGATATAAATTCTTTCCCAGACATCAGAAGGGATGTTAGAAGATAACATGCCAGGCGAAGAACAATTTCTAGGTTTACATGTCTGACATAAGTGGCAATTTCTGACCATGTCAAAAATTTCCCTTTTCATATCCTTCCACCAATATTCCCTGCTAATTTTCTCATAAGTTTTGGACATTCCCAGGTGAGCGCCAAAACTAGAGCAATGAAAATATTGGAATATCATTGGTCGAAGCACGACAGGTAAAACAACCTTCCCTCTAAGAATTTTTGAATTGCCAAAACATAGCAGCTGGTTCTTAACAAAATAATTTGCACAAGACAAGGGATCTTTCTGCAATTTCTGGAGAACCTCCCTCAAAGTAGGATCTGACCTTTGATGGTCTCTAATATTAACAAATGATAAAGGAACATTATTCAATACACAAGCCATTGGTGGAAATAGATCATCACCAACTTTAGATGAATCAATATCACTAGCAACATTATCACTAGACACAGGAACGACACGAGAAAGGCAATCAGCTACATTATTGGCAGTTCCCCGTACATGATGGATGGTGAACTTATAAGAAGAGAGTTTAAGAACCATTCTACCCAACTTTCCCAGCTGTTTGGGATGTGAAAATAACCAAGACAATGCACCATTATCAGTATACAAATGAAAAGGTTTTACTTGAAGGTACACATTGAATTTCTCGACACCCCAGTATATAGCCATACATTCCAACTCGTAAGTCGAAAACTTTCTTTCATGGTCCAATAATGCTTTACTAGCGAATGCCACAGGTATGAAATCACCGTTTACTTTATGGTTTAACACTGCAGCTAATGCGAGGCTACTAGCGTCAACAAATAAGTGAAATTCATCCTCGAAACGAGGGAAAGACAGCACCGGGGGCTTAATCAAAGCTTGCTTTAACTGAATAAAAGCTTCATTCTCTGCCGTTGACCAGTGAAAGGGAACATTCTTACGTTTAAGGCGATTTAAAGGAATAGAAATTTCAGAATACCTTGGAATGAACTTGGAATAGAAACCACATAACCCCAGAAATCTCGCTACTTCCTTCAAACTCTTTGGAGCAGGGAAATTTTCGATTGGCTTAACTCTATCAGGATCAACTTGAAGTTTTCCATGGGATATCAAGTGGCCCAGGAAGGTGAGAGACGTAGTGCCAAGTTTAACCTTCTCCTCACATACAGTAAGTCCAGCCAAACGAAGTCTCTTAAGGACAGCATCGACGTGATTAATATGATCCCTGGAATTTTTTGAATAGATACACAAATCATCGATATAAGGATACACACAAGAATACTTTAGATCTCCCAGTACCTCGTTAATTAAGCGAGTGAATACTTGGGGAGAATTGGCAAACCCGAATGGCAAACGAGTATATTGATATATCCCGAACGGTGTGACAAAAGCAGTATATTTCTTCGAATTTTCAGACAAAGGAATTTGGTGAAAAGCAGAATTAAGATCAAGTATGGTAAAGTATTTTGCGTCAGCTAAATATTGAAATGCATGTTCGACCGACGGAGTGGGATAACCGTCTATTTGAACTTGCTTATTAAGCTTACGATAATCCACAACTAACCTCTCCGTACCATCCTTCTTGGGAATTAAAAAGGCTGGAGAAGACCAATTTGAGTTAGAATTCTCAATAATTCCCTTGTCGAGCAGCGACTGCACATGTTTTTTCATGATCTGTGCCTTAACGGGAGATAAAGAGAACGGATGACTCCGAATCGGGTTACAGTCAGTTAATTCTATTTCGTAAGTCATAAGCGATGTGGTAACAAGACGGTCAAACTCTCGATCACTTACAATTCTTCCCCAAATTCGTTTGGTAATTTCGGCCCACGAAAGATTCTGATTTAACATAGAGAGCCAAAACTGATGAGAACTAGCTGGGAGCTTGGTAATGACTAAATACAACAACGTAGACAAAGGAACTAGCGAAAGAGAGACAATTTCTGTCAGTTTCAACATGAAATTATACCAATTTTCTGTATTGGAAACCTCGAATGGTGGAAAATCAGCGATCAGCTGCTTCACTATGACCAGACCTTCAGACAGCGGCAGAACAGGTTGCATTGGGACTGGCGGTGCGACATGGGTTGGATTCTGCTCGTTCACCTGGCCTCGGGGAACCACGTTGGGTGTGGATTCCGCCGGAACACCAGAAGTTTCAAGTGTAAGCACAGATCCCCCATTAGATCTAGCACGCCTGTCCTCGGCCGTGGTCAAGTAAGCCCTTGCGTACTGATCGACTGAATCACCAGGCATACTGACGAAACTCCACTCAAATTGCCGGAAGATAAGACGAAAAAACTTGGTCACACAAGAATTCACACACTAAACTCCGACAGGAATTTACAATGACCTATTCTAGGGCCTCGAACTGGAAACCAGGAACACGAAATAAATTACGAAAAGAAAACACTTGCCGATTTAGATTGCCGTTAGCGGCAGAGACAAAACTTCCGTGAAGGAAGAAAATGAAATACCAGAAATAATGACGATCACAGATCCTCATACAACACTCACCAACTGCGTTGGAAAGACTGGAAAAGAATAACCACGCTCTGCTACCAGTTTGTAGCGCTATCGGGAGAAGGAGCAGATTTTCTCGCCGATAACACTCTTGAAAACACAAACTCTTTCCAAGCTCGGGTGAGAAAAATGAGGAAAACGAACGAAACACAAGTATTATCAATCATAAACTTAACTTATCAATATATTTTACAAATCACAAAATAGAACCAAACCAATTACAATAATTTACCCATAGGTCGAGTGCCAGGCGACCGTAGTTAAAGTTACCAGTCGGAAAATAGTTTAAGTTTAACAAGTACGAGAGGTTGAACTTCTCTCTTAAGTACAAAAGTGACTTAGTCAGCAGGCTCACACAACGGTGTTACCCGGTCGGCGTCTCGGAAGCAATAGAGGGCGAGCTTAGACGCGAGTCAGCTGAGGAGGGGGTCTGTCGACAAGGACGAAGGTGGAATGGGTAAGGTCAGGAGGTTGGCGATTGGTAGCCTTGGAGGGGAGGAAATAATGGGATGGGTGATAGATAGGGTGGCAGTTTTTAATTGGAGCGCCAGGAACTGTTTTCTGGCGTCGGCCGCAGAATACAGGATCATAGCCTTTGAGCCTTGGTCAGGATGACCGCATTTTTGGTATCCTTCCTCACTTTACTGGCTATAAAAGCGGGGCAGGACCTGGTGAGGGAATGGTGCGGCGAATGGTGCGGCGAAAGGTGTGGCAGAAGTCGCTGGCAGTAGTCGCTGCATTTTGTAGTCGTAGGCATTTTGGCCGTCGTTGGCGCACATGTCGTTAGCGCGCATGTCGTTCGGGCAAGTCCTTCGGCTAAGTCCGGAGGATAAACAGTCCGCAGAGGAGAAACTGTCCAAAGAGGAGAATTGCCCAAAAAAAACAGGGGGGGAAAATGCCACAATGTGTCCGACTCAAAAGCATGAAATAATGTCATTCTGCTTTTTACTAATTTGTACGAACGATTTAACATTCGAACCGATTTCTTATCGTGGGAAAGATGCTGCGAATGTGTTCATTAGTTGGATCAAGGAAGTTGCTGAACGGGTAGAAAAAATGTATCGACATGAAACACCGATGATTGATTTGACACCGACAGAAAAAATGGCATTTGAAACAGCTACCCATTGTGCTCTTTGTGGACAAGAATTGGGAACTGATCGTGTACGAGATCATTGTCATTTGACGGGGAAGTTCCGATTTGCTTTACATTCACGATGTAATTTAAGTTATAAAATGCCTAATTTTCTCCCGGTGTTTTTTCACAATCTTAGCGGATACGATGCTCACTTCATTGTGTTGGCATTAGATTACGATCAAAAGAATATTCATTGTATTCCAAATTCTGAGGAAAAATATAAATCTTTTAGCAAAAGTATAGGTAACAATTTCAGCATTCGATTTGTGGATACCTATCGATTTATGGCATCATCTTTGTCAAAATTAGCCGAAAATCTTCCCCGAGAGAAATTCGTTCATACGAAACGGATTTTTGGGGATAAAGTGGACCTTGTTACGAGAAAAGGCATTTTTCCTTACGAATACCTTGACAATTGGGAGAAGTTAGAGGATAAATGTTTGCCTCCGAAGATTGATTTTTACAGTCATATTAGTGGAGAATCAGTAAGCGATGACGATTACAAGTTTGCTAATAAAATTTGGTCCGATTTTAATTGTAAGTCCCTCGGTGAATATTCCGATTTATACCTTAAAACTGATGTAATGATTTTATCCGATGTTTTCGAAAATTTTAGGGATGTATGCATGGAGACTTATAAACTTGATCCTGCTTGGTATTATACATTACCAGGCTTAGCATTTGATTCCATGTTAAAGCATACAGGAGTAACCCTTGATTTAATGACAGATTACGATATGATACTTATGACTGAAAATGGCATACGTGGTGGTATTAGTCAATGCTGTAAGAGGTACAGCAAGGCAAATAATAAGTACATGAAGCAATACGATAACTCAATTCCGAATAAATATCTTTTATATTTGGATGCGAATAATCTTTATGGATGGACAATGTCCAAACTTCTTCGGCGGGGAGGTTTTAGATGGCTAAGTGAAGAGGAGATTCAAAATTTTAATTTGAACATTTCCGATGATAATCCTAAAGGGTATCTTCTTGAGGTTGATTTAGATTATCCTGATAGTCTTCATGAGTCTCACTCCGATCTTCCGTTTTGCCCGGAAAATAAAGTTCCTCCAACAGGCAAGCATAAAAAATTATTGACGACGCTCGAGTCTAAAGAAAAGTATGTAATTCATTACGTGAATTTGAAACAGGCCCTAAGGTATGGCTTAGAGCTTAGAAAAATTCGACGAGTGATTGAATTTGAACAGTCGAGGTGGTTGGAGCCATACATAAACATTAATACTGAAAAAAGGAAATTGGCAAAAAATGATTTTGAGAAGGATTTTTTCAAGTTAATGGTGAACAGCGTCTTCGGAAAACTAATGGAGAATTTAAGGAAAAGAATCAACCTTGAATTAGTATGCAATGAAAAAAGACTGAATAAATTAACTTCCAGTTCAAAATTTTTAGATCGGACAATATTTTCGGAAAATTTAGTGGCTGTTCACAGTCGAAAATCAATGATAAAGATGGAAAAACCAATTTATGCAGGGCAAGCAGTTTTAGATTTGAGTAAAACATTGATGTATGATTTTTTTTACGGACACCTTAAAGTGAAATATGGTAATAGGATGTCACTAAATCAAATGGATACGGATGGGATGATTATTGATGTGGTGACTGATGATATATACGAAGACATGAAAATGGACTTAGATTTATACGATACATCTGGATATCCGTCCGATCATGTTTGTTTCTCAAACGCTAATAAGAAAGTGGTTTGAAAGATGAAAGATGAAAGTAATGGTGATATCATGACGCATTTTATTGGTTTGAGAAGCAAACTTTATTCATACAGAATGGAAGATGAAAAGGAAGTAAAAAAAGCTAAAGGTATAGCCAAACCTGTCATTCGAAAATCAATTAATTTTGAACATTTTGAAAAATGTTTGTTTAAAAATTCCATCGCCTATCGACAAATGTATATTTTACGAACTATTAAGCATGAAATTTTTACCATAAAAATAAATAAAATAGCTTTGAGTGCAGACGATGATAAACGATACATTTGTGACGATGGTATATTCACACTAGCGTGGGGTGATTATAGGATTAAAGAAGAATCTCGAAAACGAACTTACGATAAGGCCTTCCCTTCTTCTTCTTCATAAGATTCATCTGTTTTTTTATTTATGATTTTTTTCACTAGTGAAGTGCCTATAAATTCAGTTCGAAGTAAGATAACAAGCTCATTTCCTTCTTTTACGTGCTACGTTACGCATGAAATGATTGCAATATATATCTTTCTGCTCTTAACTGAGCTTGGGGTGCAAAAAGTTTTATCTAGTGAAAGAAACAATACTAGTCAAACGTTTTGTGTTGCTGAATATCTACGAGAGTATGGATATTTGAACGTAAGCGAAAATGAAATTAGTAACATTGACCAGACGGAATTCGAAGAGGCTTTGAAAATTTTTCAAGAATACTATAACATAACCAAAGATGGGGAATTAAACGAAATGACCCTCAATTTAACCAAGAGACCTCGTTGCGGAGTTGCTGATGATCCTGCGTTTTCACTTTCTCTTCATAAATGGAATAAAGATAGAATAAAATGGCGGCGTTATGGATTAGTGAACAAGACATACACCGAAGTGGCTCGGAAGGCGTTTAAAATATGGGGTCAGGCAACGAATTTAAAGTTTGAACATGATTCTCAAAATCCAGATATCTACATAATGAATACACGGTATAATCATAAAAATTTTCTGAGGGAATATTGCTCTTCTCCTTTGGATGGGGCTGGAGGTAAATTAGCGCATGCAGAATTACCGTCAAGTCGAGATGTTCCACTGGAAATTCACATCGATCAAGATGAAATGTGGTACTTGAGAATGGATTATGTTGAATTTCCTGAAACACAAGTTAGTTTGCTCTCTGTGCTTTTACATGAAATTGGGCACACACTTGGGATTTCACATTCAAATCATGAGAAAGCTTTGATGTATGCATATTATGACCATTATGATTACCGCCTAACATTACATGAAGATGATATACTAGCAGTTCAATTCCTCTATGGGCCACCATCGGAACGCAAGAAGAAAGACGATCCAGTGCAGGGGAATGATGGTGCAGAAAATGGTAAAGGTGAGGAAGCACCCAAGAGGCCGAAAGATGGAGGCGGTGGTAAACCACTTCAACCGAATGAGACAGAAAGTAATCCACCCCATCAGCTCCCAAATTTGTGTGAAATTGAAAGTGTTAACCAGTTACTCATTATCAATAACTTGCTATATTTTTTTCATACAAAATGGTTTTGGTATGTGGACATGGAAGTGACTGAGAGAACAGACATAGTCGGTCCTCAGCTCATTACGGGTTGGTTACCATTTTTACCTGAGAGAAATTTTCTTGGTTTTGATGCTGTTTATCGCAGACCTAGTGGAGAAATTGTGATATTTATTGATAACATGATATACATGGTAAATTATCCAATTATGGGATTAGTTGAAGGTTATCCTGTAAATATTATGACTGCTGGTTTTCCTAGAAACGCTAGAGTGCAAGCCGTTGTTAATACGTACTCAGGTCGTACGTTGATATTTCACAGTGGAGAATTCATCATTGAAATGGATGAGTGCAGTTTTAGAGCGAAGAGTCAAGCTCGTCAAATGAAAATCTTGCCACAGATACCTACAGGCATACAGACAGCATTTAGACACACTAATGGGATCCTGTACTTCTTCAATGAGAAAAGTGTTTATGAATACAGTGAATATAATAATACTCTAGTCAAGGCTGGTAAAAATGATCTCAGTTTATTTGGTATACCTTGTCCTAAGAAATATCCCTCGGATTTATCCATAATAGTGAATGAGTTAAAAACTATAGTTTCCCGAATGGAAGATTTTCTCGACAAGTAAAATAATGTAACCATGCCTGTACACTGAAAAAAAACTGAAAAAATGCGTGCTTGTAATCAAATGGGTGAAATATAATTTGTCTAAAAAAAAATATTCATGCCTTTTTTATACTGCCCTCATCGAGCGGGGCTTGGGTTGGGGAAGGAGCTTGGGTTGGGGGGGGGCTTGGGTTGGGGGAGGGGCTTGGGTTGAGGGAGGGGCTTGGGTTGGAGGAGGAGCTTGGGTTGGGGGAGGGGCTTGGGTTGGGGGAGGAGCTTTGGTTGGGGGAGGGGCTTGGGTTGGGGGAGGAGTGAATGGCGAATGCGCAGACGATTCAAAATGGTGGATTTAACAAAATGGCGTCCTTATTGCGTCACAAGATGGCGGTCAGACCGGAAGTCACGTGACTAAGATGACGGCGGTCACGTGACCAAGATGGCGGCGACCGGAAGTGGCCCAGGATCCCCAAAACCCCACTACTCACCAATTTATTGAAATAAATACAATTGAAGGCGAATCACTATAAACCGCAGTGGCCACAAATTTTTCACGCCTCTCCTCAAACTCCAATTGACGCAGCTTGAAAGGATGTAGATGCGTACGGTAATTAATGGCAATTCAATAAAATAAATACAATTGAAGGCGAACCACCAAAAGTCGCACTGGCCAAATTTCTCACGCCTATACTCAACGACAAATTGATTCAGGTTGAAAGGGTATAGATGCATCCAATAATTAACGACAATTTATTGAAATAAATACCATTGAAAGCGATCCACTAAAAGTCGCAGTGGTCAAACCATCACACCTCTTCTCAACCTCCAATTGATGAAACATGAAAGGGTATAGATGCGTACGCTAATTAAATGCAAATATTTAAAATAAATATAATTGAAGGCGAACCACCCAAAGTCTCACTGGCCAAATTTTTCACGCCTTTCCTCAAACTTCAATTGATGCACCTTAAAAAATATTGATGCGTACGGAAATTAACGACAATTAAAAGAAAAAAATACAATTGAAGGCGAATCACCTAAATTCGCAATGGCCAAATTTTTCACGCCTTTTTCTCAAGCTCCAATTGGTGCAGCATATTAGGGTATTGATAAGTGCGGTAATGAACGTCAACTTAATGAAATAAATACAATTAAATGCGAACCACTAAAAGTCGCACTGGCCAATTTTTTCACGCTTTTTTTCTTTCTCCAATTAATGCTGCTTGAAATGGTATAAATGCGTGCGGTAATTAACAACAATTTAATGAAATAAATACAATTGAAGGCGAACCACTAAAAGTCGCATTGGCAAAATTTTTCAAGTCTCTTCTCAACGTCTAATTGATACAGCTTGAAAGTATATAGATTGCTACGGTAATTAACGGCAATTTAATGAAATAAGTACAATTGAAGGCGAACCATCAAAAGTCGCACTGGCTAAATTGTTCACGCCTCTCCTCAACCTCCAATTGATGCAGCTTGAACGGGTATATATGCAAACGATAATTAACGGCAATTTAATGAAATAAATACATTTGAAGGCGAACCACTATAAGTCGCACTGGCCAAATTTTTCACGCCATTCCTCAACCTCCAATTGATGCAGCTTGAAAGGGTTAAGATAGATACGGTAATTAACGGCAATTTAATGAAAAAAATACAATTGAAGGCGAACCACTAAAAGTCGTATTGGCCAAACTTTTAACGCCTTTTCTCAACGTTATATTGATGTCGCTTGAAAGGGTATAAATGCGTACGGTAATTAGCAGCAATTTAATAGAATAAATACAATTGAACGGGAACCACCAAAGGCGTACTGGAAAAATATTTCACCTCTTCCCTCAACCTCCAATTGATTCAGCTTGAAAGGGTATAGATTGGTACGGTAATTAACGGCAATTAAATGAAATAAATACAATTGTAGGTGAACCATCAAAAGTCGCACTGGCCAAATTTTTAACGCCTCTCCTAAACCTCCAATTGGTGCAGCTTGAAAGGTTATAAATATGTACTGTAATTAACGGCAATTTAATGGAATAAAAACAATTGAAGGTGAACCACCAAAAGACGAACTGGCCAAATTTTTCACGCGTTTCCTCCTTATCCAATCGATGAAGCTTGAAAGGGTATAAATGCGTACGGTAATTAACGGCAGTTTAATGAAATAAATACAATTGGAGGCGAACCGCTAAAAGTTGCAGTGGCAAAACTTTTCACGACTCTCTTCAAACTACAATTGATACAGCTCGAATGGATATTTATGCGTACGGTAGTTAACCGCAATTTAATGAAATAAATAGAGTTGAATGTGAACCACCAAAAGTCGCACTGGCCAAGCATTTCACGCCTCTTCTCAACCTCCAATTGATGAATCTTGAAAAGATATAGATGCGTGATGAAATTAACCGCAATTAAATGAAAAAAGTACAATTGATGGTGATCTACTAAAATCGCAGGGGCTAAAATAATCACGCCTCTTCTCACCCTCCAATTGATACATCTTGAAAGGATGTAGATGCGTTCGGAAATTGACCGCAATTCAATGAAATAAATCCAATTATAGGCGAACAACGAAAAAGTCGTAGTGACCATATTTTTCACGCCACTCTTTAACCTCCAACTGATGCATCTTAAAAAGGATATATGCGTTTAGTAATTAACCGCAATTTAATGAAATAAATACCATTGAAGGCGGTCCACTAAAAGTCGCATTGGCAAAGATTTTCATGACTCTCCTCAACCTCCAATTCTTGCAGCTTGAAAAGGTATAGATACGTACGGTAATTAACAGCAATATAATGATATAAATACAGTTGAAGGTAAACCACTAGAAAGCGCAGTGACCAAATTTTTCACGACTTTTCTCAACCTCAATTTGATGCAGTTTGAAAGGGTATAGATGCGTACGTTAACTATAGGCATATTAATGAAATAAAAACAATTGAAGGCGAACCACTAAAAGTCGCAGTGGCCAAACTTCTCTCGCCTCTTCTCAACCTCCAATTGATGCAGCTGGAAATGATATTGATGCGTACGGTAATTAACGATAATTTAATGAAATAAATACAATTTAAGGCGAACCACTAAAAGTTGCACTGTCCAAAGTTTTCACGCTCCTCCTCAACGTCGAAATGATGCAGCTTGAAAGGGTTTAGATGAGTACGGTAATTGCCGTCAATTTAATGAAATAAATACAAAATAAGGCGAACCACCAAAATTCGCAATGGCCAAATTTTTCACGCCTCTTCACAACATCCAATTGATGCAGCTTGAGAGGGTATAGATGCGTACGGTATATAACAGCAATTTAATGTGATAAATACAATTGAAGGCGAGCCACCAAATGTCGCACTGGCAAAATTTTTTACACCTTTCTTCAAACTCCAATTAATGCAGCTTGAAAGGATATTTATGCGTACGGTAATTATCGACAATTTAACGAAATAAAAGCAATTGAGGGCGCACCACTAAAAGTCGCAGTGGTCAAATTTTTCACGCCTCTCCTCAACCTCCAATTGATGCAGCTTGAAAGGATATAGATGCGTACGGTAATTAACGGCAATTAATGAAAAAATACAATTGAAGACGAACCTCCAAAAGTCGCACTGGCCAAATTGTTCACCCTTCTTCTCAACCTCCAATTGATGCAGCTTGATAAGTACGGTAATTAACGGCAATTTAATGAAATACATACAATTGAAGGCGAACCACTAAAAGTCGTAGTGGCCAAACATTTTACGCCTCTTCTCAACCTCCAATTGAGGCAGCATGAAATGGCATAGATGTGTACGGTAATTAACGAGTTATTTATGAAATAAATACACTTGAAAGCGAACCACTAAAAGTCGCACTGGCCAAATTTTTCACGACTCTCTTCAACCTCCAGTTGATACAGCTTGAAAGGATACTGTGGCGTGCCGCAATTAAATGAAATAACTGGGTCATTCCACCTCAATTCAACAAACGTTTGTCCCTTACGGTCTCAGATTTTTATATAAATTGGCGTATGGGTACAATATTAACTCAAACTGAATACCCTCAAACCGTTTTGCGATAAAAATAATTTTGAGTGGATTATGCTTATTTTAATTTTTTCGCATTTTTAGCAAAAATCCGAGCCTTAAATCATATTATCACTTATATCTCCGCTTGTAATTATCATACAACAATGATTAATAACTTTTATTACAGCTAAATCTTCATTGAATGCAAATATATCAATAAAAAATTATTTTCATCTATACCCTATTGTTGTAAATTACTAATGTTTAAAAAAATTTTAATAAACATTTCTCAAATACTCCATCTCAGAATCGGCCGAAACTTTATTTCAGTAATCTGAACATATTCAGATAACTATTTCAAAAATAAAATTTAGTGGCAATTTATAAATGCGTTTTTATAAATATTTAAACATTTACAATTTTCTCTCGCGCGGCCTGTGTTTAAAAAGTTGTTAATAAATTTTTCTCAAATAGTCCATATCAGAATCGGCCGAAACTTTTTTTCCTTAATCTAAACATATCTAGCTAACTATTCCAAAAATAAAATTTAGTGGAAATTCATAAATGCGTTTTTTATAAATATTTTAACATTTACAATTTTCTCTCGCGCGGCCCGTGTTTAAAAAAATGTTGATAAACCTTTCTCAAATACTCCATCTCAGAATCGGCCGAAACTTTTTTTCCGTAATTTAAACATATCCAGATAACTACTCAAAAAATAAAATTTAGTGTAAATTCATAAATGCGTTTTTTTATAAATATTTAAACATTTACAATTTTCTCTCGCGCGGCCCGTCGGCTCCCCCATTTTTAATACATGCAGCAGACACGCGATGAAAGCCTAAAAATTTCCTAATTGCTCAAGGTCGTGGCTATATGAGATAAAAATATATTATAAACTATGAATGTTAACAACAATTGTTATTTGTTCTGTTAAATGGATGTTTGCAGAGAAATTTACCATTGAGCTCCACTTTCTCTGCGCGAAGTTTTTTCTAACCACTCTGACACAAACGATTGAAAACTCTTTCTCGGTGTTAATGACAATGGAATACGGACACATAAACAGAAGACCAATTTTAGGAAATTTGAAAGAGATATTTTGTAATTTAAGGAAAAATATCCCGAAGATACTGTTTCATTTTCAAAATTTGCAGAGCTCAGACCTAAGAAGTGCGTTCTTGCGGGAGCATCAGGAACTCATACCGTATACGTGTGTCTGGTGCATGAAAATGTTAAATTAATGATTTAAGGTGCAAGGTTGCCACCACTACATTTAGGGGATAACACCGAGCCGCTGTTGTCATATAAAGACTATTTGTCAGCAATGATGTGTTTCCCTGCGACCGAGGCATGCCATTTGAACGAATGTAAAAACTGCCCTGGGCCGAGCAAAATTCGGAATTCAGTAGAAGAACACTTTGATGGAAATTTAATTGATAGCATTACTTACCACCAATGGGTGCAAGCTAACCATTGTTCCCTAGAAATGTTTACAAAATCTACCGATAACTTTCATGAAACATTTATTGAAAAGTTACAGAAACTTCAGCCACATGACTACATTGCCAAAAATCAATCTGATTTTATTAGAAATGTAAAGCATAACATCCAAGTGGGGCAGGTTCTCGTCATTGCAGATTTTTCAGAAAATTACGCTTTCGTTTTACAGGACAGCATGCAAGGTATGCACTGGAATAACGACCAAGCAACAGATCATTCAAGTCCAGGATAAGGTAATCCCATTGAGCTTCGTAATCATATCAGACAGCCTGAAGCATATAACATCAACTGTACATTTTTTTCAAATAAATCTCCTTAAATTCTTGAAATTGAAAGTTCCGAAGCTTCAAAGAGAAATTATATTATTCAGATGGAGCAGCTGCTCATTATAAAAACAAGTATAACATTCAGAACTTACCTCTTCACTGGAAAGATTTCACAGTCTCTGCAGAATGGCATTTCTTTGCTACCTTGCATGGTAAAGGGCCAAGTGACGGACTGGGAGGAACTTTGAAAAGACTAGCAGCAAGAGCAAGTCTTCAGCTTCCATACGAAAAACAAATACGTACACCTATAGAACTCTTTAAACGGGCAAAAGATCATATTTTAGGAGTGGATTTTGGCTACGCAAAGAAAGAAGAACTTGGAATACATTCCGATGTATTTGAGAAAAGATTTCATCTGGCAGTAAGTTTAGCAGGCATTAGGGAGTTTTATGCAGCAATACCCGAATCAAATGGAGTGGTTTTAATGAAGAGACTTTCTTCGTCCAAGCAAGGGACGAGGATCCAGCTGTAGTTGCACGCAGGAGTAACAGGATCCTCAAATAAAATATTTCCGAGAGGACCCCTTCCTACAAGGCAGGAAACCATATGTTTACGGAAAGCATGCTAACTTAGCCTTTTTACATTTGTTATAAATACAAGGATTTTGTTTTCTCGTTAGTTTTCAATCGATTGTGTCGGAGAATCTAGAAAAAACTTCGCGCAGAGAAAGTGGAGCTCAACGGTAAATTTCTCTGCAAACATCCATTTAACAGAACAAATAACAATTGTTGTTAGCATTCATAGTTTATAATATATTTTTATCTCATATAGCCACGACCTTGAGCAATTAGGAAATTTTTAGGCTTGCATCGCTTGTCTGCTGCATGCGCGGCCCTCTCTGCGCGGCCCGTCGCGACGGGCCGCGCGAGAGAAAGTTGTAAATGTTTAAATATTTATAAAAAACGCATTTATGAATTTACACTAAATTTTATTTTTTGAGTAGTTATCTGGATATGTTTAAATTACGGAAAAAAAGTTTCGGCCGATTCTGAGATGGAGTATTTGAGAAAAGTTTATCAACATTTTTTTAAACACGGGCCGCGCGAGAGAAAATTGTAAATGTTTAAATATTTATAAAAAACTCATTTATGAATTGTCACTAAATTTTATTTTTGAAATAGATAGCTGAATATGTTCAGATTACGGAAAAAAGGTTTCGGCCGATGCTGAGATGGAGTATTTGAGAAAAGTTTATCAACATTTTTTTAAACACGGGCCGCGCGAGAGAAAATTGTAAATGTTTAAATATTTATAAAAAACTCATTTATGAATTGTCACTAAATTTTATTTTTGAAATAGATAGCTGAATATGTTCAGATTACGGAAAAAAGGTTTCGGCCGATGCTGAGATGGAGTATTTGAGAAATGTTTATTAACAATTTTTTAAACATTAGTAATTTACAACAATAGGGTATAGATGAAAATAATTTTTTATTGATATATTTGCATTCAATAAAGATTTAGCTGTAATAAAAAATATTAATCATTGTTGTATGATAATTACAAGCGGAGATATAAGTGATAATATGATTTAAGGCTCGGATTTTTGCTAAAAATGCGAAAAATTTAAAATATGAATAATTCACTCAAAAAATTTTTTTTCACAAAACGGTTTGAGGGTATTCAGTTTGAGTTAATATTGTACCCATACGCCAATTTTTATCAAAATCACAGACCCTAAGGGACAAACGTTTGTTGAATTGAGGTGGAATGACCCAAATACAATTGAAGGCGAATCACTAAAAGTTGCAGTGGCAAAACTTTTCACGACTCTCTTCAACCTACAATTGATACAGCTTGAAAGGATTTGATGCCTACGGTAATTAACGGCAATTTAATAAATAAAATACAATTGAAGGAGAACCACTAAAAGTCGCATTGGCTAAATTTTTCACGACTCTCTTCAACCTCTAATCGATACAGCTTGAAAGGGTATTGATGCGTACGGTAATTACCGATATTTAATGAAATAAATACAATTGAAGGCCAACCACTAAAAGTTGAAGTGGCCAAAATTTCTCGACTCTTCTCAAACTCCAATTGATGCATCTTGAAAGGATATAGATGCGTACGGAAATTAACAGCACTTTAATGAAATAAATACAATTGAAGGCGAACCACTAAAAGTCGCAGTGGCCAAACTTTTCACGCGTCATCTCAACCTCCAATTGATGAATCTTGAAAGGATATGGATGCGTCATGAAATTAACCGCAATTTAATGAAATAAATACAATTGAAGGTAAACTAATAAAAGTCGCAGGGGCCAAAATTATCACGCCTCTTCTCAACCTCCAATTGATGCAGCTTGATAGGGTATAGATGCGTACGGTAATTAACCGCAATTAAATGAAAAAAATACAAATATAGGCGAACCACGATAAATTCGCAGTGACCATATTTTTCACGCCTCTCCTCAACCTCCAACTGATGCATCTTAAAAAGGATAAAGATGCGCATAGTAATTAACCGCAATTTAACGAAATAAATACAATTGAGGGCGAACCACTTAAAGTCGCAGTGGCCAAATTTTTCATGAGTCTCCTCAACCTCCAATTCATGCAGCTAGAAAGGGTATAGATGCGTACGGTAATTATCGGCGAATTAATGAAATAAACACAATTGAAGGCGAACCACTAAAAGTCGCAGTGGCCAAACTTCTCACGCCTCTTCTCAAACTCCAATTGATGCATCTTGAAAGGATATAGATGCGTACGGAAATTAACAGCACTTTAATGAAATAAATACAATTGAAGGCGAACCACTAAAAGTCGCAGTGGCCAAACTTTTCACGCGTCTCCTCAACCCCCAATTAATGCAGCTTGATAGGGTATTGATGCCTACGGTATTTAACCGCAATTTAATGAAATACATAAAATTAAAGGAGAACCACTAAATGCCGCAGTGGCCAAATTTTTCATCACTCTCCTCAACCTCCAATTCATCCAGCTAGAAAGGGATTAGATGCGTACGGTAATTAACCGCACTTTAATGAAATAAATACTCACGAAGGCGTATTACTAAAAGTCGCAGTAGCCAAATGTTTCACGACTCTCTTCAGCCTCAAATTAATGCAGCATGAAAGGGTATTGATGCGTACGGTTATTTACCGCAGTTTGATGAAATAAATACAATTGAAGGCGAATCACTGAAAGTGTCAGTGGCCAAATTTTTGACGACTCTCCTCAACCTCCAATTGATGCAGCTTGAAAGAGTATTGATTTGTACGGTAATTAACCGCAGTTTAATGAAATAAATACAATTGAAGGTGAACCACTAAAAGTTGCAGTGGCAAAACGTTTCACGACTCTCTTCAACCTCCAATTGATACAGCTGGAAAGGGATTTGATGCGTAGGGTTATTAACGGCAATTAAATGAAATTAATACAATTGAAGGCGAACCACTATAAGTCGCAGTGGCCAAATGTTTCACGACTCTCTTCAACCTCAAATTAATGCAGCATGAAAGGGTATTAATGCGTACGGTTATTAACCGCAGTTTAATGAAATAAATACAATTGAAGGCGAACCACTGAAAGTCGCAGTGGTTCGCCTTACGTATTATTCATTCCTCTTTTTGATAAACTGTCGTTGTGAACATTGGAAAAGGTTATGAATCAGCCCTTATTTTACAATTCTGCCTTTTATATAGGTTTAGGACTTTCATTTGAAGTGCTCAGCAGGCAGGTAAGTAGCCTAATTTTGATATGCGATACGGTCTCTGTGAGTTGTAATGCATTTCTTAAATATGATCAGTGACGTGCTTGTTTTGTCTTCACTTAAAATATTTCTATCCCCTCATTTTCTTAGAGACACTCTTCATCACAATGCCTGGCTGCGCAGCAGTTGGATGCTCAAACAATTCTTCCGATGGGAAAATTATGAGGGTTATTCCAAAAGACCCAGCCAGGAGGAAGGAATGGGAAGCTAAAGTGAACAGGAAACACTGGCGAGCAACGTACGCTTCCTACCTTTGTGAAGTAAGTGAGAGAAGGTAGTTGATATAGTTCTGTTTGTGTGCATGTATGGAGTGTGGTTATAGTGATAGAAGTATGCGGTAGCATATAGCAAAAATGTCGTGTGTGCAAAAAACAATGACTGCTTTGAATATGTTGGCTTTCAGTGTTGTCAACGTTAGGAATGTATCTGTATTAAGTTATTCTTAAATATATATTATCAAGAGAGACTGTGATATTTACAGTACTTCAGCGGCTAGAAAAACCATATGAACTGCCCTTGATAGCTTTTAATTAGCTCTAATGATTGGTAGTGTAGCTATTTATTTAATTTGCTCTATAGTATCTTCACCTTCTATGAACAATTAACAGAACTCCTTATACCTTTCCTGTGTAGCCCTCGTAGGTCTGCACATTTACTTTGCTCGGTGTGTTCCAATATCTATGGTCTCCACGACAGCAAGCGTGTCCATAGAGTAGCGCATGTCTGTGAAATGTCACCATCTGTCTTGTTTTCTCACCTCAACTAATGTAAATAGTGTTACTTCTATTAACTTCATTAGAATATATGGTAGTGCATGATGGTATCTGATGATGTTATTCTAAATACATAATAACGTGACTCTACAATTTTTACAGTACCTTGGTGACTTTGAACTTGAGTAGGTACAGATTAATTCCGTGGATTTATTACTTGTGTGCAGACCAGTAATCTCTGTTTCCAGCTGTTATCACGTCTTATGGTAACATTGACACACATGTGCTTACCAATGTCAAACTTTAATTTTGTTGCAAGCCATAGGAAATTTAGGTATTCAGTTATTAAAAAGCCGTGCCCTGACATCATCTTCCTTTCCTTCATAACGTAGGCACTACGGGGTCATGTATTGAGTACTAAAATATTTCTTTATTTCAGGATTGAGAGAGAGTGTGTCGCTTAGTTGTCAGCGGAGGAAACCTAATGTTTCTTCTATGCTGGATGGGGTTCCTCTCTGTCAAGGTGATGCTCTTCGTGGACATTTTGATGCTGCTTTTGTTTGGCTGATTGAAGCTTGGAATAACCTGATGTGGAAGGATAACTTTGATGATACACATATACTACTGGGACCTTTTTTGAAGTTATGATGGAGTTTTTTATAACATCTACATCTGCTGATCTACATTGAAGCTGAGACCTTACATTTAATTCTAGTATTGTGAAGCTTAGCCTGATCACAGCTGGCCATATACGGTTCGTGGCTGTTATATCAAGGCATATATTTTCTTCAATTGGTAATCGGCATAGCCATAGGTTCATAACATTCCCTGCATCTTAATATGGTAGTCCCAGGAATGTATGTTTTGAATTTATATGAATGTTTATTAAATTGTCTTTTGTCTTATTTTTCAGCCATTGGACGCTGTCTTTGGAACTTGTTTTGGAGCATAGTCTAGAAATATCTTCACAAACGCAGCAATACAATATGTCATTGGATTACAGAAATGGTTTAAGCTGGTTGGTTATCCGTGCAGCCATCTCTAAGTTCCATATTGCATAACGTGATGACCATATTTCATTATCTTTTCCTGGCTTCATGCAGGTATTGTTTCCTTTGAATTTAAGGTTAGCGAGAATACTTTTATTCTTGTACTATCTTTTAGCTTATGGTAATACATTTCCATTTAATTTCAATCATTTGAGGACTTCCCATATAGTGCGGATAGAGCCCTTTTTTCATTGCCAGGTGTCATTGCTATGGTGCCATGTTTGTCATTTTATTCTCCATGAATTAGTTTGCGGTAGTGGCGACCTTGCTTGTCTTTTGAAATGACTTCTGAGCAATGTGTAATAGGAATTTCTCCTCCTCAAGTCCCTGACTTCAATGAGTTTTTCATGTGATAAGCCTCCTTTCATTGGTAGGAAAAAGGTCTTATATTTAGTACATTGATGTTGAAGCTCAAATGATTATTTTTTCTCATTCTGTCTACTTCAGATGTGAACAGCATACAAGAGACTCCTGTTGGAGAATTTGAATGGATATCTAATGACCTTGATTGTATCATGAATTCCAGTAATTGCGAAAGAAACATGTTTTTTTTATTTTCCTTTTTGATTTTTGTCATGTGAAATCTGTGTTAGGTATGACATTTAGCCATTTGGATTTGCTTAATTGCTATGACTTTTTTGAATGATATGAAGTTCTCAACAATACTGAAATTTTTCTACTCTTTAATGCTAGCAAGGTTCAACATATGTAATGACATATGTTTTCTGCAATTGGTAATTAGCATATCCACAAATGCATAACATGCCCTGCATTCTTATACCTTAATACTATGATTATGTGATGTGAATTTGGATGAATGTTTATTAAATTATCTTTTATCATATTTTTCAGGAAATGGACTTCATTTTTGGAACTTGTATTGGAATATAAGTCTATAAATCTCTTAAAAAATGCAGCAATATAGATGTGTCAATGCATCACAGAAATGGTTTAAGCTAGTTGGTTTATATGTATAACCATCTCTATGACCCATATTGCATAACGTTATGACCATATTTAATGCCGTTTCGCTGACTTAATATTTATAGGCATGTTTCCTTCGACATTAAGGTTAGCCAGAATCCCGTTATTCATATATTTTCTTTGTGCTAACGGTAAGATATTTCTTTTCAAATTCAGTTGTTTCTGGACTTCGATTATGGTGCGGATGGAGCCATGTGTCCACCACCTTCTTCATAGCTGCCAAGAGTATTAATAAGCAATAGAGGAAGGATAATCCCTAGAAGAATTGCTATTGCATGTCTATTTTTATGTTGGTGTACCTACTTCCTTTTCCTGTATTCTCCACAGTTTCTTAAATCATGGTGTGCTCGAATGTGTGCTGATGTGTGGTATTTTAGCTACCACGGAGAAGTGATGTTTCTGCTTTGAGTCATTAAAGATGTCATTAGCCCAAGCCTGTTTTGTTATATTCATTGCCACTAAGTTATTGCAATTTGACCCTTTTGTTATGTATTGCTATGTCATCGGGTTCTTCTTTCGTGATGAACGTGCCCTCGACTTTCTTTTTAGATAAAGACAAGTTATAAGATGAAGTTTTAGAGGTTTGTAGGAAGGCAATGCATAATCTTGCATTATTTTCTGTTTTTGTACCTCCTTGGACATATTATTTCGGGGTGGGGACTTTTAAATTGAGGTCTACGTAGCATGTCTTAACAGTAATAATGGAAAAGTGAGGAAACTAGCATTAGACTGGCACATTGAGAGCTGCAGTCAACCAATCAAAGGATTGAATGAGCAGTGGTGGTGCAAGTCTGTCCCCCATATGTCAATGAGTGGTTTGTAAAGCATGATGATATGGGTTTTGCGATGCGCTGCCAATCGTAGGCAATCCTTTAGTTATATTCAATAACTTGTTATGGAAATGGGTTCATTTCGATATGTAACTCTTATTTGAAGGTATTTGTTTATTATTGATTATCACTGCACTCATACGCTGTCTTCAGCCCATTGTATCTATGATATGATGGCAGTGCACATTTTCAAAAGTCACAGTTCGTACAGCATTATTTCAATGCAGTGTAAAAGTTTCCGATTATTTTTCATGTTGCCGGGAAATCCTCTATGCTATCCCCGGATACAATATCTATAAATGGGACTTATCCGGCAATATATGTGATAACAGCTTTTTGTTATTGTGCAGACCGGGCAGCGCCCATTTCGGATCCGTATCCTTCGCCAATATGTTATTACCACAGTCTTAGA